>CM054133.1:1372500-1710000 GCA_028751855.1 Ambrosia trifida
ATAGGATCTGTTTCAATCAAAAGAACATGATCAGAAACACTTAAAATCAAATTTGAAAATTCAAATTTAGAACAGTCACCTTCGACCATTACGAATGGGCGAAGGAGAAAATCAAACGGTCGAATGAAGAATGTTTGGGCGAATGAAACTTTTATTCAAAAATTCATACATTCGAACCTTCAAATTTTCTCATTCGCACCTTGTGAAATCTCATTCGTACCCCCGTTTGGGCGAATGAGAAGGCTGATTACCAAAAATTTTCAAAGTTTGAAATTTTGTCAATTTTTAACGTGTGTTTTTGTTTGTTTTGCAGATTTAACGATGTCCGAGGAAGAGAAGACGACGGAACAAGCTGGATCATCATCACAGCCTGCCAAGCTTTTAGACTTCGAGAATGCGCATAACTGCTGTGCGTATCTCGGAGAGGTTAAGAAGCATACAGAGTTCGTTGGTATTATTGATTTCTTGAAGAGATGCAGGGTGATAGATGCTATTGCTACACCGACGATTATCTACAGGGATATGATGCAAGAATTTTGGTTGGAAGCGAAACTTGATTTCTGGAAATGCGAATCATGTTTGACAAGCAAGATTCAAGGACAGAGAGTCATTGTTTGTGAAGAAGATCTTAGAGAAGCGTTGAACTTAGATGATGAGCCGACAGATCCTAAGGAGTTCAGTTTTATGGATCAGCGAAAATGCTTTCTCAGAATGAAATACAATGGACCAATCACTGACGGTTCATTACATAAGGGAAAACTGTGCCCCCAATTCAAATATCTGGCACACGTTTTGATTCATGTATTCGGATCTGCAGCTGGAGGATATGATTTGATGCGAAAGAGCATCAGTTCTATGATGGTTGCCTTAGTGTTGAACAAACCGTTCAATGTTTCAGGCATGCTGATGTCTCATTTACTAGAGCCTGTGAACGGCACGAGGAATCTTAAGTTTCTACTTTATCCTCGTTTCCTCCAGATGGTGTTTGACAACAAGTATAAGGAGCTGAAAAGAGATCCTAAGCACATAGTTGTTCAGGAACATATGTCGCTGAATACACTTGCTAGGATGATGGCGTATAAGGGATTGTCAGTTGATGAACGTCCTCCAGTAAGGCGTTTATTTGGACACCTAGCACGAGTTGATTATACAGATCCGGGTGAGGGGCTTGTGAGACATGCAAACAGTGATTCTGATCCTGATAACCCATTACATCATGTTGATCCTGATGCGAAACGCAAAAGACAGGTTGTGAATGTTGGCGCAAAGAGTGGAAAGACAAAGAAAAAGGAGATAAGGTTAGAGGTTACAACTGAACCCGAAAAGAAGTAAAGCACGCCAAGAAGAAACAAGACGATGGCGAAAAAGGGTTTACATATAGTGGATGAGGCGTCCGTTGATTCAGAAGAGACGCTAGAAGATGAACAATGGGATTCTGATGCTGAAACGTTAAAGACCACCTCGCCCAAGGCCACTGAGGCTGGTGTGTCTACTAGCCAGAATGTTGAAGATCAAGGGAATAAGAGTCCTATTCCTGTTGATGAAGATGAGTTGATTATGAATGTAGATGAAACGTTTACTGGTTCTCCTGTGCAAGCTGCTAAGAAGAAGAAGAAACAGGAGAAGCCGAGTATCAAGAGAAAGAAGGAGATTGAATCATTGATAGCTGGTAAGAAACTACCACCGGCTACTAGTTCTAAGTCACCGGTTACTGCACCAGCACAGAAGAAGCAAAAGACTGCGACAACATCGAGCACACAACAGACTGAAGATATGCCTATGGATGAGGTTAATGAGGCATTGGATAACGTGCTCAAGAAGATCAGAAAAGGCAAACTGCCTGATGTTGTTGAACCACCAATGAAGAAGAAAGTTTCGGTGGATAGTGACATTATGAGTGCTGTGAATCAGAGATTGTCTGAGATGATGAATATAATCAACAAACAACAAACTGAGATCGAGCAGTTAAAGTCGAATGATAAGAAGATGTTGGAGGTCGTAGTCACATCAGCTGATGATAATGAAGTTTTGAAGAAAACTATCAAGAGGTTGAAGAGAGAAAGTAAGAAGTTGCTGAAGCATGAGCAACGAAATACCAGGAGAATCATTGTCTTGAAGGAGGAGAATAAACAGTTGAAGAAGAGTAACAAGCATATGGATGATTTGAACAAGAACTTGTACTCTCAAGCTCCTCAACTTCAAGCTGGTGAAGTAGAAAAGGAAAGAGAAGAAGAACAGGTTGATTTCGAACCATCTGACGAAGAAGAAGATGAAGAACTTGATGAAGATGCAGGAAATGATACGAAGAAGAAGAAGAAAGATGATAAAGATGATGGAGGTTCAGATGATGGTTCAAGTGATGGAAACGGCTCTGCTTTCGATAGTAGTAGTGATGATGATGATGATGATAACGCTGACAAGTTTACATACGAGAAGCGTGACTTAAGTAAGGGTGGAGAGTCGAGCTCTAAGACTCTTGGAGAGAATGTGGATGAAGATATATTCTGGAATGAGAAACTGCAATCGTTATTTGAAGACGATAAGAACATGTATCGCCAGATGCTCACTGATCGAGTCTGGACGATCGACATGACTAGCAGATTTCCAGAGATATTTGAATCGAGCAATAAACTATTTGAGTTGGAGTTTGATGACCCTGATCTTGAAGATGGGGAAGTTTCTGCGGCGATTTCAAAAGAGATACTTAAGGGTTTAGCAAAGCAGGTAGGAAAGACTTTGGAAGAATTGCTTGCAGATAATTTCATTCCAAAGATACCTGAGAAGGAAGCCGGTAATCATTCTGATGACCGTGATGTTCCTGCATTTGAGGATGTTGAAATGGAAGATATTACGAGTGAGGAGTATCCACAATACTTCAAGACTAATCAAGATTGTGGATTTCCTGGATTCTCAGATGAATTGCTAAACCATGCCGAGAAACTGGCGAAAGAGAAGAGTAAAGCGTTTGAAGACGAAATCTTTAAAGGGCATGACAAACCACGGTTCGAGCAGTCGGAGAGTTTGAAGGAATTCTTAAAGAAGTTGAAAGAAAAAGAAAACAATCGTCCGAAAGCTGATATTCAAGGAAGCTTTTACAAACTTCATAGTGGTATTTTCAAAGGCCGTGCTTTGGCCTGGAAGTTTGTTAAAGAATTGAGATGTATTGTAGTAAAGTGGGAGAAGGGAATCTTATACTTCGATAAATTTCATCATTTGAAGACTCTTCCCTATTGGGCAATCCGTGATATTTGTCGTCACCGTTTAACGGGAGCGTCAAATAGTCAGATTACCTACTTTGCTGAAAAGATGACAAGAGAAAGCCGAACCAAGTGGGATTTGTTTAAACCACAATTGTAACATTACGCATTTATTCTTGCACGTTACACCATCACATTTTATAAAACGTCAAGTTTCGTTTATCTCGTGTGCAATTATTATTTTTGTCGCTTTATTGGAACCCTAATACTATATATATATAATATTATATATGTGTTGTGTTATAAATATATCAAAAAAAAATAATTTTGCTCTGGCCGGGGTTCGAACCCGCGCCAAAGCCCAAGTCACACAACACATGAACCAACTGGGCCAAGCCTTCAACCTGATTAAACCCGGACAAAAATTAATTATATACGCGTTTTAAAACCTTCACAGTTGACAAAGAAAGTCAACTGTGGGTTAGCGTATGATTCAATCCATGGTATTAACTCGTGATTGATCTATATATGGCAAATTTAGGTGGTTACCGGCCTTGTGTGACTCGATTACACGATAATTACAACCAATCGTTGACTAATTTTGAATTTATACGCGTTTGATAATAAAACGAGGGTCAACTTTCCAATTAACCAACCCACTGATCCTTACTATAAATTGACCACCTACGAACCTTCACAACTCGCTCACATCTCTCTCTCAACCTCCAATTGTTTCTGAAACACTCTAAATAATTATCCATCTTTACGCTGTTTGACTTTGGCTTTGACCGGGCAAACGTACACAATTCATCACTGTGAGTTCTATTTCTTTTGTGGGTTTTGTTAGTCGGCAATCAAACAACAAAAGCCCCAACATTAATCGGGTTCAAATTGTCTGATTTGTTTGATTGTAAAATCTAGGGTTCGTGATTATGATTTGGGGATAAACTCAGATTCGCGTAATGTATTTATTTAATTTTAATCAGGGAACATCACAACCACTGGCCTAGGCCAAGTGGTTGTGACCATGGTCTGTCACCCCGTGCACTCGGGTTCGAGTCCGGCTTCGGCCATTCTTTTTGTTCTTTTATTTTTTTTAAAACAACCAATTCTGTGATATATATATATATATATTACATTTAAAACTTATAAATTCATTTTTAAATATTAAAACTATTTTATAAATTCTAAAAAAATTATATTTATTAAATCTGAGTCAAAAGTTTTATTTACAATTTTTATTTTTCAAAAATTCATTTATTTAATATTTATAATAATTAAATCAATTTTATACTATTATATTTATAAAAATCCATTAAAATATCAAAACAGTTTTATTAAATTCCCCAAAAAATTATCCTGACTTTGTATAAAGTTAAACTTTACTGAAATATTTTTTAATTCAGAAAAATCAATTATTTTATATTTTTAATCGATTTGTGTTAGATTTAATCATAATTAAATCATAATAAATTCAATTTTCATTATTTTTGCACCAAAATTTTATACAATTTATTTTTATATATTTAGAACAGAAATATGATTTTTAAAATAGAAATTCTTTAATTTTAGTATTTTTGAATATTAAAGTTAATTGTTGGCAATTTGTAATAAATAGATTTAAAAATCTATTTTAAATGAAATAATTTTATAAAAATTATTTTTATACTCCAAACACTTTAATGTGTACATTCAAAATTCAAATTTTATAAAAAGACTTTCTTTTATTAATTATCAAATTTTCCCTTATTAATTAACATTTTAATTTAAATTCAACAATTGGATATCCCCAAATCAAAACCCTAGGATACACTTATAAATTAATTAGACTTAGACTTATTATTTATTACCTAATTATAGGGTAATATTTGGCATTATTTTGGGCAACACCATCATTTCATCTTTTCAACAAGTTTAACATTTGCTAAGGTGAGTTTTACATAGCCCCTTTTATTTATCACCATTTTTGGGGTGAAACATGTTATGACATTATCATTGCAATTCAATCATCAATGTGTCTATGTGTTTTCTATGTTGCATTATGTCTTGAGCATGATTAGAGTAAGCACCATTCTAGCATAATCATTAACTCCGTACAAGCCGACGGTATACATTGATAGATCTATTGGACTGACAATCCCACCCGGATACGTGCCTCCTACAAAGGTTACGTGGGTGTTTGTTATCGCATAACATATTCAATTGGACCATGAGCGTATGGTATGTATCATATTATAACAGTCATCAGGGTTGATTATGCACTCGATTTATTTCTAGTATGTTCTCACATATGGGCTAGATTGACATGACACATGAATTGCACAACATTTTTATTCATTTTATTATCAAAAACCTATGTAATTCTCACCAACTTTTGTTGACCCAAAATACTTTCAAAATTAACATGTTTCAGGTAACAATGAAGCTGAGGCTTGAGTTAACATGAGGATTTTACATGAAGTTTTATTTGAAGTTATTGAAGTTTGTTATTTGATTTCATGTATTGAATTCTTAGACATCATTTTATGTTTGGATATTATGTTTGAATAAATTATTTAAAATTTATATTATACCATGTGCTACTGAAACAATCATCAATACGTGGCACCCCGATGTTTCCGCCATCGGTTGGGGTGTTACAGATTGGTATCAGAGCCTTGGTTATAGGGAATTAGGTTATTAGAAATAATCTAGACTATAACCTTAGGGACTTAAACAGTACTTGCTTCTCCTACTTGTAACCCTAATTGCTTCCCTAATCCTATCCTTATCCTATGCCTTATAACCCTAAACCTACATGTGACTACTCTTATTCGTCTGCTGCAATCCTGATCCACCATTAGATTTATAGGACAAAATCCTCAGGTTTAACCTGAACCCCCTTGAGATCTCGTCGAAGTTCTAAATTTTAATAACGAACACGTGCAATCTGGAAGGGTGAACGCCTGTATTCTGAGTCTTCTGTCTAGGCTGGCATTGCGCATATATCCCAATCAGACGAGGGACCCGGATGCCTACCTGGGAATTCTCGGGATGAGTGTTCACTTATAGGCTAAAGCATGTCTTCATATGTTATTAGAATTTAGAATCTTTGATAAGTCAACGTTTTCGTTTATTCGTTTTAATTAATGAATAAATGATTACATTCCTTATATAAACTCTCATTCATTTCATTGTGTCTATTACAGATCATGCCTCCTCGTCGCAGCACTCGCAACAGCAATGGTGAGAACCACGAAGAAGGTGGTGATAACCATAACCATGACCAAGTTCCTAACCACAACAACAATGGGGTCGATGCTTAACTGGCTGCAATCATTTCTCAACAAATGGCGCAGCAAATCGCAACTCTGGTTCCCAATTTACTCGCTCAGGTCATCCAATTGAATGGCAACGGGAATGGTCACAACAACGGGAACGGGAACGGCAATGGCAATGGAAATGGACCCCAAGCCTGCACCCTTAAGCATTTCAACTCTTGTAACCCTCCAAAGTTTAGTGGTGAAGAAGGAGCTACTGGACTCCTCCAATGGTTTGAGGGTATTTAGAATACCTTCATCAACAGTGAATGCCCCAACAACTTCAAGGTTCGTTACGCCATGAGTGTTCTCCATAAACGAGCACTCACCTGGTGGAATGAAGAAAAGCGTACTCGTGGGGCCGAAGTTGCTCTTGCTATGACATGGGACCAAGTCAAGGAGGTCATGAAGGAAGAGTTTTGTCCTCGCAATGAAGTTAAGAAACTTGAGGATGAGTTCCACACCTTAGCTCAAGATAGTGGGGAAAACCTTGCCTACAACACCCGCTTTCATGAGCTTAGCTTATTGTTGCCCCACAAAGTTACTCCTCTGCCGGTAGCCATCGAGAAGTACATCGGTGGTCTGCCCATGCAAATCCAGGACACCGTTTGGGGTAGAAATCCTGCAACTTTGGAAGAGGCCAAACGTCTTGCGGCCACTCTTACTGATAATCACGTGAAGAATGGTACTCTCGTCCGCAAGGGCACTAAGAAGACGGTTGCCAAAGACACTCCACAGCCTGCAATTGAAGTCAAGCCTGAGACCTCAAGCAACAAAAAGCGCAAGGCTAGAAACTATATGGTTGCTGCTACTCCACCTGCTGCCCAAAACCCAGCCAAGAAACCATACACCGGACCTCACCCTTTGTGCAACACTTGCAAGTACCATCATCCAACACAGGTGCCATGTCGTTTTTGTACTAAGTGTCAACGATATGGTCACCTGGTGAACGTCTGTCGATCTCCTACTACCCAAGACAACAACAACCCAGCTCCCAACCAACAAAACAACAGGCCTACTCGTGGTCAATGCTACGAGTGTGGCAACCCTAATCACTACATCAACAACTACCCTAATCGTAACCGAAACCAAAACCAAAACCAAAACCAGAACCGCAACCAGAATCAAGGTGCTCGAGGTCGCGCCTACAATCTCAACGCTAACCAGGCTCGTGACAACAACGAAGTGGTGAATGGTACGTTTCTCATTAATAACCACTATGCATCCATATTATTTGATTCAGGAGCTGATAAGTCATTTGTGTCACTGAAGTTTGAACCTTTACTTAACTTACCCCACACTAATCTAGAAGAACCTTTTGTGGTAGAGGTAGCTAACGGGAAGTCTATTTCGATCGACTCTATTATTCGTGACTGTTTGTTGAACCTCGACGATCATACCTTCTCTATCGATCTCATCCCCATGCATCTTGGTAGTTTTGATGTTATAGTAGGCATGGACTGGTTGTCAACTCATTGTGCCGAAATTCTGTGCTTCGAGAAAGTCATACGCATTCCTCTCGAATCTAGCGAGATTTTGAAGATCTATGGTGAGAAACCCTGTGGTGAGCTTAAGCTTATGTCTTGTACTACTGCCCAAAAGTACTTACGAAAGGGGTATACAGCCTTCTTAGCTAACGTGATAGAGAAGAAGGACAAAGGCAAAAGTATCCAAGACATTCCTATTATTCGAGACTATCCTGAAGTCTTTCCAGAGGATTTACCTGGTTTGCCTCCTGCTCGACAAGTGGAATTTCGTATTGATCTTGTTCCTGGTGCTAATCCTGTCGCTAAAGCTCCTTATCGTCTTGCACCCTCTGAGATGCAAGAACTTGCTAGTCAATTACAGGAACTTTCTGATAAAGGGTTTATTCGCCCTAGTTCTTCTCCATGGGGAGCCCCTGTCTTGTTCGTTAAAAAGAAGGATGGTTCTCTTAGGATGTGTATTGACTACCGTGAACTCAACAAACTCACCATCGAGAATCGTTATCCGCTTCCTAGGATTGACGACCTCTTCGATCAACTTCAAGGAGCAACCCACTTCTCGAAGATTGATCTCCGTTCTGGTTATCATTAGCTTAGAGTCCACAAGGAAGATATTCCCAAGACAGCTTTTCGCACACGCTATGGTCACTATGAATTCATGGTTATGCCTTTTGGGTTGACCAATGCTCCCGCAGTATTTATGGATTTGATGAATCGGGTTTGTAGACCCTATCTCGACAAATTCGTGATCGTTTTCATCGATGATATTTTGATTTACTCTAAATCAAAATCCGATCACGAGCAACATCTTCACTCTATCTTGAATCTCCTAAAGAAAGAACAACTGTATGCCAAGTTCTCAAAATGTGAATTTTGGCTTAAGGAAGTTCAATTTTTGGGACATGTCATTGATATGAACGGAATTCATGTTGATCCTGCAAAGATCGAAGCTGTGAAGAATTGGAGTGTTCCTACCACTACAACGGAAGTCCGCTCTTTTCTTGGTTTGGCTGGTTATTATCGTCGATTCATCGCCAATTTCTCCAAGATCGCTGTTCCTCTCACTACCTTAACTCACAAGGGTAAACCCTATGAGTGGGGACCTAAGCAAGAGGAAGCATTTGAAACTCTTAAGCTGAAACTCTGTGAAGCTCCTATCTTGTCTCTACCTGATGGTAATGATGATTTCGTGGTCTACTGTGATGCATCAAACCAAGGTCTTGGTTGTGTTCTCATGCAACGAGGAAAGGTTATTGCTTATGCGTCTCGACAACTCAAGACTCACGAAAAGAATTATACCACCCATGATCTTGAATTGGGCGCTGTTGTCTTTGCACTCAAGATTTGGAGACATTATCTTTATGGGACCAAATGTGTGGTGTTCACGGACCACAAAAGTCTCCAACATGTCTTCGATCAAAAGAATCTTAACATGAGGCAACGACGTTGGGTTGAATTACTTAACGACTATGATTGCGAAATTCGCTACCATCCTGGCAAGGCGAATGTTGTGGCTGACGCACTTAGTCGTAAAGAGCGTGTCAAACTACAATGTGCGAGAGTTCGTACTGATCTTCAAGATCGCATTCTCCAGGCTCAACACACATCAGTCACCCAAGGAAACATGTATGATGAAATGTCTTGTGGTGCTGAAACTCAACTTTAAACCAAACCCGATGGTCTTCTTTATTTCCTTAATCGACTGTGGATTCCAGACCGTGATGATCTTCGTACTTTTCTCATGAACGAGGCTCATAAGTCTCGTTATTCTATTCATCCTGGAGCTGACAAGATGTACCAAGATCTTCGTTATTCTTATTGGTGGCCTGGTATGGAGAAAGACATTGCTCTTTTCGTTGCAAAATGCCTCACTTGTTCCAAGGTCAAGGCTGAACATCAACGACCATCTGGTATGCTTGAACAACCAGAGATTCCTGTCTGGAAATGGGAAAGCATAGCTATGGATTTCATCACCAAACACCCTCGTACACCCAAAGGTTTTGACAGTATTTGGGTAATCGTCGATCGTTTGACCAAGTCAGCTCACTTCCTACCCATTCGTGAGAAGTATTCTGTGGAAAGGTTGGCTAGGATGTACGTAAGTGAAATCGTATGTTGTCACGGTATACCTTTGGACATTATTTCTGATCGCGATGGTCGTTTCACCTCTCACTTTTAGGAATCTCTACAAGATGCTTTGGGTACCAAGTTGAACCTGAGCACTGCTTATCACCCTCAAACGGATGGTCAGACTGAACGAACCATCCAGACACTTGAGGACATGCTCAGGGCATGTGTCATCGATTTTTGTGGCGCATGGGATTCTCATCTTCCTTTGGTTGAGTTTTCATACAACAACAGTTATCACGCCAGCATTAACATGGCTCCTTTTGAGGCACTCTATGGTCGGAAATGTCGTTCACCTGTCTGTTGGACTGAGGTTGGTGAAGCTCGTATTACTGGACCCGAACTAATCCAGGAAACCACAGACAAAATTCAGCTCATTCAGGATAATCTTCTCAAGGCTAGAAGTCGCCAAAAGAGTTATGCTGATAAACGTCGTAAACCCTTGGAATTTCAAGTTGGGGACCTTGTACTACTTAAGGTATCCCCTTGGAAAGGAGTTATTCGTTTCGGTAGAAAGGGAAAGCTAGCTCCTCGATACGTTGGCCCCTTCAAAATTCTTGACAGAGTTGGAAAAGTGGCTTACAAACTTGATCTTCCACCTGAGCTAAGCAATGTTCATCCGACCTTCCATGTTTCGAATCTCAAGAAATGCTTAGCGGATGAGAACCTTCATGTTCCTCTTGAGGATGTGCAAATCGATGAAAGCATGCACATTATCGAGAAACCCGTCGAAATTGTTGATACTGGAGTCAAGAAACTCAAGCGCAGTCGTATTCCAATCGTTAAGGTTCGTTGGGAATCTAAACGAGTCCCAGAGTTCACTTGGGAACGCAAAGACCAGATGAAGACGAAGTATCCACATCTTTTTCCACCAGACTCTCCAACTCCAACTTCGGGACGAAGTTCCTAAAAGTAGGGGAGACTGTAACATTACGCATTTATTCTTGCACGTTACACCATCACATTTTATAAAACGTCAAGTTTCGTTTATCTCGTGTGCAATTATTATTTTTGTCGCTTTATTGGAACCCTAATACTATATATATATAATATTATATATCTGTTGTGTTATAAATATATCAAAAAAAAATAATTTTGCTCTGGCCGGGGTTCGAACCCGCGCCAAAGCCCAAGTCACACAACACATGAACCAACTGGGCCAAGCCTTCAACCTGATTAAACCCGGACACAAATTAATTATATACGCGTTTTAAAACCTTCACAGTTGACAAAGAAAGTCAACTGTGGGTTAGCGTATGATTCAATCCATGGTATTAACTCGTGATTGATCTATATATGGCAAATTTAGGTGATTACCGGCCTTGTGTGACTCGATTACACGATAATTACAACCAATCGTTGACTAATTTTGAATTTATACGCGTTTGATAATAAAACGAGGGTCAACTTTCCAATTAACCAACCCACTGATCCTTACTATAAATTGACCACCTACGAACCTTCACAACTCGCTCACATCTCTCTCTCAACCTCCAATTGTTTCTGAAACACTCTAAATAATTATCCATCTTTACGCTGTTTGACTTTGGCTTTGACCGGGCAAACGTACACAATTCATCACTGTGAGTTCTATTTCTTTTGTGGGTTTTGTTAGTCGGCAATCAAACAACAAAAGCCCCAACATTAATCGGGTTCAAATTGTCTGATTTGTTTGATTGTAAAATCTAGGGTTCGTGATTATGATTTGGGGATAAACTCAGATTCGCGTAATGTATTTATTTAATTTTAATCAGGGAACATCACAACCACTGGCCTAGGCCAAGTGGTTGTGACCATGGTCTGTCACCCCGTGCACTCGGGTTCGAGTCCGGCTTCGGCCATTCTTTTTGTTCTTTTATTTTTTTTAAAACAACCAATTCTATTATATATATATATTACATTTAAAACTTATAAATTCATTTTTAAATATTAAAACTATTTTATAAATTCTAAAAAAATTATATTTATTAAATCTGAGTCAAAAGTTTTATTTACAATTTTTATTTTTCAAAAATTCATTTATTTAATATTTATAATAATTAAATCAATTTTATACTATTATATTTATAAAAATCCATTAAAATATCAAAACAGTTTTATTAAATTCCCCAAAAAATTATCCTGACTTTGTATAAAGTTAAACTTTACTGAAATATTTTTTAATTCAGAAAAATCAATTATTTTATATTTTTAATAGATTTTTGTTAGATTTAATCATAATTAAATCATAATAAATTCAATTTTCATTATTTTTGCACCAAAATTTTATACAATTTATTTTTATATATTTAGAACAGAAATATGATTTTTAAAATAGAATTCTTTAATTTTAGTATTTTTGAATATTAAAGTTAATTGTTGGCAATTTGTAATAAATAGATTTAAAAATCTCTTTTAAATGAAATAATTTTATAAAAATTATTTTTATACTCCAAACACTTTAATGTGTACATTCAAAATTCAAATTTTATAAAAAGACTTTCTTTTATTAATTATCAAATTTTCCCTTATTAATTAACATTTTAATTTAAATTCAACAATTGGATATCCCCAAATCAAAACCCTAGGATACACTTATAAATTAATTAGACTTAGACTTAATATTTATTACCTAATTATAGGGTAATATTTGGCATTATTTTGGGCAACACCATCATTTCATCTTTTCAACAAGTTTAACATTTGCTAAGGTGAGTTTTACATAGCCCCTTTTATTTATCACCATTTTTGGGGTGAAACATGTTATGACATTATCATTGCAATTCAATCATCAATGTGTCTATGTGTTTTCTATGTTGCATTATGTCTTGAGCATGATTAGAGTAAGCACCATTCTAGCATAATCATTAACTCCGTACAAGCCGACGGTATACATTGATAGATCTATTGGACTGACAATCCCACCCGGATACGTGCCTCCTACAAAGGTTACGTGGGTGTTTGTTATCGCATAACATATTCAATTGGACCATGAGCGTATGGTATGTATCATATTATAACAGTCATCAGGGTTGATTATGCACTCGATTTATTTCTAGTATGTTCTCACATATGGGCTAGATTGACATGACACATGAATTGCACAACATTTTTATTCATTTTATTATCAAAAACCTATGTAATTCTCACCAACTTTTGTTGACCCAAAATACTTTCAAAATTAACATGTTTCAGGTAACAATGAAGCTGAGGCTTGAGTTAACATGAGGATTTTACATGAAGTTTTATTTGAAGTTATTGAAGTTTGTTATTTGATTTCATGTATTGAATTCTTAGACATCATTTTATGTTTGGGTATTATGTTTGAATAAATTATTTAAAATTTATATTATACCATGTGCTACTGAAACAATCATCAATACGTGGCACCCCGATGTTTCCGCCATCGGTTGGAGTGTTACAACAATATCCTAAACGAATTGTTCACAAGAAGGATATTGATCAGATTACAGGTATGCCCAAGGTGACATTAAAGTACAAACCACCGCGAGTGTTGAAAAAGATTCCTTTGTTGCCTATCCCACAACACTTCGCCAAAGATTTCATCTGGTGGTATTATGATTGGAAAATTGCAGAGGTCGTGATTGTATTGAAAGACGGAGAGAAGAACTACAAGAAAGTACACATTTTTGATCCCATGTGGTTAATAAACTGTTCACATGAGGATATAATCATGTTATTTTACAATCCGATCTATTCTGATGCGAAGGATGCTGAGCAAGCAGGAAAGTACCAACGTGTGGTATTTCTGTGCTTTGCATATGATATTAATGCTGGGTGTGACTATGGCGAGAAGCTCGGAAAGTTTGTTGAAAAGCAAAAGTTGCCTGAACTGAAAACGAAGAAGCAAAAGCAATTTCAAGAACCGGAGTTGACGAAAGAACAGAAGATTCAACGACATATCAGACTGATGAACATTAGAATGGATGAACAGCGTAGACAACAATCCAAGCAATAGTCGAGGGGGAGTTTGTAGATGCAAAAGTGCAACTAATGCTTCGGATTGAACAACAAACTTATTTTGGTGATAGTCGTTGGTGCGAAGGAGTTTATGAAGGTGCGAAGGAGGCTTTTTGTAGGTACGAAAGAAGAAGAAAATGTGCGAAGGAAGAAGACATAGTCGAATGTGAATATACTTTATTGTAGAACTTGGTTCGACCAGAGTGTTTGGGCGAACCTGCACATTCGCACAATCAATTTGGGCGAATGTGCAGTCTATAAATAGACAAGTTTGATTTTTGAATGTAACTTTTGGTCATTATTATTCCCTCCACTTTCTGATATTCTCTCTAGTGTTTTGTTTAACTCTTTTACCGTTCATACCTTGTTTGTAATCATATTTCAACGTGTAATCGAGTTGTTAATTAATGAAAAGCTTTTGAAAATGATGATCTGTGTGTTTTAATCTGTTTGACTATTATTTTGTGATAGTTTTAGGGATTCCGCACCTAAAACTAACTTGTTTGATCATTCTTTGTTGTTATACGATCCTTTCACGCACATACAAGTGCACGGCCGTGCACTTTATGTGAAATTAAACGATAATATGAGTTACGTGAAATTAAACGATAATATGAGTTTTGTTGCGTTAACTTCTAAAGAAACAACGAGTAACGATGAGAGTGGTACTTACCTCACAGGAGGTACGTGGGGTGATAACTCGTGTTTGCTACATGATATAATCCTTTGCTCCACACCGTGGCTGGATCCAAGACCTGTAATTAATCAGTGGGCCGTGCGAAATGTGAGACCCTGCAATTTTAGGTTCTCACTTTAACTAAACTCTAGTTACATGTAGTTACATTCCTTGCATTCTACTTAACTAGGCTAGCTAGATAAGTCACACGTTGCACAATTATAGGTTAATAACTGCATGAAGTGGTAATTGGGAGAATTACCAAACTATATACATGAGTAGTGAACCCCGGAATTTGGTGAATGGTGAAATTAGATAATTGTGAATTAATTGATTGAGAGTGATTGCAATTACATGCTTCTGTGAAACTATGTGCAAATTGTATGTGATTACGTGAACTTAAACCGAAAACGTTAATAAAAATCGTAATGGGTAGACCGTTAGGATGGTTGGGGTCTTAACACATGGGGTTACACTTGTTATGGTCCAAAAAAACAAAAATATCGAAGAAAACACGCGATACAATGGACCAGACCGAGCGGCCGCTCGCGGGAGTCTGACGAACCAAAACCGCGATACAATGGACCAGGTCTGAAATGTTTTCATAAAGATTAATAAGGTTAAACATGAGGTTATGCGATGATTGTTGTATGTAATGCATGAGTTTGCATGTTCTTGATGTTTTAGACTTCTAGGGTTTATGATTAATGATGTTTAACTTGTATCTTGCTAGGTTTTGATCAGGTTATGTCTTATTGATATGGTAGGATGATTGTTAAGTATTATTGATCGATTATATGCGTAGAGAATGGTTAAAACTAGGGTTTATGCATGATTTAGAATCTGGATAGAATGATTGGGTCGACTTGAAGAGGCTATAATGTGATGTTAAAAAAAACTTGTTTTAATGATTTCTTTGCATATAAATATCTTCCATGGTCTTAGCCTTTCATAATGGGAAAAATCATCTGTTTTGGACATCGTTTGATAGTTTTTTGGAATTTTCTTTGATTAAAGGTCATATCAGATTTTCGTATTAGTAAACTGTGTCAACTTTAAACGATCATAACTTGAGTTTTACAAAGAGTTAGATTATGAAATTTGGACAGTAGGTCAAAATTGGAATAACTTGGTGTTTCCAATTAGATTCATCCCGTTTGGATGAATACACAATTTTTGGGAAGTGTTCTACTAATCTGATCTGTTGTGAGTATTTTCTAAACCTAGCTGCATTGTATGATTTTTCATAATTTTTGTGTATGGTTTTATCACGAGCTAAAAATATGGAGTTGTCCGGTATAACCCCTGAAATATTTAGTAAAATTTTGGGAGTCAAATTCACTGGATAAGTATTTTTAATAAATTAGTTTACACAGCGCATAATCTGTCCTAAAAACGCAGATTATTTAACATACACTTATGTGGCTATTTGGAGTCTTACATGACTTGTATTTGACATGAACTTGTATGAACACTTATATGAGGTGTATATGAAGTGCATAACTAATTTTAAGTATTGAGTTCACCAACGGGTCCATAGGTTTTACTTGTGCATTTAGAATTATTAGGTGTCACTTACACGGTTTTGAACTTTTAAACGTCTTGGACAAACGGGTCATATGGTGTAATGATATTACACATATACTAACTTAGTGACACATGTAATAGGGATTCGGTAGCACATCCTATTTGGGAAGTTTGGATTAAATTGCTTTCATCCTAAGGTGAGTTTCACTACTCTTTTTTTCAAAAGCTTGCGTCTCGGGTTTGAGACAACTTACAAAACGATTTCTTGTCCGGTTTGGGACTACTTTTACATCTCGGGTTTTGAGATGCTTTGATT
This sequence comes from Ambrosia trifida, assembly GCA_028751855.1. NCBI lineage: Eukaryota > Viridiplantae > Streptophyta > Magnoliopsida > Asterales > Asteraceae > Ambrosia > Ambrosia trifida. Next base: position 1,389,087 of record CM054133.1, read on the forward strand.
TCTTGTGGGGATCGCATTTACGATTCCTTGTGTGGATCGCGCTTTTTATCAGTTTACAACTTTAACTGTCCTTTGTGAACTAAACACATTCTATCACTTTATGTCCTTACATATTATTGGGTTAATCGCTGGAGGCGAACAGTGTATTAGTTGATAGCGCTATTAGGTTATGCAGCAACCTCATGCTTGAGGTGCTTGTGTCACGGGCATAAACTTCTGACCACATCTTTCCTACTAGTGTTGATAGACACTAGTACTAAGGGAGTTTAACGTATGTTAACACATTTCTGAAGGTTCCCAATAATCACATGTTTAGTTACAATGAGTGGGCTAGCTACCCCTGACAAGCTTAAACTGATGACACTTAAACATATGGGTTTTTGACAACTTTTCCCCTGTTATCTAAACTCTGAACTCACCAACAATGTTTGTTGACCCACGATAGACATGCTTTTGCAGGTAGTTAGTTTCCAGTGCCACGATTAGAAAGCACTGCACACTTCACTACATTTGGGTCTTGGGCATACACCTAAGTTATATATCATGCTTTTACGTTTTCTTTCATATGGTTTATATTGGGCACGTTGTTTTGCGCAAGGTTTTAAACTATCTATGTTTGGTTTACGCCTCCGCAACTTAACAAAACTTTTTGGGTAAACGCTAAGCTTAAATTTTGAAAACGAACTAAATGGTTTGGGCATTTAGAGTTCATTCATATGACTTATGGCTATGGGATCCTGGTATGCCATGCGCCTCGCGGTATAAACCCCGCAGTGGAAATTTGAGGGTGTGACAGTTTGGTATCAGAGCCATTGGTTATAGTGAACTAGGACTGCATGTTGAGTCTAGTCTATAATCATCATTGCATAAGTATTAGTGCACTCACAGTTTAAGTGCACACTTAGCTTTTAGCTACATATATCTACAACACATGATTTCAGGAGATATGTTATCTTCTTGTTCTAAACCTGATTCTGAACACATCACTGGTGGGGACCCAGGGTTACACCAGGTGGCGCATTACTGGGATTAGTATCCTAACAAACCTCATGGATGAGGAAACGACTATAGTATTGGGGATAGAGCCCTTCCGAGCGTTGTGGTGCATGTACACGGAAAGCTGCACGACGCCTATGACGCGGTACCACTAAACCGAATCGAACTTGAAGAAGTTAAATAATGAGACTTATCCTTTTTCACTGAACAAGGACACAATTAGTCCAGGTTCCTTGTCGCTTGATCTTTCTTACTTCCATTCGAAACTCAGATGAGACTGGGTTACTTATGTATAATTTTATTCTTACTCTCGTACATTTAAGCCCAGTACGAGCGAGCGATTGTATGACATGCATATCTCTGTTCCTCGTGAGTATATAGTAGATTCATAGGAACACATTCAGATCAGGGCTTGTTACACACACTCTTGGGGAGTTGTGTAAAGCCTACGCCGCAGTGCAATATCTTAAGGGAGGACGAAACCTACCAATGACTGACAGCCACGATTGGAGGAACGAGTGGTGAAGTTGACTACTATCTCGACAGAGCGTGGCGATGATTTGCTCCTCCCTTTCCTTACTAGTATTCTCTATCCTTTCTCTTGTGAACTTAGATAAGAGTGAATTCTTATGATCAACAAAACGGTGGTAGAGGCCCTCACATCTTTCAAAGCCAGTGAAGATCTATTTTGCTAAATCATTCTTTTCCCATGACTTCCACATTTGAACTTTCTTATTCCTTGAACGTACATGCGACAACAACAACCTGCCATCATATTTTCAAGGCTTTTATGGGTTGTAAACCTAAAAAACTCCAACGGGATTGAAGGAGACTGTTTGATTTCTTCGATAGTATAAGCCTTTGCTATGTGCAATTACCCCAGTCAGGATGGGTAATGTATGCTACATGCACACTCGATGAGTTACAGATACTTTGGTGGAGAATGTAACAACCTGTGACGAAATTTAGAAATTGTTATCTAAAGATGGTTGGGTCTGAGATCAATGCCTACACTACCAAGCCACATGAGTAAACTACTATATACTCAAATCCAATTAACCTGCCTTACTAGCGGATTGAGCATTACACCAAAAAAAGGTTGGTCCCACAGGTTCATGGCATGGTCACTGCAGCTCGCCTATCCAGAATCTAACAAATCTTTTACCTAGCTCACAAACATCCTAGTGAGGCTGTTGAGCACGGTACTCTTCCGAAGCATGGTGCTTTATCTTTTGTTTCTTGTGATAGCAAGAGAACGTAGAATGTTGTGAGATATAAGTTCTTCAAAAGCAACAGCTAGCATAACAACAACAATGAGGTGCTGGGAGGGGATATTCCTATTAGGGGAGTGAAACCCACTTCAAGAGGAATTGTCCCAGCTCAAACACAATAGCAGCAATGGCAACAACAACCTCAGAGGTGCTCAGAAAAAATATAGGATAATATGAGTTTTGGTGCGTTAACTTCTGAAGAAACAACGAGTAACGATGAGAGTGGTACTTACCTCACAGGAGGTACGTGGGGTGATAACTCGTGTTTGCTACATGATATAATCCTTTGCTCCACACCGTGGCTGGATCCAAGACCTGTAATTAATTAGTGGGCCGTGTGAAATGTGATACCCCGCAATTTCAGGTTCGCACTTTAACAAAACTCTAGTTACTAGTAGTTACATTCCTTGCAATCTACTTAACTAGGGTAGCTAGATAAGTCACATGTTGCACAGTTATAGGTTAATAACTGCATGAAGTGGTAATTTTGGATTGTACATATAAAGTTGTTTTGTTGATATCGTGGGGGCGAACGTGGGATTTCAGGAGGTCGAATTTAGAAGTAATGGTCGAAGGTAGAGAGAAACGGACGAATGTGGAAGATTGTTTAAATGTGTGCTAATTCGTACCTTGGTCAAGGGCGAAGGTGCACATTCGACCCTTACGTGGGGGGGAATGTGCAGCCTATATATAGTTGAAATTTTGTTTTAAGTTTAACTTTTTGCCATTTTGTCAGTGGGTCTGGTCTGTTTTCTCTCTAGATTTTTAGGAAGTGTCTAGAACATAATTATTTCATTTTAAACACTAATTGTAAGGTTTATATCAATTGTTTATGAATGAAATGGATGTTGAAAAGGTGAATTTACGTGTTTGATTCATTTACTCTCATTTTGTAACTGATCTAGGGATTTCGCACCTGGATTAGAAGACTTGTATGATCAACTAAACTTGTTTTTGTTAAAACGATCCTCCACAAAGTGGTATCAGAGCCTATACGGATCATACAACTACAAATTGATAGTTTTTGAACTGATTTGGACCCAAATTTGATCAAAATTTTTCTGTTTTGAATGAACAATGAGTTTTGATGAAAAATTGATTGATTCGGACTAGATTTTACGGATAAAATCAAGATTTCTATTCATTAAAGTTGTTCCAAATCAAAACCGAAGCAAAACCTTCTAAAAATCATCAAAATTCATCAACTTTTGAAAATTTGGGATCAAAATAACTGATTTTCAAAGAATAACCGTTTTTCAAATGGGTCAGGATGAACCTAGGAGAGAAGGGTCGAACGTGTAGTGTTTTTGAGTCGAAACTAGCTTTTTCAGGTCGAACGTGAATCATTTTAGGTCGAACAAAGAAGTTGTGTGTGTTGGGTTTGTACATTTGACCAAAGTTGTTACATTCGACCTTACGGGAGGTCGAACGTGGGATATAGACGGTCGAACGTGAGTCAGTGTGTTTCATTTTCTACATTCGAGTCACAGAAGGGGTCGAACCAGGAAATTTTCTACATTCGTACCCCCCGATTGTGAAAAAGGGTCGAACGTAGAATTGTTGAGGAAATTTTCTAAGTGTTTCGTATTTCGAACTTCATAGACGATATGTGGGGATTTCCAACAATACCTAGGCCTAATACTACATAGCAACAACACGTTACCATGGATCCTTGGGCAGTAGCTGCATAAAAGACAAATACTCAACCATCTCAGCCGATCAATTACCTCACGATGAGTAGTTCGATTCCACATACTATTGCTCAACCTCCACAGCAACCCATGAATGATTATTGGGGCATTGCAGCAGCAACAGTACACACTCAAACTACTAATGCTATTTCTACTCTAATAAATGATTTGTCTTCAGGTAGTGGAAACCGTCCACCAAAGCTGATGGAGATGGCAAATTACAATCAATGGCAGAAAAAGTTCAAGATTCACTTGGAAGGGATGGGATTAGAAGGTACAGAGGTATGGCAGATGATTCCTAAAGGATATGTTGCACCAGTGTTGGAGAATACAGGTGAACCAATTCCTCTTGAGAGTTTAACTGAGGATGAAAAGAAGAAGTTTGCAGTGGAGAAGAAGGCTTTCTCCCAACTATCTCAAGCTATCACTACTGATCTTCTACATCAGTTTGGATCATGTACAACTTCCAAACAGCTTTCGGATATGTTGAAGAATCGTCATGATGGTAACAAGAAAACTTGGAAGTTGAGAATAGAAGAATTGAAGAAAAAATTTCAAAACTTTAGTTACGTGGGGAATGAGACATTGAAAGAACTTATTCCGTGATATTGTCATCTTTTGACTGAATTGTCAAACTATGATATAAAGATTCCCATGTTAGAGTTGGTAGACAAATTTGCTGATTCCCTACCACCGTATTGGAATCAACATATTGAGGTTTTTAAATGAAAAAGATGATTATCAATATTGGACTATCAATGAGCTTATTCAAAAGTTAGAGAACAAAGAGCTAGAAGAGAAAAGGAAAGCAAAGAGATCACAATTTCCTCAGAATCCGGAGTTGTATCATGCTGGTACATCTTCTACTCTGGCTAGTTCGAGCATTGGTGGTACAGTTGATCCACACATTGCATGTGTCTCAAGTGTTATGGAACCACCTAAAAACCCAATAAACTACCTTGCTCAAAGTTCATCCTACACACCACCATCATACACTAATTCTTACATTACACCGTTTTCACCAATGCAACAAGCAGCATGTTACACATCTAGCATAAATCAACCTCAACAACAACCTTACATTCCACAAATGAATCCAAATCAACCAAGTCAAAGTCCAGTAGTGTTGGAAACATTCAACATGAATAATGTCACAGTTGAAGTTGCTCAGCAACACATTGCATTGGTTTCAGCAATGGTTGTTTCATACAATGGATTGGTGGCTAGTCAAATTGGTAACAATAATCAAACCAATGAAGACTATACTCAGATTGATAAGGAAGAAATGGAGCTTATCGATATCCAATGGGCTTTTGCGAGTGTTATGAGACGAGCAACTGAGTTTATTGAGAAAACAGGAAGAACTGATCTGGCTACATCACCCAATACAACATATGGCTTCAACAAAGCTAAAGTCACTTGTTTTAATTGTCGTGCTAAAGGTCATTTCAAGAGGGAGAGCACTCAGCTAGCTCAACAAGGTAACAGAAATCCATTCAACTCGAATTCTCAGAATCGTCAATCTCAAAACCAAGTAACCTATCAAAGCCAAAACAACAATAACTATCAACCACAAAACAATTACCAAAACTGACAGAACACCTCACAGAATAACCCTGTTAGACAAACAACTACACCCTACCAGACTCAAACTCAAACACCACATAACCCAACCAGAACCATTATTCCAATTTCAACACCAAATAGCCAACAACAAACAGAAACTCAAAATCAGGCATTGGTGATTCAAAAGGATGAAGGTTATGACTAGACAGGGATGCAATTGGGTGTTGAAGAAATTACTGCCTGGAATGTAGCTTGTGTTCCTCAAAAGATTGACTTAGAGGAGTCGGTGATAGTTGGAGAAGTTTTGGAGTCTGAGAAGGTGTCTGAGGTAGTGATTGAAGAGATAGTCGAGGATACTCCGGTTTCTGTTGCTGAGAAGATTGAAGAGCTCACTAAAGACAAGGTTTCATGAACTATTATTGATTCTGTCACTGAAGTTCCTGATGAACCCGAATCTGTATATTCTAACTCTGAGAGTGAAGCTGACTCAGAAGGAAGTGCTAGTTCTTTAGACGATGACATTGATCATTTGTTAGCCGAAGTTGATTTCTTGATGACTAGGAAATCATGTATTGTTGATGATGCCTTTACCAAAATTGACTACTCCAAGTTCTTTGTTGGAAAGGAGGCTCATTTCGCTTTGATGGCTATGACTGATGCTCCAAAACCGGTATGTTCTGAATCCTCTATTGATGTGAATAGTGATAAGTATTGTGGAACTTGTGATAGACTGACAGAGGAAAACAAGCAACTCAAGGTTCAACTTGAGAGTGTGAGAATAAACTGTCAATCTTATCGCAAGGAAGCCAATGAGCTTAACAAAGTGCTTGATGGTTATAAAAAGGACATTTCTGATCTAAAGAAAACTCTTGCTTTAAAACAACTTGCTATAAACAGTTATATAAATGAACTTGAAGAAACAAAATTAGAAATGGCCACCATCAAATGCTTTGCTGAAAAGGTCAACAAAAAGCTTGAAAGTTATAAACACATTGCTTATGTGGTTGACCATGTCATTGGTAACACCGGAGAGTTCAGTCAAATACGACTCTGCATCGGATAATGAATCTAAGACTTCTAGTGTTGGAGATCCACATTCCGATGTGAGACTGATTTTAGGGTTGAATGATGAGGGGGTGATTCCAGTGACTGATGATTCAGACACTGAAGATGAGAAACCTAAAGAAGGTGGTGATATTCCTTTGGAAAATCACATTATCACTAATGAACCAGTTTCACCTTCTCAATTTTCTCATCCTTAGGCTAATGCACATCGTAAGAATCAATGAGTTAATAATAATGTGAAAGAGGTTGAGAAAGATGATTTAGTTGACAAACCCGTCGAAGTATTTTATCGGATGGAAGGATCCAATAAGATTATCTCTGACGAGGAGTATCCGATAAAATTTGCCAATTATTCAAAAATCGAGAAAATCTGGCAGGAAAATACTATTTGGTTTCCTAAACATGAAAGGACCAATGATATACCTCCAGAAATTTTAAAGAAAATATATTTGGATACTCCAAAAGAACCTAAGGTTCATGTCACTGAGTTCATCAAGCCGAAAGAAAAGACTAATGGTTTTCTTGAGCCGGCTTACTCAAAGGACCCAGCTCCTGAGAGTTTGAGACGTAGATGTGTGGATGATCAATATCCAATCAATTCCTACGCAAAGTCGAATGCCAAGAATGTTTTTGAGGAATACCGTGCATGTTTTAAGTGTGGGGAGAGAGGACATTTACATACTCACTACCCGTACGTGAGGCATAAAAGTCACGAAGTTGAGATGAGGCAAACCGATAGAAGTCCAGTCGACAATCATAGTTATCCTCAAAGACGTTTTGTCCCTTAACCAGCACCATTTTATAATAAAAGTCGTTATTTTCAAAGGAGGGATAATCGTCAATTTACTTATGATTGTCGAAACCGGATTGCTATGGAAAAACCATGGAAGAAACCACAACTGATGATAAACAAAAGGTTCCTCCAAAACCTGCTGTTAAATCATCAGTTGGACCTAAATCTGTTAATTCAGAGAAGGTAACCAAGAAATTTTTGTTTGAGAACAATTTTATGAAACCTATTGTGACTCAAAAGTCTCAGATTAGGATTCTAAAACGTTCTGAACAACTTTGGTCACCGGTGGGTTCTCTGGGTGCTTCCACCTCAACTGCAAATGTGAAAGAAGAAAAAGGTTTGATAGATCAGAAAAAGGTCGATTCAAAACCTAATGGTTGTATGAATGAATCTTTGAAACCTGATTTTCAAAGACCCAAGACCAAGCAGGCTTGGGTCCCCCGAAAGAACTAATGTTTTCCTTGATATGTGCAGGGAGCTCCAGCTGGCCCTGTTAGCAGTCTCTGGATTGTCGACAGTGGAGCTTCTAGTCACATGACTGGTGATTTGATGCTGCTATTAGATATAAAGAACATCAATGGAGGATATGTAGCATTTGCTGGAAATAAAGGCGGTTATATTACGATGGAGGGAAGTGTTAGTAACGAGACTGTGAGTTACGAGAAGATTTCGTACGTGAAACAAATTGACTATAATATGTTAAGTGTGAGCCAAATCTGTGACAAACAGTTTTCTGTGCACTTCGATGATAAATCTTGTTACATCCTCAAACCCAGATTTGTTATTCCAAAGGAGTGGATCATGCTGAAAGCACCAAGAGTGAACAATCTTTACATTCTTGATATGTCTAAAGCTATGACAACTCAGGGCCAAGTTACATGTTTCCTACAAAGGCTATAGAGATAGAATCCATTATGTGGCATAGGAGGATGGGATATATTCACCTCAGAAAAATGAATCATTTGGTGAAGAATGAACTTGTTGAAGGCGTTAATGTCAAACATTTTCATCTCAATGACAAGTGTGTGAGTTGCAAAAAGGGAAAACAACACATACTATCCCACAAACCTAAGAAAGTGAGCTCTGTTAAAATGCCACATGAGCGTTTGCACATGGACCTATTCGGAACCGTCAAGCGTAAGAGTCATGTCGGAGAGCTTTACTCTCTTATGGTTACTGACGATTACTCTAGATTTTCGTGGGTAATGTGCTTGCAATACAAAAGCGACACGTTTAACAATTTGAAAGTTCTGTTCACCCGTTTAGAGAATGTTTATGGATTAAAGATCAAAAGGATTCGGAGTGACAACGGGACGGAGTTCAAAAACTCACAGATGGATACTCTTTGTGAAGATAAAGGAATTCATCATGAATATAGTGCTTCGTATACTCCACAACATAACGGTGTCGCAGAGAGGAAAAACAGGACTCTAATTGAGACGGCGAGAACAATGTTTGCAGATTCTAACCTTCCAGTAATGTTCTGGAATGAAGCTATATACGCAGCTTGTTACACATTGAATCATATGTTAACAGTGAAGAAGTTTGGCAAAACTTCTTATGAACTGTTGAACAGACGTAAGCCGAATTTGGAGTATCTAGAACCATTTGGAGCACCTTGTACTATGTTAAATCCGTCTGAGAAGTTTGCACCAAAAGATGAAGAGGGATTCTATGTTGGATATGCAACCCCACTCAAACAGGTATTCAACAAACGAACTCGTCAGGTAGAGGAGTGGGCTAACGTTGAAGTTCAACGATATACTCAGAACGTACAGGGAAGCGGTCCAGATTGGGTGTTTGATTACAATGACTTCTTTGAATCATTCAATCTAGATAACTTTGTTGAAGAGGCTGTATTAAGACTTTATTATGAGTGTGAAAACGCAGTGACTTCACCATTGGTGCGTCCGATCACTGTAACTCCTCCAGCAGCTTCTAACGATACCAATGTTCCTGCAGCTGAAGAAGAGGTTTTCCAGGAAGCTTCAAATACTCTCGATACTTCAGAATCAGAAGATGATGAAGAAATCTTCAGTGAAGCTATTCTAGATCATGCAACAGAGGCACCACCAGTGAACCCAAATCCGGATGTTGCTTCATCGTCTAACATGGGTAATGATCTAGATTTGCCAAAAAAATCTGACTACTCAAACGGGAGTTCCAGTACCTGATCATCCGGAATCTCTGATTCATTGGATTCACCCACTCGAACAAGTTATTGGTGACCCTGGAAGCAGTGTCATGACTAGAGGATAACTTCATAGTGCAAACTCACGTGAAAATCTTGGCACTTTAGCTTTATATGCAAAAATTCAAAAATCTGGTTGTCAGAATGATTGGTCCTTTGCTTGTTATGTTTCACAGGTGGAGCCACGGACATACAAAGACGCTCTATTGGATGATGCTTGGGTTGAGGCGATGCAAGAAGAATTGTTGCAGTTTCAGAAGGTGGGTGTTTGGACACTAACAGATTTACCTCTGGGAAGGAACAAAATAGGAACCAAATGGGTTTTCAAATGTAAGAAAGATGATCGAGGCGTTATTGTGAGAAACAAAGCCCGGTTGGTAGTTCAAGGTTTTCATCAAGTTGAAGGAATTGACTACAATGAGATCTATGCACCTGTGGCACGTTTAGAAGCTATCCGTATGTTTCTAGAGTTTTCCTCGTACAAGAAATTCAAGGTGTATCAAATGGATGTCAAGAGCGCGTTTCCATATGGTGTGGTCAAGGAAGAGGTATACGTCGGTCAACCACCAGGCTTTTAAGATCCTATCCACCAGGATAAGGTTTATGTTCTCAACAAAGCACTCTATGGGTTGCACCAGGCTCCACGCCAATGGTATGAGGAGCTAAGAACGTACCTACTGTCCAAAGGATTCAAACGAGGTTTGGTTTACTGTACCCTGTTCACCAATAGAACAGAGGATGACTTGCTTCTCGTCCAGATATATGTTGATGATATTATTTTTGGATCTACTAACGAACTTTTATGCAGAGAATTTCAAAAGGTAATGCAGGAAAAGTTCGAGATGAGTGCAATGGTGGAGATGCAGTATTTCCTAGGCTTGCAGGTGGATCAAAGACGAACGAGCATCTTTACTCACCATATATTTGAACAAGTAAGATATGATTTCCAACATGTTTTATGAAAAGAGTTTTATCAATGGAGCCTCTTGTGAAGTTATTTTTGAGTAGAACGTTAGAAAGTGTTTCTTACCAGGCCCTTAGAGCCTATTTGAGCCCATAAAGAGCTTTGTCTAGTTTGTACACCCACTCAGGATGAGAAGGATCCTCAAACCCAGGTGGCTGACAAACATACACTTCGTCTTTTATTTTTCCATACAAAAATGCACTTTTAACATCCATTTGGTAAACTTTTATTTTGAAGGAAATGGCATACGCCAGAAATAACCTGATGGCTTCAAGCCTTGCAACTGGAGCAAAGGTTTCATCATAATCAATTCCTTCTTCTTGAGAGTAACCTTGTACTACCAGTCTTGCCCTGTTCTTTATAATCATACCAGCCTCATCTTGTTTGTTCCTAAAAACTCATCTTGTGCCAATTGGTTGCTTGTTTGGTGGTAAGGGATAGATTTCCCAAACCTGTTGTTTTTTTGAATTGAAGCAACTCATCTTGCATGGCTTGTACCTAGTTGTTTTCTTTGAGGGCTTCTTGGTACTTTTTAGGTTCCAACTGAGAAATAAATGCTGAGAAGAAGCAAAAGTTGGAAAGCTGGTTTCTGGTAAGAACTCCTGATGCAATATCACCCATGATTTGTTCAAGTGGATGATCTTTGTGTTCAATCAGTTGTTGTAAACCACTGACAGGTGTAGGTGGCTCTTGTACTTCATCAAACAAACCACTGAGGTTTATAATGTCTGGTTTAGCAGTTTCAGTATCTTCAGTAGTTTTAGTTGCTGAAGCAGATGTTTGAGTTTGTACATCAGCAGTTGTTGAATCAGAAGTTTGTGAAACTTCTGATGTTTTGGAAGTTCACTTAATGACTGTTTGAGGAGTCCATGGTGCTGGATCCTCATCATCAAACCTTTGATCACCATAATAAATAGGTTTAGATGAAGTAACAGTCTTTTCAGGTCCAAAATGGAAGCTGTCAAGGTCAAAAAGTTCAGCAGGATGTGCTGGAATAAGAGTGTGTTTTGACTCATTGAACTTGACATTCAGTGTTTCTTCTACTATCCTGGTTCTTGAGTTAAAAGCCTTGTAGGCTTTTCTTGTGGAAGGGTAACCAAGAAAGTAACCTGAATCAACTTTGGCAGCAAACTTTGAAATAGAGTCTTTGATGTTTAGAATGAAACATTGACATCCAAAAGCCCTGAAAAAGGAGATAAGGGGCTTTATGCCATGAAGAACTTCATAGGCAGTTTTGGAGTGTCTCTTGTTGACAAGGACTCTATTTTGAACATAGCATGCAGTGTTAACTGCTTCAGCCCAGAAATACAATGGTAGGCCTGAATCAGCTAACATTGTTCTTGCTCCTTCAATTAATGTTCTGTTCTTCCTTTCTACTACACCATTTTGTTTAGGAGTTCTGGGAACACTGTATTGTCTAATAATCCCTTTAGACAAGCAGAATTCATCCAGAGTTTTGTTCCTGAACTCTGTCCCATTGTCACTTCTAATGGTTTTGACAGATAGAGAATATTGTTTCTCTACTTGTAGAATGAAGAACTTGATGATTTCAGCAGCCTCATCCTTGGAAAATAAGAAGAATACCCATGTAAATCTTGAATAGTCATCAATGATGACTAAGCAGTACGTCTTCTTACCAAGGCTCATGATTTTTACAGGCCCAAATAAGTCCATATGGAGTAGTTGAAGACATGCAGTTGTTTTTGATTCTTCAATAGACTTATAGGAGGACTTATGCTGTTTCCCCTTTAAACAGGATACACAGTGTTCTTGACACTGGTATACCTTTAAAGGTAGACCTCTGACCAAGCCCATTTTTGTGACTTTATTTATGGTTTTAAAGTTCACATGGCCAAGTCTCCTGTGCCAGAGATCAGTCTCTGAAGTTGATGCTTTTGAAAACAAACGGGCAGTGTTGTTGAGTACTTTGTCTTTTTCAATGTCCACTGCATAGACATTGCCACATCTTTTGGCTATCAACAAAGTGTGATCTTCAATGATCTTCTCTATCAACTTCTGGCCTTCTGATGATATGATCTTGCATGCTGTCTTTGTGAAAAAGGAAGAATATCCTTTATCACACATTTGTGACACACTTAGCAAGTTGTACTCAAGGTTTTCAACCAGATTGACCTTGTCAAACTGTATTTTGCCAGAGGAGACATTGCCATGTCCTAGCACATATCCCTTAGCATTGTTCCCAAAGGATACAGATCCTTCTCTTTGACTGATAAAATTGTTTATCAGGTATCTGCATCCTGTCATGTGCATTGAGCCTCCACTGTCCACATACCAAATGCTATTTAAGCCTCTGGAAACTCTCTGCACAAGATAGCAAATTAGTTAGATTTGGGAACCCAAGCCAGTTTGGCTTTGGGTTTGCTCTTGAGAACATTTACAGTTTGTTCTTGACCAAGTTGAGAAATCCATGTCTTTTTGGCAATGGATTTTTCATTAAGAGCAATGGTGGTATCCTTTTGAGGACCACCATCAACTTTGGTCATCAGTAGTTGTACCATGTTCATGAGATCTTTAATCTCAGCAGTTTGTGAAACTGCTGATGATTTATGTCTAACTACTGAAAGAGAATATTGAGAAAAAGATCTTTGTTGAGATTTTGTCTTTTTCTGAGAAAAGGTTTTTACTGTTTGTTGTTTCCTGGGAGAAAAAGTTTCTACAAAATCATTTCTGATTTGTTTTACCACAACCAGTTGTTGAGTTTTCTTGTTGTACTGAATACCTTTTCTGTATCTATAAAATTCTGTCTTGTGGTTGAACAGACCACAGATTTCACATTCTTTTGTCTTTTCTTTCAAAGACAAGTTTCTGACTGTTTTAATTGGTTTTAGGTCATCAGTAGTTTTCAGGTTCTCAACTCTTGATGTAGTTGAAACTACTGATGGCTTAATGTCAGAATTAATCAGTACTTCTGAAGAACTTTCTTTATAAGTTTTTAGAAAGTTTTCATGGAAAGATGTGCATTCTTTCCCTTCAGAAGTTTCACCTGAAACAATTTTTCTCCCATCTTCAGTAGTTTTGGGAGAAAAATCTGTTGGTGTTTCAGTGTGATTGTACCCTATGCCAAACCTAACATTTGAAGCACTTAGTTTGTTTAGCAATACTTGGTACCCCTTACAAGATTCAACCCATTTTTCACATGTGACCTTGGTCTCAGCAAGCTCTTGTCTGACATTTCCTAGGTCATTTATCATGATTTTAATTTTTGCTTGGGTTTCAATAGTAGTGTTAGTTAATTTAGAAACTTCTTTTGTTTTTGCAGAAACTTTTCTTTCTAAATCGCATTTCATCTGAGTGAATTTTCTCTCAGAGTCGTTTGCTTTACCTTGTAAGTGCACATTAGTCTCTCTTATGAGAGCAAAAGATTCTTTGCAGATTTTGAGGTGCATCCCTCAAATGCCATTAAGGCAAAGTTCTTTCTGCCATTGTCAGGCTCTCCCCAGTTGATGTCAAACATCTTGTTGTCTGCATCAGGATTACACTCAGTAGTGTCAAAAGGAACACTGCTCCAGTCAACATACCTTGAAGTAAAGGGAGGGATTGATTGTTGGCTCTGCATCTGTTGAGTAGGCATCTGTACATATTGTACTTGTGGCACATATTGGTGTTGTGGAGCTTGTTCCTCTACAAAATGTGCACTCCCTTGTGTTCCATTATTCCTGTTATAATTGGGGTTAAAATTATTCCAGACTGAGATTGGTTAAAGATAGAGCTTCTATACTCTCTAGCAAAGTGTCCCAACTTTTGACACTTGTGACATCTAAGTTTAGATTTGTCAAAACCAATTTTTGTTGAACTGTTAAGTCCTGGAAACTTCCTTCCTGACCTTTTGTAAAATTTATTTGTTTTTAAACTTAACATGGCCAGTTGGTGTAGAATATCCATTTCTTCTAAGTCATCACTGCTGAAATTTTTTAAATCATCCATGATAAAACACATGATATCAGCAGTTTGACTAAAATCATTATTGTCATAACCTGGGAATGATCTTTCAGATGAGATCCCAGCAGTTATGTCAATATGGTCAAAAGATCCAAAACTATTTGAACAAGTTGGTGAGTCTTGTCCCAATAGTGCTGTACTACCTGGTAGATAGTCATCAGCAGTTTTGCCAGAACTTTGTAACTTTTTCTTTTGATCAATTTCTCTTTCAAAAGTAAGTAATCTCCCATGAAGTTTTGTAAGAGTGAGGGAGCTAAAGTCTGGTGAAGATCTTAAGACTATAGAGTATGTTTCCCATTTTTCAGGTAAAGACCTTAAAAATCTATGAAGCATAGATACAGTTGTATAGGTCTGACCATTTAATTTTAGCTCAGATATTAATGAGGAGAATCTTTCAAATTGTTGTGTTAAATTTTCCCCATTAATGTGAGCAAAAGTTTCATATTGTTGAGCCAGGATTTCTCTGGTGTTGGCAATCACCTCTTCAGTTCCTCCAAACTGTTCTTTGAGGCAGTCCCAAAGCTCTTTGGCACTATCACAATGTAATAGGCCAGAGTAGATCTCATTTGGTAGTGCCATTGCCAACATAGAGAAAGCTTTAGCATCAAGCTAAAGTTTTAGGAAATCATCATCTGTATAGTCTTTTGGGTCTTTTGGAATTTCTTCTTTAGTTTCTAGATTGATATTTACTGGTTTATGAGGACCATATATCACAGATTTCCAGCAACCTGTGTTGGTCTGTGATAAGGTATGTGCCATTCCCCTTTGCCAGATGTTATATTCATTTCTTACTAGCATAGCAGGTTTATTGGCAGAACCAGTATTATGAGGTTCCAATTTAAAGAGTATTGATTTGTCAAATATCTCTTAAAGTGATGGATGTTGATAAAAGTGAGCTTATAATCCTTTATTGAATATCAATAAGAGCCTGTGTCTGATTCTCAATGTGTTAGATTGATATGTGATCAGATAAACCAGTGCTCTGATACCAATTGTTGGTTCAGTATAGCTCTTTGTATGAACTTGCTAGTGAACACTTAGGTGTTTAGCAAGTTCTTAATCAGTGATAGCACAACGGAATGATATGAGTTTAAAGCTACACTTATCAACAGGAGTTATTACTCCCCCTGGATGTTTGATAAATCTAAAGACAAGTATTTAATGAGAATCTAAGCAATGAATGAGAGTGAACACTTAAACAGATTCTCAGTAAATGAAATGGTAATAACAATGATAAGATTTGAAGGATTTCTTGTATTAAAAATCAATGTCTAAAACAGAGGGATGAACCCATCTATTTATAGACTTTACAAATACATGAACCCTGCCAAAAAGCAAGTTCAGAGGCAAGTTGCAACAAGTTGCAATCTTGGAACTTGTACAAAAAGTAAAAGTAATAATAAACTAATAAACTACTGAAACATAGGACGGTGGAAAAGATTCTTGAACAAGTGCTGATGAATGACAAACTACTGATGAGTAGTTTGTCTTCAGTAGTTCTTCAGTGATATGTCTGGTTTGGACTTCAGAACTTCTGTTGTATTTCTTCTTCAGTACTTGTAGAATCCTTCTTCAGCTGTTTGGTCTTCTTTCTTCAGTAGTTCTATACATAGAATAATTTGACAGAAGAGAATTAAACATAGGTTTACAAAAGTGGTTTCACCAATCCTTTTTGCCCTAACATAACTTGGTATTGCTAGAAGCAGGATACCAAATTCCAAGTGTAGGAGTTCCTTTCAGATATCTGAAGATTCTTTTGACTGCAATGAGGTGTGATTCCCTAGGAACTGATTGATATCTAGCACAGACACATGTTAAAACATAATATCCGGTCTAGAAGCAGTTAGATATAAAAGGGAACTTATCATACATCTATACATGGTTTGATCAACTTGTTTTCCTTGATCATCTGGTTCAACTTGTGTGGTTAGTGTCATGGGAGTGGAACATGATTTACAGTCTTGTAAAGAAAATCTGTTCAATAATTCTTTAACATATTTAGATTGATGTATAAAAGTTCCATTTGTTTGGTGTTTAATCTGCAGTCCTAAAAAGTGCTGCAGCTCTCCCATTGTACTTATCTCAAATTTTGATTGCATGAGTTTCTTAAATTCATCACATAGTTTTGTGTTTGTTGAACCAAATATGATATCATCAACATAAATTTCAACAAGTAAGACATGATTTCCAACATGTTTTATGAAAAGAGTTTTATCAATGGAGCCTCTTGTAAAGTTATTTTTGAGGAAAAAGTTTGAAAGTGTTTCATACCAGGCTCTAAGAGCCTGTTTTAGCCCGTAAAGAGCTTTGTCAAGTTTGTACACCCACTTAGGATAAGAAGGATCCTCAAACCCAGGTGGCTGACAGCCATACACTTCCTCTTTGATTTTTCCATACAAAAATGCACTTTAAACATCCATTTGAAAAACTTTTATTTTGTTGGAAATTGCATAAGCCAAAAATAACCTGATGGCTTCAAGTCTTGCAACTGGTGCAAAGGTTACATCATAGTCAATTCCCTATTCTTGAGAATAACCTTGTACCACCAGTCTTGCCTTGTTCTTGATAATCATGCCAGCTTCATCTTGTTTATTCCTAAAAACCCATCTTGTGCCAATTGGTAGGTTGTTTGGTGGTAAGGGACAGATTTCCCAGACCTGTTACTTCCTGAATTGGAGAAACTCTTCTTGCATAGCTTGCACCCAATTGTTATCTTTGAGGGCTTCTTGATACTTCTTAGGTTCCAACTGAGAAATGAATGCTGAGAAGAAGCAAAAGTTGGAAAGCTGGTTTCTTGTGAGAACACCTGATGCAATATCACCCATGATTTGATCCAATGGATGATCCTTGTGTTCAATCAGTTGTTGTAAACCACTGACAGAGTGAGGGAGTTAAAGTCTGGTGAAGATCTAAGAACTATAGAGTAAGTTTCCCATTTTTCTGGTAAAGACCTTAAAAATCTATGAAGCATAGATACATTTGTGTAGGTCTGACCATTTAATTTCAACTCAGATATTAATGAGGAAAATCTTTCAAATTTTTGTGTCAAAGTTTCCCCATTAATATGAGTAAATGTTTCATATTGTTGAGCCAGAATTTCTCTGGTGTTGGCAATCACCTCTTTAGTTCCTCCAAACTGCTCTTTTAGGCAGTCCCAAAGCTCTTTGGCACTTTCACAATGTAAAAGTCCAGAAGAGATTTCATTTGGGAGTGCCATTGCCAACATAGAGAAAGCCTTGGCATCAAGCTCAAGTTTAAGGAAATCTTCATCTGTGTAGTCTTTTGGGTCCTTTGGTATTTCATCTTTAGTTTCAAGGTTTATATTTACTGGTTTGTGAGGACCATATATCACCGATTTCCAGCAAACAATGTTGGTCTGAAACAGAGTATGTGCCATCCTTTTCTGCCATATGTTATATTCTGAACGAACACGCATAGCAGGTTTATTGGCAGAACCAGTATTATGAGGATCCATTTTGGAGAGTATTGATTTGCCAAGTTTCTCTCAAAGTGATGGATGTTGAAAAAAGTGAACTTTTATCCTTTATTGAATATCAATAAGAGCCTGTGTCTGATCCTCAATTTGTTAGATTAATATTTACAGAAATTTGAAAAAATTTTGAATATGGGGGTCGAATGTGCAGATTAGGTATATATAGACTCCACATTCGACCAAACGACTAGGGCGAATGTGAAACTTTTTCCACCTTCGACCCTATTTAAAGGTTCGAATGTAGAAAAAAGGGTTCGAATGTGAAATTAACACACGAACACTCACATTCGACCGTTTGAAAGGTTCGAATGAGCAGTTAAAATTCCACCTTCGACCCAACGAAGGGGCGAATGAAAACTAGTGCTCTGATACCAATTGTTGGATCAGTATGCTCTTTAACAGTTTACTTGCTTATGAACACTTATGTGTTTTGCATGTTTAATCAGTTTTGCACAGCGGAATGAGTTATAAAGTTTCACTATCAACAGGAGTTATTACTCCCCCTGGATGTTTGCAAACTAAAGACAGTTAATGAGAATCTAATTATTGAATGTATATGAAAATCAATAAGCAGATAGATTCTCAGTTAATGAAATGGAATAACAAGTAAAAGCATTGAAGGATTTCAGTTTTCTATTGAAATCGATGTCTAAAACAGAGGGATGAACCCATCTATTTATAGACAAACAAATACATGAACCTTGTTACAAAAGCAAATCTGCAACAAGTTGCAATCCTGGAACTTGTACAAAATGATAAAGTAATAATAAACTATTGAAACATAAGGGCGGTGGAAAGATTCTATTACAAGTGCTGATGAATGACAAACTACTGATGAGTAGTTTGTCTTCAGTAGTTCTTCAGTAGACTTGTCTGATTTGACTTCAGAACATCGGATCTTTTTTCATCAGTCGTTGTTGAATCCTTCTTCAGTACTTGCGTCTTCTTTCTTCAATAGTTTCATACTTAGAATAATTTGGCAGAAGTATGAATTAGACAAAGGTTGGCAAAAGAGGTTTCTTCAATCCTTTCTGTCCTTACAGTACAAGAAGCTTAAAAGTCAGCGGGTCAAGTGGATATGATCTCGAGTTAGGTAAAAAGCTTGGGACTATAAGCCAAACGCTTATAAGTCGAAAACACTCCTACGGGAAAAGGTAAGTGACTTAAATGCAAACTCTTGGTTTAGTAATTGTATATTTATGTATAAATAGAGAATGTGAAACAAGTATGAAACGGTAATTTATAATAAGGTAAGCGAATTGATGTTGTTGGTGAACGGGTATAGTTATTCATACAACAATGAAAGTAGTTGGCATAAATGGGCAACAAAGATAAATGAAGTGAGGATAATTAAGCATGAAATAAACCCAAGATTTACAAATATGGCATAAGAATGAATGGTAAAATGTATGGATTGATATGTGTGTGTGTGTATATATATATATAGATGGATATATTTAATCATGGGTGTAACTATTTAGGTTGAATTGTATAGTTATGCAAGGTCACATAAATGGTAAATCGTTTGGTAGATGGATTTATCACGCGTTGGATGCTAGTGTAATAGAATGTGTGCATAGTTGCTTATGCCCGGGAATGCGTGAAGGTGTTTTGTATGTAAAGGTTGGTCGTTATGGGTAGATTAAGTATAGGTTCAGAAACGTCATGTTTGTCCTTGAGAATACATGAAGGAATAATAGTATGACGGCTCATGATAACTTGTACATGGGATATGTATGTGTGTGTGTATTGTAGTGTTATTAATCTTTTATTATGAGGATGGTAATAAAGATGCATGTATCTTGGTATGAATGCATGGAAATTGGAGGATAGGATCCGGAGACCGGATCCAAACTTACAAAAAGGCGTTTGGATATGACCATTGAGTATTGTTGATGTTATTTCCATATTGTAAATATTTGCATGAAGTTACTTAATGAACTAACGAAATGGTTATGTGGTAGTTGCAGGTCGTCTAGTTAAGCTCACGAAGCAAGAAATGGTTGGAGGTCGAGTAAGGACGCGGATTGTACGGGGTTGCGGTCACGTAAACTAATAAAGATGAATTGTATTTGATGTAATAAGAAACAATAAAAGATGAAACACCTATAATATCTTGTAGCTATGAGTTCCAAACATAAGAGAATGTTTTTATAAAGCAAGAAATTTTCTGGGTCGTATTTCTGCTGTGTATTTTCAGTTAAAAAGGTTTTGGGTGTTTCAAGTTGGTATCAGAGCCCTGGTTTGAGTGAAATCTTGTACAAGGTGGTAAGTACGTGAACTCAAACGTGTGTGCTCTTGAAATCAGTGACCCGTGCAATTCAAAACTCGATCAAGGCCCAAAGGTAGAATTTAATATTAACTCACATGACAGGTTAAAAAAATAATTGTGGTGTTTATGTTAAGGTGAGCTTTTGTGGATGATGAAGAGTTCTCAAGGACACGATCCAAGATTGATATCGGAAATTGTGGAATGGATAGAAGCTCGTAGGTACGCAGTATTAATATATTGGTACCGAAGGGAGAAAATTTCCAGGGACAGTAAAATTTAGATGAAAAACAACCATGTTATTTAGGGAGGTAAATTGAAAAAAAAATAGCACAAAACTGAAACCCACCCCACATGCATAAGGTGATGATTACATGGTGACACGTGGATAGTATGTGGACTGCGTGCCTGGCCAGTGCGCAAGAAGCGTATGATACACGTGTGACCATGAGAATCGTCACAGGTATGCCTGGTAAATTGGAAAGTAAGCGATTGTGTGGATACGTGGGTGGAATAAACCTTCTTAGAAAGGTAAAATGGGAATGGGTTCCCTTAGAAGGTATTAAACCAAATGTATGTGAATTGTGCCGATAAACTAATTATGGGAATGAATAGATAAATAACTAGATGAAGGTTGTGGGTTAAGGTAGATGACTCTTAAGTGATAGAGAGTAGTCTGTATATGAATGAAAGGTTTGAATGCATAAGTAATTATGGATCAAACCTATATGAATATAAGGCATGAATGAAAAGTTTGAATCCGTATGTAAGCACAGATCAAACATATATTAATGAAAGGCAGGAATGAAAAGTTTGAGTCCATAGGTAAGTATGGATCAAACCTACATGAATGAAAGGTAGGAATAAAAAGTTTGAATCCATAGGTAAGTATGGATCAAACCTATATGAATGAAAGGTAGGAGTGAAAGATTTAAATCAATAGGTAAGTCCACTAGCTTACTTATTAGTTGGCTCATCCTTAATAACATAAAAATGTCAAATTACCTTAATGGATCAAATTGGGTGGAATGTTGTAGAAATATAGGATAACCCATGGAACAGGTAATTCAGGTAGGGATGAAGGGGGGGGGGGAGTGTTTCCATAACCTAACTGAGATAGATTGGAAAGTTGTACGTACTTTGTGGCAATAACATAGTTAGGGATACACGTGTTATGTGACCTACGAGATACACTAATACATATTTCATATGTAGTTATAAGAGACATAGATGGCAACTAATTGTAGAAAGCTAGCTAAGAATGAATGGATAATCTGACTTTACAAAAAGTCTAACGAGTTGAATTAGCAAGTGTGACACGAGTGCTAACAAGATTGCATGAATGGAACGAAACCAATTGTGAGTTATTGGTGTGGTAAGAAAACGTAGTTACATGTTAAGCATGCTAGTAGGTGATTTATGAGAAAAGGATAACAAATAGACTAAGACCCGTGTGAATGATACAATTTAATAAGGAAGGAAAGCTTTGCATGAAATGATATAATATGGTTTTTGTATGTATGCCTAAATGGGAAAAGATGTAAAACACATAATTTAAACTTCAATTGGTGTGAATAGATAGAGATAATGACCGAACGTCATAAATTAGTAAGAAGTGGCAGTTGACTTTGAAAAGACAAACAACTGGAAATTTTTAAAGTAACAAATAAAATATAAAGATCATATGTAAGAAGGTTAGATGCGTAACTTGGTTTTGTATCGTAACGGGAATTTTATCAAAGAATTTTAGATAGTTAGACATGCAAGGGAAATAATTTTTCATGGACTATTGAAAGACAATTGTTATGAATGCAAAATGTCTAACTAATGACTTTGTAGATACGAACGGTCGAATTTTGAATATGATGAAATCTACAAGATAGGTAGTATGATGCAAATGAGTTGGAACTCGTCATGTGAATGAAGTAGACCAAACTAAGTATGGCATGGACTTGTGAAGGAGCAAGTCAATCCGACATATGGATGGTTGGTTAATGAAGTGAGAGGAAGGTTAGTAAATTGATATGTTGAATGGTACCCCGTATGAATGAATGGTAGCCAAGTATGATGTAATTTGGAAAGTTTGACTTGTAAAGCTCAAAATATGAACGAATTTTAGCCTAGACTCGGTGTTGTTAAGCAATTGACATTTGTGTCTACAGTAAGTAGTGCCTGAAATGAACCAGCAAACAAATAGGCATGAATAGAATGGCCCTGAAATTTATCAAAAAGGGGTGGGGTGTATATGGTAGATGTACCGGTTCGGTAGTGACTATAGAGTTATGTCCAACTCTTAAGTAAGTAAGAGTAAGTGAGGATGAAATAGTAATTATGTTCTGATGGTGACAACAATGAATCAATGATTACTAAATGCGTATGTTCAAGTTCTAACTTTTATGTAGCGTTTGGAAATATTTTGAAGAAATGATAATAGTGTAATACTCTTGTAATGAATATGTATGTGACTAATGAAAGAATAAAAAAACAACTGTGGTTTATGAGTCGAATTATGGTAGCGATCGGTTCGGTATGCTTGATAATTGCATGAAGGCATATTGTTAATATTTCAAAACTATGAACAAAACATGTAGTTATGATTGTTCACAAATACAGCCTTGTATCCTCTATGAGCGGGTTCGTGTTATGGTATACTTCTTGAATGAAAATAAATGAATATATATGTAGTGATGATGTTTGGTAGGAGCCTAATATTACGCAAGAATTTGAGCCTAGTTAGGTTGAAATCAGGGCCCAAAGATTTATAATTTCCACGGAAACAAATGTCCACTAAGGATACTTGGCATACGTTCTAATCATGTCACTTAAATTTGTAAACAACTAAAAGGTATGAGTAGGCTTAAGTTGGAAGAATGAAAGAGGTTTCGAGGACGAAACCTTATTTAAGGTGGGTAAACTTGTAACGCCCCAAAAATCCGTTTTGCTTAATTACGCCAGTAGGCCTGATTAGCAAAATAATAAAACGGGACTTAGACAATAAGAATGTGGGTTATGTTCTAGTATGGAAATAACCTAGTTGATGTTATTAGTTATATAAATGAGTAAATAATATTAGAAACTAACTTGATTAGTTAAGTTTTATAAAAAAAATGATAGTAGGATAACTTGAGGGACTATAGTTGCCAACTAGCCAAACCTGAAATGTGTAAATGGTAAAAATGGGGGTGAACACACACACTTGTGTGTGTGGATCGAATTCAACATCAGGAGAATGATCTCCTTCACCAACTAAACCCTAAACTCATGAATCTTGCCCAAATCCAACCCAAATCAAAGGGGAAATCGATGCTATAGCAAGAAACGGGTCATTTAAGGCCTAATACACAACAAGGTACATTTTATTTGGCTAAATTTGATGTTATGTTCATGCTTGATTATAGTGAAAATCAAGGGTGTTGATAAAAACGTGAATTTATGATGTCTAAGGGTTCCATCATGGTTAGAGACCCTAAAGGAACTTGATTAGATGGGATTATGCTAAGTGATGCTTGATTCTTATGTTTAATTGAAACTTGAAGTATGAATGTAGTGGGTTTTGACCCTAGGTATGAACCATACAAGGATGTGGTGAAATCTTGCATAAGTTGTTAATTTTATGCTTTGTAAATGTGTTAGAAATCAAAGTGATAAATTGTTGATGATTAGCTAAACAAATGGTAAAGTTTGAGAAGTACATAAGGCTTAGAATTCATTTACAAAAATGGTGCACATAAGGTGTTTGATAAAATGCCTACATGAAACTTGAATTAAATCAAATGGTGTAAAAAAAATTGTATGAAATTCGTCAATTTTGACAGCCCTATATAGTTATCTTGTAATGGGCATATCTCATTCGTTATTAGGAGTTAGAAGACGAGACTTATATCGTTGAAAAGCTTGTTGCGCATATTACATTTCATATTTAGTCATCTGAGGCTGGTTATGAGATTTAGTGGGTCAAAACAGCATGATAATTTAGTAAACTAGGCACATTTTGTATTTGATAGTCACATTTTGTATATGCCTGGAAAGGTCTTTGAATGAGGCACATTTTGTATTTAATAGTCAAGGTCTGATTCCGAGGTTTAGAAGGGGAAAATTGACCTTGAACAGCAGCTGCGCAGAAAATTGCTGCACATTTATAATGTAATCTTTAATAAGAAAAGGTGTAAGAATGTAAACGCTTGTATTAGTCTTGGAGTACGGATTGTAGGGAAATAATAGCGTATTATGTGGCATTCAAAAAGTGTCTAAAAACACTTACCAACTAGTTCATGCAAGTATTTTCACTAACGGGTCGAACGCGTAGTATACGGAAAGACTTATTAAATAGAACTAGTTGTTGAATTTGTTGATGTCATGTTTGAATGATGTAGATGGAATACTAATGTTTGAATAGGTAAGTTCAAAATTAGTATTTCAACACGACATGTTGACTTGAAAGTAAGCTAGGTACAAGAAGCTTAAAAGTCAGCAGGTCAAGTGGATATGATCTCGAGTTAGGTAAAAAGCTTGGGACTATAAGTCAAATGCTTATAAGGCGAAAACACTCCTACGGGCAAAGGTAAGTGACTTAAATGCAAACTCTTGGTTTAGTAATTGTATGTTTATGTATAAATAGAGAATGGGAAACAAGTATGAAACGGTAATTTATAATAAGGTAAGCAAATTGATGTTGTTGGTGAACGGGTATAGTTATTCATACAACAATGAAAGTAGTTGGGATGAATGGGCAACAAAGATAAATGAAGTGAGGATAATTAAGCATGAAATAAACCCAAGATTTACAAATATGGCATAAGAACGAATGGTAAAATGTGCGGATTGATATGTGTGTGTGTCTATATATATATATAGATGGATACATTTAATCATGAGTGTAATTATTTAGGTTGAATTGTATAGTTATGCAAGGTCACATAAATGGTAAATCGTTTGGTAGATAGGTTTATCACGCGTTGGATGCTAGTGTAATTGAATGTGTGCATAGTTGCTTATGCCTGGGAATGCGTGAAAGTGTTTTATATGTAAAGGTTGGTCGTTATGGGTAGATTAAGTATAGGTTCGGAAACGTCATGTTTGTCCTTGAGAATACATGAAGGAATAATAGTATGACGGGTCATGATAACTTGTACATGGGATTTGTACGTGCATGTGTATTGTAGTGTTATTAATCTTTTATTATGAGGATGGTAATAAAGATGCAGGTATCTAGGTATGAATGCATGGAAATTGGAGGATAGGATCCGTAGAGCGGATCCAAACTTACAAAAAGGCGTTTTGATATGACCATTGAGTATTGTTGATGTTATTTCCATATTGTGAATCTTTGCATGAAGTCACTTAATGAACTAACAAAATGTTTATGTGGTAGCTGCAGGTTGTCTAGTCAAGCTCACGAAGCAAGAAATGGTTGGAGATCGAGTAAGGACGCGGATTGTATGGGGTCGCGGTCACGTAAACTAATAAAGATGATTTGTATTTGATGTAATAAGAAACAATAAAAGATGAAACACCTATAATATCTTGTAGCTATGAGTTCCAAACATAAGAGAATGTTTTTATAAAGCAAGAATTATTCTGGGTCGTATTTCCGCTGCGTATTTTCAGTTAAGAAGGTTTAGGTTGTTTCTTGCGGGCGGTTGCAATCCGCTAGCAAATCTTTGAATTTGCTGCGAACGACTTCGGCCTGTATGGCTTGTTCAGGTCCTCGTCCACATTGTAGTGAGCCTCATACGTTCCCGAGGTGGAACGAGAGAGACGCGGGTTGCTTGGCTCGCGATAGTCTTGGTCACTAGTAGACTAGTAACCATCTGATTCTTCGGTCATTGTTTAGGAGTAGTCCCGGTCGGGTTTTTTCTTACCATGACCCCTACTACGACCCTTAGAGAGGTCGTCTTCTTTTTCTTTCCCCTTTCGGCTGTGTCTACCCGAAGGGGAGTCAAGGTTTAGTAGTTTCCCGGATGTTTTTTGTTTTGCTAGCATCCGCTGATAACTACCGATGTTCTTTGCTTGCTGTCTAAAAAGCCACAAGTTTGGGTCGACATCCAAGTTGGTGTCGTCCTTAGAGTCAGAGTAGTGGACAACTCGGGCGGGCTTGTGAGCCCGCGCCAAGGTTTGTTTTGTTATTGTTTTAGGAGTTCCTATGTTTCCGACTGGTGGTCGAAGGACAACAGTGGTTGCGGTGAACACAAGAAGCTCAGAGGCGGCGGGATCTGCCATGGGTGAGCTAAAAGATGTGTTTTTGAAAACGAGGTTTTCAGCCATTATGGATGGCACCAATAAAGAAACAACGAGCAACGATAAGAGTAGTACTTACCTCACAGAAGGTACGTGGGGTAATAACTCGTGTTTGCTGTAGAATATAATCCTTTGCTCCACACCGTGGCTGGATCCGAGACCTGTAAATAATTAGTGGGCCGTGTGAAAGAGGCGCCCGCCTAGAGTTTCAAGAGACTCATGATAGCAGACACAAAAATGGTGGTTTGGCTCGGTAAATATGTGTGTATTCTCGAGAGAGTGAAGTCCTTGGCAAAGGAAGTGTGAGCTCCTTTATATAGAGGTAACACGGGCCGGTTATCATTTACCCATAACCACGACGAAGGGCTTGGGCCCGGGTTATGGGCTTGCCTTCCTTTTGGCCCAATTGGCTAGGATTGGACTAAGGACATAAAAAGGCAACTTAATTTAAAAAATGCAGAAGAGAGAGAAGCAGGTACCGCCCTGCCAATAATCCACGTGGCGCGTTACTAGTGGCTGCAGGCTTCTGCTGTTTGCGTCAGGTGGTGTCAGGCGGCGCCAGTCTGTGTCAGTCTGCTCCTTTTGGAAGAACGTCTATGGTGACACCTGACACAAAAGGGGAACAATGGAGATAAGGGGAGCTGCACCTTCCCAGTTGGTGCTTAGATATGGCGGGCCGCGTGACACGCGTTGCGCCGTGATTGATCCGTGAAAGATCATCTTCAAGTTAGGCGTATGGTCTCGTGTAGGTGGATTGCACTCCACATGTGGCCTTGTGGTCCATGGTCTCCGCGGAGGTTAGGGCTCCACGGAGATCTGTTATCCTCACACACTTGGTCATTCAAGTGGCTTATACTCCGCGGATGTCTTGTGAGAACGATATTGTGGGGCTAGGGTCCATCTCCGTGCAAGGAATTAGGATCCTACCCCTTTAACTTCTATTATAGAAAAGAGCAAACCCCTATGCTATAAATTTATAGAGAAACGCAAACCCCTTAGCTAAGAAATTATAGAGAATGGCAAACCCCTATGCTATAAATTATAGGAGAAGGTTGACCCCTATGCTATAAATTATGGGAGAAAGTCTGACCCCTGTGTTATAAATTATGGGAGAAGGGCTGACCCTCTGATATAAATTATGGGAGAAGGGCTAACCCCTTCGCACATTGATGTGTCGAGAATTACGCATGTTTTACATATGTATTTATCCTCATTTTTGCACATTTATTATGCTTTTATGCTTATCAAACATAGCTAAATCGTCCCTAAGAGATAGATGCAGGTTTTTGAAAGAAATGAAGACTTTCCAGACTACAGCAGATGGTGCACGGGCGTGCTCATCACTTAGCACGGTCGTTCACACCCCCAAACATGCACTACAACACTCAGGAGTCGACAACTGGCAAAACAGGGACACACGTGGGTAAGCACCGAATGTCTAGACTACGGACTGCCCCGAATGTCTGGCACGGGCGTGCACACCCTTAAGAACAGTCGTGCACCTCCTGGCAGCTCTATATAAGGAGACCTTCACTCTTCATTTTGGTATCCCATCTCATCTCATTCCACCCGGTTCTCTCCCACATGATAGCTGTTTTAGGGTCTTGTAAGTGACCTTTGGAGCTTGGGATCACTTCATAAACACTTAGATTAAGTGAGCTTTGAGAGAAACTACACAAAATCACCCAAATACTCTCCAAGTCCTCTGTCAACCCTCACCATGAATTCACACCAAATTAAACTTAGTGAACCTGTTGTAATGCCATTATTTGGCTAGGATTAGTAGAGTGTTGTTAGGGTGAAGACTTTCTATGGATTTATATAGCTTATGTTTATTTTAAGTGATGTTTTGTGTTCTTGTTAATTCTTTCTACACTTTCTTTGTTTGACGATTGAACTAATCAATTAACTAGTATTTGGTCTTGTGGGTGTTTTGATAGGAAGTGAATGGACTTATGAGTGTACATGTGGCGTGTAAAAACCCACGCAATTGTATGCTAACCTAATCCCACATGTAGAGATTAGCCCATTTGTGTTTGGAAACATTCACACTTTGTGGCTTAATCCTCAACTATCAAAATCTCACTTAGGGTCGATACGGTATTTATACTTGGTCCTAGTGATAAGCCAAGACTTGATTTTGCGACATAGCATCATGGTCTATGTGTTAGCTTTGACGCAAACTAAGAATTGGTGAACCCATGTTGTAAGCAAACGGTCTATATTTTCTTTCATTATTATATTGCCGACAATTAATAATAGGCCAATCTCTTTTTGAAAAGTTAATTAATTCAAGTTGGGGATGAGTGTAAGCGGAGAAAGCTACGACTCCTTTATGATGTCAAGTGGTATCTTGTTCGGCCATGCTCTGGCCGCCGGCAAGTTATTCATAAAAGATTAGAGTCGCTAGATGTCAATATCGCAACTTTGGGTGCTAGGTTCTTTAGGGTTGAACGCGTACAACATTAGGTGATCCACCGCTCAGTGTTGAAAGGCTAGCTCACCGGGGTTGGGAGACCCTCACAATAACAACTAGAACACAAATCATTTTTTTAAGGAGCAATACTTATGTTTGGTTATCATCTACTGTTAGTCTATAGCCAGACAAGTCAGATCCAGAAGCAATACTTATGTTTGGTTATCATCTCGGCCAATTTCATTATCTTTTACTTTTACTATTATTTTTATTTATTTTTAAAAGCAACTTAAAACTGAGTAATCAAAGTCGTGTCCTTGGATTCGATACTCGGTACTTGCTCATTTCTATACTACTCTCGATAGGTACACTTGCCTATTGTGTGGGTTTTAGAACTTTAAGCAACTACCATTTTATTTTATAAATTTAAAACTTGAAAGTGCAACACACCAAAGTTTTGACTTAAATCTCTTCTTTATCAAGTTTTTGGCGCATCCGCTGAGGACTTGTCTCTTTTAAAACAAAAGTATTTTAAGTTACTAACACCACACGCTATCACACATCTGCAGTTTGGATGAAAGAAAAACCTATAAATACCATGCCTAACATGTTTTTATCATTTTTACTGTAAGCGAAAGATTTTGACTAAAACAGGATTAATTGATCATACAAGTTACAAAACCAGGTGCGGAAACCCTAGCTTTGAACAAACTGATAGAAACTCAAATCAAAACACAATCAATATCATTTTCAAAGCTTTTCATAGATTAACTTGTTCATAAACTTGATTACAATGACACTTTGGTTAATCTAGATCAATTACAGACACTCTCAAACAAACCTGGAACCTGATCTCAAAACACACACAACTAATAACTCTCTCCCCATTACATAAACACAAAATCTATTTATAGACACTGCACATTCGCCCCTTTACTGTGGTCGAATGTGGAAGAGTTCCACATTCGCCCAGTATAAGGTACGAACGTGTAACTTGATCAGATTCCAATCTACCTTCGCCCACTATTCTTCTACCTTCGCCCATAATCATCTACATTCGCCCAGTCAGAAAACACCTTCTATCCATCAGCACTCTAACATATGTTAATATCCAATCATTAGTCGCAAAACGCATCTACAAACTCCCCCTCGACTATTGATTGGATTGTCATCTGTCTTCGTCCATGGCTTTGTTCAACAACTTAATTCTGAGCTGTTTCTTTTGCTCTTTGGTCATTTCAGGCTCTAACTTTCTCTTCACCGGTTTCGACACATTTGCCATCTTCACCGTCTTGCCAAGTTTGTTCTCCAAATTACTCCCCGCATTAATATCATATGCAAAGCAAACTCCAACCACTTGAGTATACTTCTTTGCTTGATCAGCGTCTTTCGGCTCAAAATAAATCGGATTATAGAAAAGCATGATGATGTCTTCAAAAGTACAGTTAATCAACCACATCGGATCAAATACATGAACATGCTTGTATTTGTCCTTCCCGTCTCTCAACACTATCACTGCTTCAGCCTTCCTCCAATCATAATACCAGAAAATAAAGTCAGCACTGAAATGTTGTGGCATGGGCATCAAAGGTATTTTCCTCATCACTTCAAGTGCCTTGTATATCAAAGTAACCCGTTTCAGCTTAGTTTGAGGATCAATATCCCTATGAACTTTCCTTCGGGGGTATTGTGGCTTGAATCTATTCCATCTCGTTCTACTTTCCCAAACCAGCTTGTCTGCACACCAACCGACATGTGTTCCATTCACTGAAGCACCTGACATAGGGAATCTGCATAAATCTCTGACCGCCCAGTACGGTAGAGTTAGCAAATCAATGAATCTGTTAAAGTACAAGATTCCTGTTTCCCATTTAGCAGCTATACACTTCAGCCTGCCCAAATATGTCCACCCAAGAGCTCTGCCTTTGAACTTGGCATTGTGAAATCTATAGAAGTTTCCTTGAGCTTCAGGCTTCGGTCGGTTTTCATCCATTTCTCTTAATTTCTTCAAATAACTCCTCAATTCATCAGATTGATTTGAAGACTCTTGCTTATCAGCACCAAATACCTTCTCTACAAACTCTGCACTTCTTTGCTGTGCCTTTTTCTTTGCCGAAATGTTTGGTGTCTCAGTAAAATCAGGAAATATCTCATCTTCATCAGTTTGTCTGA
This sequence comes from Ambrosia trifida, assembly GCA_028751855.1. Lineage (NCBI taxonomy): Eukaryota > Viridiplantae > Streptophyta > Magnoliopsida > Asterales > Asteraceae > Ambrosia > Ambrosia trifida. The sequence goes on from CM054133.1 coordinate 1,420,171, forward strand.
AGTACTTTGGAAATTCTTCATGCGTTATGTCTTCAACTTCCACTTCGTCAAGCTCAGGAGTATTCTTGTCATCTGAATGACTTCCAATATCCTTTTCAGAAATATCTGGAATCGATTCATCTACAATAAACTCCTCAAATGTTTTCCCTACTCTCTGTGCAAGTCCATCCAGAATTTCCTTTGCCACAGAAGCAGGTACTTCACCTTCTTCAAGATCAGGATCGTTGTATTCCAATTCATATCTCATGTCATCTGTTTGGAATATCTCAGCAAAACATCCTGTGAACTCAATAGTCCATTCTCTTCTTTCCAACATATCTATATATACTTGTTTAGCATCATCTGTTAAAGATCTCACCTTTTCATTCCAGAAGATACTCTCATCTAAATCAACGTTCTCACCTTTCTTTTTCTTCGAACTTGATTCTCCAGCATTCTTCTTTTTAGGTGTTCTCTCTTGTGAAAAATGAATGGGGCACATTCATCTGAGAAAAATGAATCAACTTGTGAAAAATGGGCTTGTCGATGGAGTAAACGTGAAACATTTCCATCTGAATGACAAGTGTGTAAGTTGTAAGAAGGGGAAGCAACACAAACAGTCCCACAAAGTGAAGAAAGTCAACTCTGTAGAGATGCCACTTGAGCGATTGCACATGGACCTATTCGGACCGGTCAAGCGCAAAAGTCATCTTGGAGAGCTTTATTGTTTAGTTGTCACTGATGACTACTCAAGATTTTCATGGGTGATGTGTTTGCAAAACAAAAGTGACACCTTTAACAACCTGAAAGTTCTGTTCACTCGATTGGAGAATCTCTACAATGTAAAGATAAAGAGAATTCGGAGTGACAATGGGACGGAGTTCAAAAATGCCAAGATGGATGAACTTTGTGAAAGCAAAGGGATACATCATGAATATTCGGCTCCGTACACCCCACAACAGAACGGTGTTGCTCCTATACAAGAGGAAGATGTGTTTCAAGAGGCTTCAACTTCATTAGACTCTTCAGAATCTGAAGTTGAACAATTTGAAGAAGTCATTCTTGAACATGCAGAAGAACCAGAGGCAATGCCAGTGAACCCAACTCCAACTCCAGATGTTGCTTCATCATCAAACACGGGTCATGATCTGCATGCTGTAGAAAACTTGACTACTCAGACGGGAGTTACTGTACCTGATTATCCGGAATCTCGGATTCATCGTATTCACCAGCTGGAGCAAGTTATCAGTGATCCTGGAAGCGGTGTTATGACCAGAGGGCAGCTGAGAAGCATTAACTCGCCAGAGAGTTTTGGTGCTTTAGCATTATATGCCAAAATTCAAAAATCTGGTAGTCAAAATGATTGGTCGTTTGCGTGTTATGTGTCGCAGGTAGAGCCAAGGACATACAAGGACGCTTTGAATGAAGATGCCTGGGTTGAAGCAATGCAGTAGGAGTTATTACAATTTCAGAAATTGGGGGTTTGGACGCTCACGGATTTGCCACCGGGAAGGAAGAAAATAGGCACTAAATGGGTGTTTAAGTGCAAGAAGGATGATCGTGGGGTTATTGTTCGTAACAAAGCCAGATTGGTCGTGCAGGGTTTCCATCAAATCGAAGGGATTGATTATAACGAAATCTATGCACCAGTAGCACGGATTGAAGCTATTCGGATGTTCCTTGCGTTTGCTTCATACAAGAAATTAAAAGTTTATCAAATGGACGTTAAGAGCGCATTTCTGTACGGGAAAGTCAAGGAAGAGGTTTATGTCGGGCAGCCACCCGGCTTTGAGGACCCAATCCACCGGGATAAGGTCTACGTGCTGAACAAAGCTTTATATGGTTTGCACCAGGCTCCGAGACAGTGGTACGAGGAGCTAAGTACATATCTCATCTCAAAAGGATTTAAGCGCGGCCTCGTCGATTGCACTCTCTTCACGAAGAAGACGGGAGATGATTTGCTTCTAGTGCAGATTTACGTTGATGATATAATATTTGGTTCAACTAACGAGCTTTTATGCAGGGAATTCGAAACTGTCATGCAAGAAAAGTTCGAAATGAGCGCAATGGGGGAGATGCAGTTTTTCCTAGGCTTGCAGGTGGACCAAAGACCCGACGGGATCTTCATTCACCAGACGAAATACGTATCTGACATCTTGAGCCGGTTCCAGATGGAGGACTCTAAGCCGATGGATACCCCGATTCAACCCAATCACGGGATTGGAGTGGACGCTAAGGGGGAGCTGACGGACCCAATCTCAACAACCAATGAACCAAGTTACTCAACCTAATCAACAACAAGTGGTTTTGAAGACTTCTAACTTGGGCAATGTGACAGTGGAAGTTGCTCAGCAACATATTGCACTAGTCTCAGCAATGGTTTCATCTTACAACGGATTAGTTGCTAGTCAAATTGGGAATAACAACTTAACCAATGAAGACTATGCACAGATCGACAAGGAAGAGATGGAACTCATTGATATCCAATGGGCTTTTGCAAGCATTATGAGAAGAGCAACGGAGTTTATTGAAAAGACAGGCAGAACAGATTTGGGAACTTCTCCTAACACAACCTACGGGTTCAACAAGGAGAAAGTTACTTGTTTTAACTGTGGAGGAAAAGGTCACTTTAAACGAGAATGCACCCAGCCACCAAAACAAGGTAATAGAAACCCATTCAATGCAAGCTACCAGAATCGTCAACAACAAAACCAAAACCAAGTTTCTTACCAAAACAACAACAATTATCAAAACCGTCAAAATAACTCTAACAACAATCAAAACAGACAACCTAACACATCAAACCAGAACCAAAACCAATCTCCTAACAACACTAACCGAACAGTTATACCGATCACTACACCGAATGAGACACAACAGAACACGAGTCAGAATCAAGCATTGGTGACTCAACAAGATGAAAGGTTTGATTGGTCGGGATTGCAAATAGGAGTGGAGGAAATTACTACTGGTGGCAATGTGGCTTGCATTGCTTGCAAGGTTGATATTGAAGAGTCGGTGACGGTGGATGAAAAGAAAGAAACTGAGTGTGAAAGTGATGAGTCTGAGGCTGAAATGGATGTGGAGAATGAACCTGTTGAGGTTAAGGTTGAGGAAGCTAATTCTGGAGTGGTGATTGATACTGTTTCTGATGTTCCTGAGGAGTGTGAATCGGTTTATTCTGATTCAGACAGTGAATCGGATACGGAAGCAAGTGTTACATCACTAGATGATGACATTGATCAGTTGCTAGCAGAAGCGGATTTTCTGATGACGAGGAAGTCGTGCATTGCTGATGATGCTTTCACCAAGATTGACTATTCCAAATTCTTTACTGGAAAGGAAGCTCATTTCGCATTGATGGCCATGACTGATCCGCCAAAACCTGTAAGTTCTGAGTGTAGCACTGATATTAAAAGTGATAAATATTGTGGTACATGTGATAGATTGACTGAGGAGAATAAACAACTCCGTGTTCAACGTGATAGTGCTATCATGAACAGTCAATCTACTCGCAAAGAGTTGAATGCTTTCAACAAGGTATTAGATGGCTACAAAAAGGACATTTCCGACTTGAAAAACACTTTATCATTAAAACAATTGGCAATTAACAACTATATTAATGAAATTGAAAATACCAAGTTGGAAATGGCAGCCATAAAATGTTTTGCTGAGAAAGTAAACAAAAAGTTGGAAAGCTATAAGCACATTGCTTATGTGGTAGACCACATCATAGATGATCAAACCACTAATTACAAGTCTGTGCCATCTCCGGTGCTTTTTGAAAATCATAATTTTCACCAAGTTACACCGGAGAGCTCGGTAAAATCAGATTCATCATCGGAAATTGAATCTAATACCTCGAGTATTGGTGATCCTCATTCCGATGTGAGACTGATTTTAGGCTTGAATGATGAGGGTGTTACTGCTAAGAGTGTGGATTCAGACTCAGAGAGTGATGATACTGGTAATGATCAAACTGTTAATGCTTGTGAAATTCCAATAGAAAATCACATCATTACTACTGAACCAGTTTCATCATCTCAACATGTGCATCCGATGGCAAATGCTCATCGTGAGAAAAAGTCTGAAAAGAATGTGATTAAAAAGGACCTTGAGAATAAAGATGTTAAGAATGAACCATGTGACAAACCTGTCAAGGTGTTCTATCGGATGGAAGGATCCGATAAAATCATCTCTGATGAGGAATTTCCAATCAAAAATGCTAACTATGCTAAAATAGAAAAGATTTGGCAAGAAAGCACCATTTGGTTCCCAAAACATGAGAGAACAAATGAGATTCCACCAGCAATTTTAAAGAAATTGTATTTGGACGTTCCTCAAGAACCAAAGGTCCATGTCACAGAGTTCATTCGACCCAATAACAGAGCTAATGGTTTTCAAGAGCCTACTTACTCAAAAGGGCCACTCCTTGAGAGTTTGAGGAATCAACAGTACAATGATCAATATCCTGTTAGATCATTTGCTCAATCAAATGCTCCAAATGTTTTTGAAGAGTACCGTGCATGCTTTAAATGTGGGGAACGAGGGCATTTACTTGCTCAGTGTCCATATGTAAGGCATAAAAGGCACGAGGTTGAAGTGAGAAATTCCATGAGAAAACCGATTGATCATTATGTTCCACCACACAGACGAGTTGTTCCTCAACAACAACAGTTTTATAATCAAAACAATTTTCATCAAATGAGGAACAATCGTCCAATTCAATATGATCGAAGAAATCGGATTGCTATGGAACAATCATGGAGGAAGCCTGTGGTGAACGCAACAATTGACAGGCAAAAGGTTCCACTAAAACCGATTGTCAAATCAAATGTTGGACCTAAGTCTGTTAAATCAGATAAGGTAACCAAGAAAGTTACATTTGTTAACAATGTTCAGAAACCGACTGAGAATCCAAAATCTCAGATTCGCATTCTTAAAAGGTCTGAACAATCTTGTTCACCCAATGGTACTCCAGGCGCTTCTACTTCTAAGGTCAATGAGAAAAAGGAAACTGTTTTGAACAATCAGAAAAAGATTGATCCAAAACAAAAAGTTGTTGAAAATGTTAATGAGAATGTCTCTTTGAAAGCTGATGTTCAAAGACCCAAGACTCAGGCTTGGGTCCCCCGAAAGAACTAAATGATTTACTTTTTGTGTGCAGGGAGCTTCAGCTGGCCCTATTAGCAGTCTTTGGATTGTTGATAGTGGAGCTTCAGGCCACATGACAGGGGATCTAGCGTTGCTGTTCGACGTGAAGAACATCAATGGAGGGTATGTCGCATTCGCTGGAAATAAAGGTGGATATATCACAATGGAGGGGAGCGTGAGTAATGGGATAGTGAGCTTTGAGCGGATATCTTATGTGAAGCAGATTGATTATAATCTGTTGAGTGTCAGTCAAATATGTGATAAACAATTTTCTGTGCATTTTGATGACAAATCCTGCTATATTCTCAAACCGGGCTTCAAAATTCCTAAGGAGTGGATAATGTTGATGGCACCTCGCGTCAACAATCTCAATATTCTTGATATGTCCAAGGCGATGACATCACAAGGGCAAATAACATGTTTTCTATCCAAAGCGACTGAGAAAGAATCGATAATGTGGCACCGAAGAATGGGGCACATTCATCTGAGAAAAATGAACCAACTTGTGAAAAATGGGCTTGTCGATGGAGTAAACGTGAAACATTTCCATCTGAATGACAAGTGTGTAAGCTGTAAGAAGGGGAAGCAACACAAACAGTCCCACAAAGTGAAGAAAGTCAACTCTGTAGAGATGCCACTTGAGCGATTGCGCATGGACCTATTCGGACCGGTCAAGCGCAAAAGTCATCTTGGAGAGCTTTATTGTTTAGTTGTCACTGATGACTACTCAAGATTTTCATGGGTGATGTGTTTGCAAAACAAAAGTGACACCTTTAACAATCTGAAAGTTCTGTTCACTCGATTGGAGAATCTCTACAATGTAAAGATAAAGAGAATTCGGAGTGACAATGGGACAGAGTTCAAAAATGCCAAGATGGATGAACTTTGTGAAAGCAAAGGGATACATCATGAATATTCGGCTCCGTACACCCCACAACAGAACGGTGTTGCTGAACGAAAGAATAGGACTCTAATTGAAGCGGCTAGAACAATGCTTGCTGATTCAAATCTTCCGGTAATGTTCTGGAACGAGGCGATTTATGCAGCAAATTATACACTAAATCGGGTTCTAACAGTGAAGAAGTTTGGAAAAACATCTTATAAACTGTTACACCGACGAAAGCCAAACTTAGAGTATCTAGAACCTTTTGGGGCGCCATGCACGATGTTGAATCCAAGTGAGAAGTTTAGTCCTAAAGCTGAGGAGGGATACTTTGTTGGATATGCAACCCCGCTCAAACGGGTATTCAACAAGCGAACTCGTCAAGTGGAGGATTGGGCTAACGTGGAAGTTCAACGATATACTCAAAATTTGCAAGGCACGGGTCCTGATTGGATGTTTGATTACAAAGATTTCTTTGAATCATTCAATCTAGATAGCTTGGTTGAAGAAGCTGTTATCAGATTACTTTACGAGTGTGAAAACGCGACGACTTCATCGTTGGTGCATCCAATCACCGTGAACCCCCTACCAGCTTCTAATGATACCAATGCTCCTATACACGAGGAAGATGAGTTTCAAGAGGCTTCAACTTCATTAGACTCTTCAGAATCTGAAGTTGAACAATTTGAAGAAGTCATTCTTGAACATGCAGAAGAACCAGAGGCAATGCCAGTGAACCCAACTCCAACTCCAGATGTTGCTTCATCATTAAAGACGGGGCATGATCTGGATGTTGTAGAAAACTTGACTGCTCAGACGGGAGTTACTGTACCTGATTATCCGGAATCTCGGATTCATCGTATTCACCCGCTGGAGCAAGTTATCGGTGATCCTGGAAGTGGTGTTATGACCAGAGGGCAGCTGAGAAGCGTTAACTCGCCAGAGAGTTTTGGTGCTTTAGCATTATATGCCAAAATTCAAAAATCTGGTAGTCAAAATGATTGGTCGTTTGCGTGTTATGTGTCGCAGGTAGAGCCAAGGACATACAACGACGCTTTGAATGAAGATGCCTGGGTTGAAGCAATGCAGGAGGAGTTATTACAATTTCAGAAATTGGGGGTTTGGACGCTCACGGATTTGCCGCCGGGAAGGAAGAAAATAGGCACTAAATGGGTGTTTAAGTGTAAGAAGGATGATCGTGGGGTTATTGTTCGTAATAAAGCCAGATTGGTCGTGCAGGGTTTCCATCAAATCGAAGGGATTGATTATAACGAAATCTATGCACCAGTAGCACGGATTGAAGCTATTCGGATGTTCCTTGCGTTTGCTTCATACAAGAAATTCAAAGTTTATCAAATGGACGTTAAGAGCGCATTTCTGTACGGGAAAGTCAAGGAAGAGGTTTATGTCGGGCAGCCACCAGGCTTTGAGGACCCAATCCACCGGGATAAGGTCTACGTGCTGAACAAAGCTTTATATGGTTTGCACCAGGCTCCGAGACAGTGGTACGAGGAGCTAAGTACATATCTCATCTCAAAAGGATTTAAGCGCGGCCTCGTCGATTGCACTCTCTTCACGAAGAAGACGGGAGATGATTTGCTTCTAGTGCAGATTTACGTTGATGATATAATATTTGGTTCAACTAACGAGCTTTTATGCAGGGAATTCGAAACTGTCATGCAAGAAAAGTTCGAAATGAGCGCAATGGGGGAGGTGCAGTTTTTCCTAGGCTTGCAGTTGGACCAAAGACCCGACGGGATCTTCATTCACCAGACGAAATACGTATCCGACATCTTGAGCCGGTTCCAGATGGAGGACTCTAAGCCGATGGATACCCCGATTCAACCCAATCACGGGATTGGAGTGGACGCTAAGGGGGAGCTGACGGACCCATTTACATACAGAGCAATCATCGGATCTCTGATGTATTTGACGGCGTCTCGACCAGATATTATGTATGCAACGTGTCTCTGTGCTCGCTATCAATCGAAGCCGAAACAAAGTCATCTGACGGCGGTCAAGTGTATCCTTAGATATCTGAAGGGTTGTCCCTCAAAAGGACTTTGGTACCCTAATGATGATGATTTTGATTTTATTGCTTTTAGTGATGCAGATTGGGGCGGCTGTGACAAAGATAGCAAATCTACTACAGCTGGTTGTCAGTTTTTAGGGAGCAGGTTAATTACCTGGCAGTGCAAGAAACAGACTTCCGTGGCGCTGTCTACCTGTGAAGCTGAGTACATTGCAGCCTCGAGTTGCTGTTCGCAAGTACTCTGGATCCAACAGCAGATGGTGGATTACGGTTTGCAGTTTCTTAAAACCCCTATACACTGTGACAACGAAGCCGCAATTGCATTAACTAAAAATACTGAAAATCATTCTAAGGCGAAACATATCCGGATCAAATATCATTTTATCCGTGATTGTTACGCTAAGGAATTGATAGATATGGTCAAAATCCATACTGACTACCAACGTGCAGATTTGTTTACAAAAGCTTTTGACAGATCCCGCTTTGAATATCTTTTAAAAGTAAACAATATAAAAGAAAAACAGGACTAATCGGTACCTCGGTTTATCGCTTTTTAGTTTTAGTTTTTAATATTTTGCTAATTGGGAATTTCTCTTTGCTAATTGGGAATTTCTCTTTTCTATCGTAATCCTCAAAGAAGTTGATGCTTTCAAGTGGATTGTTTCTTTCAAATTTTTGTTTTGTTTTTCAGAAAAATTAAAAACCCAAAGATATGTTCTTTATTTTAGGGGGAGCCATTTTATCTGAAAAACCAAAAACATTGAAAAATTCAAAAGACCTAAAAATTAGAAAAACCAAAATGATTTCCTGGATAAAAAGAGAAAATGATAGTAGATCAGTGGGGATCTGACACAGGCTAAATAATTGTATAGTATAATGAGGCGTATGTTCACTACGTGTGATATGCTGATAGGCTTCGTAGACTAAATATTGCGTGCATTAGTGATACAAACATAACAAACTACGCGTTCGTGGCTGAACACCTCATGGGCATATGGTCTTAGTACCGTAATTTCGTTTGATAGGATTGCCAAAATCTGAGGTTTCGGGTCGTTATGTTATGGTTATCCGGGATATTCTGATTAAACTTTTGTCGTATTGATTTACGGACCTAGTTTCATCAGAATATTTGCAAAAAGAGCTTAATTGCCAAAACCAAAAGTTACCGAATTGATGAACTTTATGTTTTATTGATCAAAGATCATTATTACATCATATTGACTTTCTGATGCAAATCAGTGGTTAATATCAGCCTCAACCTAGTGTATATGCACATGTTACTCTGCTGCATTCGTTTGCTGACCTGTACACCTCTGTGCTATATACTTTGTAATTTTTACGGATAACTCTGGCATAATCACGCGTTACGACGAAGCTTTGTGCAATTACTTGATACGGGAGTATGTCATGTGTGTGGGCACCACAATGTGTTAGTCTAATACATCTAACTCGTATCATTTTAAAGCATTGCGTAATTGTCTGCATGTGAGCTTACGTGGACCACAATATCAGCAATTGTCGTGTCACATATTGTTTCTAATGATAATATTAAACAAACAGATCAACGCTGTGATCAGATTTCTCAGAAAACTGATATGATCCTCTTACCGGATATCACAAAATGTTTACTGCTTTCATTTACTTTGATGCATTTTACTTTGTTGCATTTTACTTTTATTGTCAAAAAGATACAAAATCCAAAAAGATTTTAGGTGTGTTTTGATATAATTTCAGAAAACCCAAAATTTTTTGCATTTCTGCTTTATTTTTGATAACCGGGGATGCTTGATGGTCAATTTCTGAGATTTGATAACACCATCTGGGCTTTGTATCATTCAAAAGGTGTAAATATGAGTTTTGGAAGTTTAACAGATTGAAAAATGTTGAACGGGATTCGAATTCGTGATTTGGCAAACTTTTCAGATTTTTCCATTTCACATTCGCCCCTTAATTGGGTCGAATGTGGAAAAATCTTTACCTTCGGCTGTTTAAACTTGGACGAATGTGGGCATTTTAAAACAAAAATTCACCTTCGGGTGAAAGTTTCACCTTCGGGTCATTTATTTGGGACGAAGGTGGAATAGACCCACTTTCGACCACTAAAACGGGCGAAGGTGGCTTGTCTATATATACCAAGTTACAGGTTCGAACCCTCATTACAGTTTTTCAAAATTTTTCTTTCGATCCTGTCACCTTGTTGCTTTGCTTTATTTTTCTTGTGCGTTTGATTCCTGGTTCATTACTGATCATTTTTATACAAAAATTATAGGTAATGGAGCTATATTTAGACCAGAATCGTTGTTTTTGTCTTCGGACTTAGGGTTTCTGATTTAGGGGTCTTAGGATGTTTATTGTTAGTTATTTTTTATTGCATTTCAATTGACATCAGTTTTAGGGGGAGAAGATTGATAGAATTAGGTTAATAACATTGTTTGAATGGTAAATTGATCGTATAAATCATTTTGACCTAATTCTGCTTTAAAACCGATGTAAATTGAAATTAAAGGATAATTGATGATGGACGAATGATGATCGGCCACTATAGAATATATCCTAATCAGAATCAAGTGTTAAAAACAAGTTTGAAATTTTTTTAAATTTTTAGGGTTTAACAGGTTCTACCTTCGGGTCTAGAAACGGACGAAGGTGGAAGATTTTGGGCGAGTGTAACTTCATAACGGGCGAATGTGATTTTAATTCAAAATCTTTTCACATTCGACCAGAAAATTTCACATTCGTACCTTAAAATTCACATTCGACCTAATAGAAACGGGCGAATGTAGAAATTGAAAAACCTTAAAATTTTGAATTTTTGTCGTTTTTGTATTTTGATGTTTGTTTTTGATTTTGATGTGCAGATGGCTGACCAAACTGAGAACATTGAGACTCCAGTGGAGAATATTGTTACAGATCCAGTTCCAGAGAATGTTCAAGAGGCTGAATCATCTACACCGATAAGCTGGCCGTTTGAGAAAACACACAATTGCTGTGCTTATCTTGGCGATGTTGAAAAGAATGTAGAGTTTACTGGTATCATTGAATTCTTGAAGAGGAGCAGAGTTGTCTATGCTTTAGCTACTCCGACTATCATTTACAAAGACATCATTGAAGATTTCTACAAGAACGCGAAGTATGACTTCTGGGATAATCAGACAATCATTAGAAGCAAGATACAAGACATGGAGATGTTTATTACAGAGTCTGATATTAGAGAAGCGCTCCAGATAAAGTTTGAAGTGAGTGAAGATCCAAGAGAATTATCCTGGACTGAACAGAAAGCATGTTTCCTCAGAATGAAGTATAAAGGAGCGATTACTGATGGTTCCATACATAAGGGAAAGCTGGGCGTGCAATTCAAATATTTTGCGTTGACTAAGCTCGTTGATGGTTGCGTTGACTCTTAACAAACCATTCAACGTGTCTGGGATGATACTGGATCATATGCTGGAAATGTTAAAGGGTTTGAAGAAGAAGCAATTCATGCTATACCCGAGGTTTCTCATGATGATCTTTGACCACAAGTATCCAGAATTGAAGAAGGATCCAACTATGATCCTAGGTCAAGATCACATGAACATTCGTACATTGGTGAGAATGAAAGGATATAAGGGTGTGCCAGACAATGAAAAGCCACCTCACAGGAGACTCTTTGGAGCTTTGGCTAGTCAGGATTACACTGATCCTGGAAAGAACAAAGCAAGACATGACAACAGTGATTCTGATAATGATGATCCCTTGGTGTATGTTGATGCAAGCACCAAGAGGAAGAGACAGGTAGTTAATCCCGGATCCAAAGGGAAGGGTAAGGGAAAGACTGATCAAGGGAGCTCTAAGCAACAGGTGGTGAGAAAGAAATCAACTGCTAAGAAAGGTACTGGTTTGGTGGATGAAGAATCAGTGGATTCAGAAGAAACTGAGGAAGAAGAACGATGGGATTCTGATACTGAGAATGTTAGGACCACCAAACGTAAGGCCACTATGGTTGGTGAGTCTGAATCTTTAAACAAATCAATTGAGGAAGCTGAGAAAAGAAAGAAGTCGTTGAATGTTGAAGATGAAGGATTAGGCATTGACATGGATGAGTTGAATACTGGAGAGACTGTGGTAGTAAACTTGCCCAAGCCAAAGCACAAAACCATGTCTAAGAAGACAAGTACTAAGCAGTTGAGAGAGAAAGAATTAGCACAACTTTTGAAGGGAAAAAGAGTACCCGATGCTGGTACGTCATCGAAGCTGTCTTCACCAGTCACTAAAAAGCAAAAGAAATCTAAAGAGGTAGAGACATTATCAGCTGATCAATTAAATGCTGCACTGGATAATGTACTTGACATGTTTAGAAAGCCTCAGAAAGAAAAGGAAGTTGAAGTTGAGCCATCTAGATCCAAATCTAAGAAGGTCACTGTGGATGATGATGTAATTAAGAAGGTGAACAAGAAAATGGATGACATGATGAAGATGATAGTGGCTCAACAAGCTGAAATAGTTAAGTTCAAGCAGAATGAAGAAAAGATGCTTCAGATAGTTGTAGCTTCTAAGTCAAATCAAGATGAGATTAATGAGAAGGTTAAGAAGCTTGAAGCAAAGAATAAAAAGCTTGAGGGTAAATGTTCAAGAAACAAGAACAGGATAAAGTTGATCAAAGAAGACAACAAAGAACTAAAGGTTGAGAACAAACGCCTTAGTGATTTGATTGATGATTTGTACAATGTTGCACCCAAGTTGAAGGAGGGAGAAGAAGATAAAGAAATAGAAGAAGAGAAAGTTGACTTTGAACAGTCTGAATCGGACGAAGAAAAAGATGATGATGAGGATGATGAAGAGTCAGAGAAAAGTGATGATGAGGATGATAAGAATGATGATGATGATGATGCAGAAGGGTCTGGGAGTCAGAAAGAGGATGATAGTGGTAGTGATGATGATAATGATGGAGGAGATGATACGTCAAAGTTTACGTTTGAAGAGAGTTATTAGTTGTGTGTGTTTTGAGGTCAGGTTCCAGGTTTGTTTGAGAGTGTCTGTAATTGATCTAGATTAACCAAAGTGTCATTGTAATCAAGTTTTTGAACAAGTTAATCTATGAAAAGCTTTGAAAATGATATTGATTGTGTTTTGATTTGAGTTTTATCTGTTTGTTCAAAGCTAGGGTTTCCGCACCTGGTTTTGTAACTTGTATGATCATCTAATCCTGTTTTTAGTGAAAATCTTTCGCTCACAAAGTGGTATCAGAGCTTTGAACAAACTGATAGAAACTCAAATCAAAACACAATCAATATCATTTTCAAAGCTTTTCATAGATTAACTTGTTCATAAACTTGATTACAATGACACTTTGGTTAATCTAGATCAATTTCAGACACTCTCAAACAAACCTGGAACCTGATCTCAAAACACACACAACTAATAACTCTCTCAATTCATCAGATTGATTTGAAGACTCTTGCTTATCAGCACCAAACACCTTCTCTACAAACTCTGCACTTCTTTGCTGTGCCTTTTTCTTTGCCGAAATGTTTGGTGTCTCAGTAAAATCAGGAAATATCTCATCTTCATCAGTTTGTCTGAAGTACTGTGGAAATTCTTCATGCGTTATGTCTTCAACTTCCACTTCGTCAAGCTCAGGAGTATTCTTGTCATCTGAATGACTTCCAATATCCTTTTCAGAAATATCTGGAATCGATTCATCTACAATAAACTCCTCAAATGTTTTCCCTACTCTCTGTGCAAGTCCATCCAGAATTTCCTTTGCCACAGAAACAGGTACTTCACCTTCTTCAAGATCAGGAACGTTGTATTCCAATTCATATCTCATGTCATCTGTTTGGAATATCTCAGCAAAACATCCTATGAACTCAATAGTCCATTCTCTTCTTTCCAACATATCTATATATACTTGTTTAGCATCATCTGTTAAAGATCTCACCTTTTCATTCCAGAAGATACTCTCATCTAAATCAACGTTCTCACCTTTCTTTTTCTTCGAACTTGATTCTCCAGCATTCTTCTTTTTAGGTGTTCTCTCTTCAAACGTAAACTTTGACGTATCATCTCCTCCATCATTATCATCATCACTACCACTATCATCCTCTTTCTGACTCCCAGACCCTTCTGCATCATCATCATCATCATTCTTATCATCCTCATCATCACTTTTCTCTGACTCTTCATCATCCTCATCATCATCTTTTTCTTCGTCCGATTCAGACTGTTCAAAGTCAACTTTCTCTTCTTCTATTTCTTTATCTTCTTCTCCCTCCTTCAACTTGGGTGCAACATTGTACAAATCATCAATCAAATCACTAAGGCGTTTGTTCTCAGCCTTTAGTTCTTTGTTGTCTTCTTTGATCAACTTTATCCTGTTCTTGTTTCTTGAACATTTACCCTCAAGCTTTTTATTCTTTGCTTCAAGCTTCTTAACCTTCTCATTAATCTCATCTTGATTTGACTTAGATGCTACAACTATCTGAAGCATCTTTTCTTCATTCTGCTTGAACTTAACTATTTCAGCTTGTTGAGCCACTATCATCTTCATCATGTCATCCATTTTCTTGTTCACCTTCTTCATTACATCATCATCCACAGTGACCTTCTTAGATTTGGATCTAGATGGCTCAACTTCAACTTCCTTTTCTTTCTGAGGCTTTCTAAACATGTCAAGTACATTATCCAGTGCAACATTTAATTGATCAGCTGATAATGTCTCTGCCTCTTTAGATTTCTTTTGCTTTTTAGTGACTGGTGAAGACAGCTTCGATGACGTACCAGCATCGGGTACTCTTTTTCCCTTCAAAAGTTGTGCTAATTCTTTCTCTCTCAACTGCTTAGTACTTGTCTTCTTAGACATGGTTTTGTGCTTTGGCTTGGGCAAGTTTACTACCACAGTCTCTCCAGTATTCAACTCATCCATGTCAATGCCTAATCCTTCATCTTCAACATTCAACGACTTCTTTCTTTTCTCAGCTTCCTCAATTGATTTGTTTAAAGATTCAGACTCACCAACCATAGTGGCCTTACGTTTGGTGGTCCTAACATTCTCAGTATCAGAATCCCATCGTTCTTCTTCCTCAGTTTCTTCTGAATCCACTGATTCTTCATCCACCAAACTAGTACCTTTCTTAGCAGTTGATTTCTTTCTCACCACCTGTTGCTTAGAGCTCCCTTGATCAGTCTTTCCCTTACCCTTCCCTTTGGATCCGGGATTAACTACCTGTCTCTTCCTCTTGGTGCTTGCATCAACATACACCAAGGGATCATCATTATCAGAATCACTGTTGTCATGTCTTGCTTTGTTCTTGCCAGGATCAGTGTAATCCTGACTAGCCAAAGCTCCAAAGAGTCTCCTGTGAGGTGGCTTTTCATTGTCTGGCACACCCTTATATCCTTTCATTCTCACCAATGTACGAATGTTCATGTGATCTTGACCTAGGATCATAGTTGGATCCTTCTTCAATTCTGGATACTTGGGGTCAAAGATCATCATGAGAAACCTCGGGTATAGCATGAATTGCTTCTTCTTCAAACCCTTTAACATTTCCAGCATATGATCCAGTATCATCCCAGACACGTTGAATGGTTTGTTAAGAGTCAACGCAACCATCAACGAGCTAAGACTTCTCCTCATCACATCATATCCACCGCTCACACATCCAAACACGTGGATAATGACATGTGCAAAATATTTGAATTGCACGCCCAGCTTTCCCTTATGTATGGAACCATCAGTAATCGCTCCTTTATACTTCATTCTGAGGAAACATGCTTTCTGTTCAGTCCAGGATAATTCTCTTGGATCTTCACTCACTTCAAACTTTATCTGGAGCGCTTCTCTAATATCAGACTCTGTAATAAACATCTCCATGTCTTGTATCTTGCTTCTAATGATTGTCTGATTATCCCAGAAGTCATACTTCGCGTTCTTGTAGAAATCTTCAATGATGTCTTTGTAAATGATAGTCGGAGTAGCTAAAGCATAGACAACTCTGCTCCTCTTCAAGAATTCAATGATACCAGTAAACTCTACATTCTTTTCAACATCGCCAAGATAAGCACAGCAATTGTGTGTTTTCTCAAACGGCCAGCTTATCGGTGTAGATGATTCAGCCTCTTGAACATTCTCTGGAACTGGATCTGTAACAATATTCTCCACTGGAGTCTCAATGTTCTCAGTTTGGTCAGCCATCTGCACATCAAAATCAAAAACAAACGTCAAAATACAAAAACGACAAAAATTCAAAATTTTAAGGTTTTTCAATTTCTACATTCGCCCGTTTCTATTAGGTCGAATGTGAATTTTAAGGTACGAATGTGAAATTTTCTGGTCAAATGTGAAAAGATTTTGAATTAAAATCACATTCGCCCGTTATGAAGTTACACTCGCCCAAAATCTTCCACCTTCGTCCGTTTCTAGACCCGAAGGTAGAACCTGTTAAACCCTAAAAATTTAAAAAAATTTCAAACTTGTT
The DNA here is from genome assembly GCA_028751855.1 of Ambrosia trifida. Classification (NCBI taxonomy): domain Eukaryota; kingdom Viridiplantae; phylum Streptophyta; class Magnoliopsida; order Asterales; family Asteraceae; genus Ambrosia; species Ambrosia trifida. The sequence goes on from CM054133.1 coordinate 1,436,678, forward strand.
TTTAACACTTGATTCTGATTAGGATATATTCTATAGTGGCCGATCATCATTCGTCCATCATCAATTATCCTTTAATTTCAATTTACATCGGTTTTAAAGCAGAATTAGGTCAAAATGATTTTATACGATCAATTTACCATTCAAACAATGTTATTAACCTAATTCTATCAATCTTCTCCCCCCTAAAACTGATGTCAATTGAAATGCAATAAAAAATAACTAACAATAAACATCCTAAGACCCCTAAATCAGAAACCCTAAGTCCGAAGACAAAAACAACGATTCTGGTCTAAATATAGCTCCATTACCTATAATTTTTGTATAAAAATGATCAGTAATGAACCAGGAATCAAACGCACAAGAAAAATAAAGCAAAGCAACAAGGTGACAGGATCGAAAGAAAAATTTTGAAAAACTGTAATGAGGGTTCGAACCTGTAACTTGGTATATATAGACAAGCCACCTTCGCCCGTTTTAGTGGTCGAAAGTGGGTCTATTCCACCTTCGTCCCAAATAAATGACCCGAAGGTGAAACTTTCACCCGAAGGTGAATTTTTGTTTTAAAATGCCCACATTCGTCCAAGTTTAAACAGCCGAAGGTAAAGATTTTTCCACATTCGACCCAATTAAGGGGCGAATGTGAAATGGAAAAATCTGAAAAGTTTGCCAAATCACGAATTCGAATCCCGTTCAACATTTTTCAATCTGTTAAACTTCCAAAACTCATATTTACACCTTTTGAATGATACAAAGCCCAGATGGTGTTATCAAATCTCAGAAATTGACCATCAAGCATCCCCGGTTATCAAAAATAAAGCAGAAATGCAAAAAATTTTGGGTTTTCTGAAATTATATCAAAACACACCTAAAATCTTTTTGGATTTTGTATCTTTTTGACAATAAAAGTAAAATGCAACAAAGTAAAATGCATCAAAGTAAATGAAAGCAGTAAACATTTTGTGATATCCGGTAAGAGGATCATATCAGTTTTCTGAGAAATCTGATCACAGCGTTGATCTGTTTGTTTAATATTATCATTAGAAACAATATGTGACACGGCAATTGCTGATATTGTGGTCCACGTAAGCTCACATGCAGACATCTACGCAATGCTTTAAAATGATACGAGTTAGATGTATTAGACTAACACATTGTGGTGCCCACACACATGACATACTCCCGTATCAAGTAATTGCACAAAGCTTCGTCGTAACGCGTGATTATTCCAGAGTTATCCGTAAAAATTACAAAGTATATAGCACAGAGGTGTACAGGTCAGCAAACGAATGCAGCAGAGTAACATGTGCATATACACTAGGTTGAGGCTGATATTAACCACTGATTTGCATCAGAAAGTCAATATGATGTAATAATGATCTTTGATCAATAAAACATAAAGTTCCTCAATTCGGTAACTTTTGGTTTTGGCAATTAAGCTCTTTTTGCAAATATTCTGATGAAACTAGGTCCGTAAATCAATACGACAAAAGTTTAATCAGAATATCCCGGATAACCATAACATAACGACCCGAAACCTCAGATTTTGGCAATCCTATCAAACGAAATTACGGTACTAAGACCATATGCCCATGAGGTGTTCAGCCACGAACGCGTAGTTTGTTATGTTTGTATCACTAATGCACGCAATATTTAGTCTACAAAGCCTATCAGCATATCACACGTAGTGAACATACGCCTCATTATACTATACAATTCTTTAGCCTGTGTCAGATCCCCACTGATCTACTATCATTTTCTCTTTTTATCCAGGAAATCATTTTGGTTTTTCTAATTTTTAGGTCTTTTGAATTTTTCAATGTTTTTGGTTTTTCTGATAAAATGGCTCCCCCTAAAATAAAGAACATATCTTTGGGTTTTTAATTTTTCTGAAAAACAAAACAAAAATTTGAAAGAAACAATCCACTTGAAAGCATCAACTTCTTTGAGGATTACGATAGAAAAGAGAAATTCCCAATTAGCAAAGAGAAATTCCCAATTAGCAAAATATTAAAAACTAAAACTAAAAAGCGATAAACCGAGGTACCGATTAGTCCTGTTTTTCTTTTATATTGTTTACTTTTAAAAGATATTCAAAGCGGGATCTGTCAAAAGCTTTTGTAAACAAATCTGCACGTTGGTAGTCAGTATGGATTTTGACCATATCTATCAATTCCTTAGCGTAACAATCACGGATAAAATGATATTTGATCCGGATATGTTTCGCCTTAGAATGATTTTCAGTATTTTTAGTTAATGCAATTGCGGCTTCGTTGTCACAGTGTATAGGGGTTTTAAGAAACTGCAAACCGTAATCCACCATCTGCTGTTGGATCCAGAGTACTTGCGAACAGCAACTCGAGGCTGCAATGTACTCAGCTTCACAGGTAGACAGCGCCACGGAAGTCTGTTTCTTGCACTGCCAGGTAATTAACCTGCTCCCTAAAAACTGACAACCAGCTGTAGTAGATTTGCTATCTTTGTCACAGCCGCCCCAATCTGCATCACTAAAAGCAATAAAATCAAAATCATCATCATTAGGGTACCAAAGTCCTTTTGAGGGACAACCCTTCAGATATCTAAGGATACGCTTGACCGCCGTCAGATGACTTTGTTTCGGCTTCGATTGATAGCGAGCACAGAGACACGTTGCATACATAATATATGGTCGAGACGCCGTCAAATACATCAGAGATCCGATGATTGCTCTGTATGTAAATGGGTCCGTCAGCTCCCCCTTAGCGTCCACTCCAATCCCGTGATTGGGTTGAATCGGGGTATCCATCGGCTTAGAGTCCTCCATCTGGAACCGGCTCAAGATGTCGGATACGTATTTCGTCTGGTGAATGAAGATCCCGTCGGGTCTTTGGTCCAACTGCAAGCCTAGGAAAAACTGCACCTCCCCCATTGCGCTCATTTCGAACTTTTCTTGCATGACAGTTTCGAATTCCCTGCATAAAAGCTCGTTAGTTGAACCAAATATTATATCATCAACGTAAATCTGCACTAGAAGCAAATCATCTCCCGTCTTCTTCGTGAAGAGAGTGCAATCGACGAGGCCGCGCTTAAATCCTTTTGAGATGAGATATGTACTTAGCTCCTCGTACCACTGTCTCGGAGCCTGGTGCAAACCATATAAAGCTTTGTTCAGCACGTAGACCTTATCCCGGTGGATTGGGTCCTCAAAGCCTGGTGGCTGCCCGACATAAACCTCTTCCTTGACTTTCCCGTACAGAAATGCGCTCTTAACGTCCATTTGATAAACTTTGAATTTCTTGTATGAAGCAAACGCAAGGAACATCCGAATAGCTTCAATCCGTGCTACTGGTGCATAGATTTCGTTATAATCAATCCCTTCGATTTGATGGAAACCCTGCACGACCAATCTGGCTTTGTTACGAACAATAACCCCACGATCATCCTTCTTACACTTAAACACCCATTTAGTGCCTATTTTCTTCCTTCCCGGCGGCAAATCCGTGAGCGTCCAAACCCCCAATTTCTGAAATTGTAATAACTCCTCCTGCATTGCTTCAACCCAGGCATCTTCATTCAAAGCGTCCTTGTATGTCCTTGGCTCTACCTGCGACACATAACACGCAAACGACCAATCATTTTGACTACCAGATTTTTGAATTTTGGCATATAATGCTAAAGCACCAAAACTCTCTAGCGAGTTAACGCTTCTCAGCTGCCCTCTGGTCATAACACCACTTCCAGGATCACCGATAACTTGCTCCAGCGGGTGAATACGATGAATCCGAGATTCCGGATAATCAGGTACAGTAACTCCCGTCTGAGCAGTCAAGTTTTCTACAGCATCCAGATCATGACCCGTCTTTAATGATGAAGCAACATCTGGAGTTGGAGTTGGGTTCACTGGCATTGCCTCTGGTTCTTCTGCATGTTCAAGAATGACTACTTCAAATTGTTCAACTTCAGATTCTGAAGAGTCTAATGAAGTTGAAGCCTCTTGAAACTCATCTTCCTCGTGTCTAGGAGCATTGGTATCATTAGAAGCTGGTAGGGGGTTCACGTTGATTGGACGCACCAACGATGAAGTCGTCGCGTTTTCACACTCGTAAAGTAATCTGATAACAGCTTCTTCAACCAAGCTATCTAGATTGAATGATTCAAAGAAATCTTTGTAATCAAACATCCAATCAGGACCCGTGCCTTGCAAATTTTGAGTATATCGTTGAACTTCCACGTTAGCCCAATCCTCCACTTGACGAGTTCGCTTGTTGAATACCCGTTTGAGCGGGGTTGCATATCCAACAAAGTATCCCTCCTCAGCTTTAGGACTAAACTTCTCACTTGGATTCAACATCGTGCATGGCGCCCCAAAAGGTTCTAGATACTCTAAGTTTGGCTTTCGTCGGTGTAACAGTTCATAAGTTGTTTTTCCAATTAGAGTCCTATTCTTTCGTTCAGCAACACCGTTCTGTTGTGGGGTGTACGGAGCCGAATATTCATGATGTATCCCTTTGCTTTCACAAAGTTCATCCATCTTGGCATTTTTGAACTCTGTCCCATTGTCACTCCGAATTCTCTTTATCTTTACATTGTAGAGATTCTCCAATCGAGTGAACAGAACTTTCAGATTGTTAAAGGTGTCACTTTTGTTTTGCAAACACATCACCCATGAAAATCTTGAGTAGTCATCAGTGACAACTAAACAATAAAGCTCTCCAAGATGACTTTTGCGCTTGACCGGTCCGAATAGGTCCATGCGCAATCGCTCAAGTGGCATCTCTACAGAGTTGACTTTCTTCACTTTGTGGGACTGTTTGTGTTGCTTCCCCTTCTTACAGCTTACACACTTGTCATTCAGATGGAAATGTTTCACGTTTACTCCATCGACAAGCCCATTTTTCACAAGTTGGTTCATTTTTCTCAGATGAATGTGCCCCATTCTTCGGTGCCACATTATCGATTCTTTCTCAGTCGCTTTGGATAGAAAACATGTTATTTGCCCTTGTGATGTCATCGCCTTGGACATATCAAGAATATTGAGATTGTTGACGCGAGGTGCCATCAACATTATCCACTCCTTAGGAATTTTGAAGCCCGGTTTGAGAATATAGCAGGATTTGTCATCAAAATGCACAGAAAATTGTTTATCACATATTTGACTGACACTCAACAGATTATAATCAATCTGCTTCACATAAGATATCCGCTCAAAGCTCACTATCCCATTACTCACGCTCCCCTCCATTGTGATATATCCACCTTTATTTCCAGCGAATGCGACATACCCTCCATTGATGTTCTTCACGTCGAACAGCAACGCTAGATCCCCTGTCATGTGGCCTGAAGCTCCACTATCAACAATCCAAAGACTGCTAATAGGGCCAGCTGAAGCTCCCTGCACACAAAAAGTAAATCATTTAGTTCTTTCGGGGGACCCAAGCCTGAGTCTTGGGTCTTTGAACATCAGCTTTCAAAGAGACATTCTCATTAACATTTTCAACAACTTTTTGTTTTGGATCAATCTTTTTCTGATTGTTCAAAACAGTTTCCTTTTTCTCATTGACCTTAGAAGTAGAAGCGCCTGGAGTACCATTGGGTGAACAAGATTGTTCAGACCTTTTAAGAATGCGAATCTGAGATTTTGGATTCTCAGTCGGTTTCTGAACATTGTTAACAAATGTAACTTTCTTGGTTACCTTATCTGATTTAACAGACTTAGGTCCAACATTTGATTTGACAATCGGTTTTAGTGGAACCTTTTGCCTGTCAATTGTTGCATTCACCACAGGCTTCCTCCATGATTGTTCCATAGCAATCCGATTTCTTCGATCATATTGAATTGGACGATTGTTCCTCATTTGATGAAAATTGTTTTGATTATAAAACTGTTGTTGTTGAGGAACAACTCGTCTGTGTGGTGGAACATAATGATCAATCGGTTTTCTCATGGAATTTCTCACTTCAACCTCGTGCCTTTTATGCCTTACATATGGACACTGAGCAAGTAAATGCCCTCGTTCCCCACATTTAAAGCATGCACGGTACTCTTCAAAAACATTTGGAGCATTTGATTGAGCAAATGATCTAACAGGATATTGATCATTGTACTGTTGATTCCTCAAACTCTCAAGGAGTGGCCCTTTTGAGTAAGTAGGCTCTTGAAAACCATTAGCTCTGTTATTGGGTCGAATGAACTCTGTGACATGGACCTTTGGTTCTTGAGGAACGTCCAAATACAATTTCTTTAAAATTGCTGGTGGAATCTCATTTGTTCTCTCATGTTTTGGGAACCAAATGGTGCTTTCTTGCCAAATCTTTTCTATTTTAGCATAGTTAGCATTTTTGATTGGAAATTCCTCATCAGAGATGATTTTATCGGATCCTTCCATCCGATAGAACACCTTGACAGGTTTGTCACATGGTTCATTCTTAACATCTTTATTCTCAAGGTCCTTTTTAATCACATTCTTTTCAGACTTTTTCTCACGATGAGCATTTGCCATCGGATGCACATGTTGAGATGATGAAACTGGTTCAGTAGTAATGATGTGATTTTCTATTGGAATTTCACAAGCATTAAAAGTTTGATCATTACCAGTATCATCACTCTCTGAGTCTGAATCCACACTCTCAGCAGTAACACCCTCATCATTCAAGCCTAAAATCAGTCTCACATCGGAATGAGGATCACCAATACTCGAGGTATTAGATTCAATTTCCGATGATGAATCTGATTTTACCGAGCTCTCCGGTGTAACTTGGTGACAATTATGATTTTCAAAAAGCACCGGAGATGGCACAGACTTGTAATTAGTGGTTTGATCATCTATGATGTGGTCTACCACATAAGCAATGTGCTTATAGCTTTCCAACTTTTTGTTTACTTTCTCAGCAAAACATTTTATGGCTGCCATTTCCAACTTGGTATTTTCAATTTCATTAATATAGTTGTTAATTGCCAATTGTTTTAATGATAAAGTGTTTTTCAAGTCGGAAATGTCCTTTTTGTAGCCATCTAATACCTTGTTGAAAGCATTCAACTCTTTGCGAGTAGATTGACTGTTCATGATAGCACTATCACGTTGAACACGGAGTTGTTTATTCTCCTCAGTCAATCTATCACATGTACCACAATATTTATCACTTTTAATATCAGTGCTACACTCAGAACTTACAGGTTTTGGCGGATCAGTCATGGCCATCAATGCGAAATGAGCTTCCTTTCCAGTAAAGAATTTGGAATAGTCAATCTTGGTGAAAGCATCATCAGCAATGCACGACTTCCTCGTCATCAGAAAATCCGCTTCTGCTAGCAACTGATCAATGTCATCATCTAGTGATGTAACACTTGCTTCCGTATCCGATTCACTGTCTGAATCAGAATAAACCGATTCACACTCCTCAGGAACATCAGAAACAGTATCAATCACCACTCCAGAATTAGCTTCCTCAACCTTAACCTCAACAGGTTCATTCTCCACATCCATTTCAGCCTCAGACTCATCACTTTCACACTCAGTTTCTTTCTTTTCATCCACCGTCACCGACTCTTCAATATCAACCTTGCAAGCAATGCAAGCCACATTGCCACCAGTAGTAATTTCCTCCACTCCTATTTGCAATCCCGACCAATCAAACCTTTCATCTTGTTGAGTCACCAATGCTTGATTCTGACTCGTGTTCTGTTGTGTCTCATTCGGTGTAGTGATCGGTATAACTGTTCGGTTAGTGTTGTTAGGAGATTGGTTTTGGTTCTGGTTTGATGTGTTAGGTTGTCTGTTTTGATTGTTGTTAGAGTTATTTTGACGGTTTTGATAATTGTTGTTGTTTTGGTAAGAAACTTGGTTTTGGTTTTGTTGTTGACGATTCTGGTAGCTTGCATTGAATGGGTTTCTATTACCTTGTTTTGGTGGCTGGGTGCATTCTCGTTTAAAGTGACCTTTTCCTCCACAGTTAAAACAAGTAACTTTCTCCTTGTTGAACCCGTAGGTTGTGTTAGGAGAAGTTCCCAAATCTGTTCTACCTGTCTTTTCAATAAACTCCGTTGATCTTCTCATAATGCTTGCAAAAGCCCATTGGATATCAATGAGTTCCATCTCTTCCTTGTCGATCTGTGCATAGTCTTCATTGGTTAAGTTGTTATTCCCAATTTGACTAGCAACTAATCCGTTGTAAGATGAAACCATTGCTGAGACTAGTGCAATATGTTGCTGAGCAACTTCCACTGTCACATTGCCCAAGTTAGAAGTCTCCAAAACCACTTGTTGTTGATTAGGTTGAGTAACTTGGTTCATTGGTTGTTGAGATTGGCTAGCAGTGTAGAAAGCTGCTTGTTGCATTGGAGAGAATGGTGAAATGTAGGAATTGTTGTATTGTTGTTGTGGTGGTGGTGGTGTGTATGATGGTTGTGAGTAGGATGAAGTTTGTGCCATGTAGTTGATGGTAGGTTTTGGTGATTCCATAACATTGGAAATGCAAGCAACATGTGGTGCAACAACTCCTGAACTTGAGTTACTAACTGAAACTGGAGTGCCTCCAAAGTATAAGCTAGGATTCTGAGGAACCTGTGCTCTTCTAGCTTTCCTCTTCTCTTTCTTTGTTTTCCAGCTTCTGTATGAACTCTTGAATAGTCCAGTATTGATATGCATCCTTCTCCCTGAGAACTTCCACATGCTGATCCCAGTAAGGTGGTAGAGCATCTGCAAACTTATCCACCAAATTCTTCATAGGAATCTGTATACCATAACTTGACAATTCAGTTAGCAAATGACTATATCTAGGAGTTAATTCTTTTAAAGTTTCATTTCCAATATAAGAAAAATTCTCAAACTCCTTTCCCAATTCATCCATCCTCAAACTTCTAGTCTTCTCATTCCCATCATGCCTCCTCTTAAGCACATCCCACAATTGCTTAGACGTTGTACAAGTCCCAAATTGATGCAATAGATCATTTGTGATTGCCTGAGTCAATTGGGAAAAGGCTTTCTTTTCCACAGCAAACTTCTTTTTCTCTTCCTCAGTCATGCTCTCCAATGGAACTGGTTCACCTGTATTCTCCAAAACTGGTGCTGTGTAACCTTTAGCAATCATACTCCATGCCTCTGCTCCCTCCACTCCCATGCCTTCCAAGTGAATCTTGAACTTGTTCTGCCACTGATTGTATTCTTGTATCTCCATAAGCCTCGGTGGCCGATTCCCGCTACCTGAAGACAAATCATTAATCAGTGTGGAAATAGCATTTGTAGTTTGAGTGTTTACCACCGCTGCTGCTACTCCCCAGTAGTCAGGTTGTGGTGCTGGAGGTGCTACGCTTTGAGGTATCGAGCTCGTCATCGCCATGTAGTTAATCGGTTGCGAAGACTGTGTGCTCGTCTTTTGTGCTGCCACCGTCCATGGGTCCATCACTTGCTATTGTGGTTGTGTCGTTGCTGGTCTCGGAGTAGTCGGAAAATTCCACATGATCACGAACTTCGAAAAATTCAACACTTAGAAAATTTTCCAAACTTTAGTCCTAGGTTCGCCCAAAAAGTCTTACTTTCGTCCCTTTCTGATTCAGGTTCGCCCAAACAGTATTCACCCGAATGTAAAACTTCACCAGAATGTAAAACACCCTAACACTTTTCCACTTTCGCCCAGAATATTCTAGGTTCGACCAGTAATTTTCCACGTTCGCCCGCCCGATCAATCGAATGTGAAAAATTATACCCGAAAGTGAAAAATTCAAACAAAACTTTCCAGGTTCGCCCAGAAATGACCTCAGGTTCGACCAAAAACCACCTAGGTTCGCCCAAAACCACTCAGGTTCGACCACTTATGTTCCAGGTTCGCCCATTTCAGGTTTGAAAAACGGTTACACTTTGAAAAACGGTTATTTTGATCTCTGATTTTCAAAAGTTTGTGGATTTGAATGATCTTAATCAGGTTATGATTCGGAATTGATTTGGAACAACTTTAATTCTTGGAATTTTGAATTTTAACCACAAAATCAACTTCAAATCAATCAAAAACATCAAAAACCTTTTTCATTCAAAAACAGATGTATTTTGATCAAAATTAGGTCCAAATCAGCTCTGAGTTTATCAAATTTGTTGTTGTATGATCCGTATGGCTCTGATACCACTTTGTAAACGAAAGATTTTGACTAAAACAGGATTAATTGATCATACAAGTTACAAAACCAGGTGCGGAAACCCTAGCTTTGAACAAACTGATAGAAACTCAAATCAAAACACAATCAATATCATTTTCAAAGCTTTTCATAGATTAACTTGTTCATAAACTTGATTACAATGACACTTTGGTTAATCTAGATCAATTACAGACACTCTCAAACAAACCTGGAACCTGATCTCAAAACACAGACAACTAATAACTCTCTCCCCATTACATAAACACAAAATCTATTTATAGACACTGCACATTCGCCCCTTTACTGTGGTCGAATGTGGAAGAGTTCCACATTCGCCCAGTATAAGGTACGAACGTGTAACTTGATCAGATTCCAATCTACCTTCGCCCACTATTCTTCTACCTTCACCCATAATCATCTACATTCGCCCAGTCAGAAAACACCTTCTATCCATCAGCACTCTAACATATGTTAATATCCAACCATTAGTCGCAAAACGCATCTACATTTACAACCCTAACTCTCCCCCAAGTTTTCTCTCTTAATCCCTAACCTCTATAAATGAGTTTTTGCCCCCAAATCATCGAAATTCCTAGACAAAAACACTCACAAACCTATTATTAAGCTAAGATCTAATGTGTGTAACTCATCCAAAACCTTTTCAATACATTTTGACATTACTATCAGGAACCCTAAATGTTCAGATCTGATTTCATAGTGTTTTCATAAACAAAAACCTTTTTAAAACACTCCTAAACAAGATCTAAACCTTTAAATGAGTTTTGTTATAAAAACCCAAGTTTTCAAAGATGTTAGTGAACTAATAATTGGGGCTTATTCATTATTGGTTGTTAGGATTATGCTATAATGATTTTTGATGCATTAGAAACATATTTAAGATGTGTATGGCTTGAATATGATATTATATGAGTTTTGACATGTTTAAGGATTTTATGAGATCTAGGGTTTGTTATGATGGATTTGTTGATGATAATATGTTAGGAATCATGTCAGGTTGATTAGATCTGATTTTAGTGATATTATATACATGATTTGTTGACAAAATCTAATATTTGCCTATTATGGAAATAAACCCATGCATGATGTGTCATATTCATAATATTTGCCATTTTGGGTAAAACTAGTGATTTGTACATGAAATATGGTCTTTAGATGATGTAATATGATGGGGATAGGTTAGCTATATTGATTGTGCATCAATTGGTTATGTTTCGACATGCTTTTGAACCGATTCGAAGGGTTTCGTTCGTCAAAGTTGGAAGCAGCAGCAGAGCAGGAGAATGGCTCACCCCTTCGCCCCCTGCCACACATGAAGAGCTCGACGACCTTGCGCCCTAAGCATGACCCCTTCGCCCAATGTGAACCTCTTCGCCCTAGATGATACACCTTCACCCAGAATTGAATCCATGCGCCTAGAAATGGACCTATTCGCCTATTTTGACCCCTTCACCCTATGTGACCCTTTCGTCTAGAATTGAATCCCTTTGCCTAGAAATGGACCTCACGGTAAAACTTCGCACGTGGAATTTGAAGGTGTGACAAATAATGAAACATTGTCGGGGACTGTGCATAACGAATTCAAATAAATAGTGAATTCATTGATACTTGGAGATTGAACTGTCGTGGGGACTTTGTATTCAAATTCGCTAGAACTTGTAACATTTGCCACATCACGTCGTATTCCCTTGATAATTATGCATAATTGTGTAGCACAAGATAAATGGTTGCAACTTATGATGATGAGAGATAAAAATGTAACAAAAGAAAATACATCTAAAGCAATAAAAGTACTCGTTATTACTAATAGAAGATTGCAACTTGACCAAGTGAGCCATTAGTTATTTTGCAGCACCTCCATCAACATTCTTGATAAAAACAAAAGTACTCTCGTCAATATGATTTTGATTATAACTTCCAACCCTCAATTAGGCTTTAAATTTCTTTAATAAAAATTGGAAATTAAATATTAAAGAAGACCTCATATAATGATATCAAGTGCAGCAGTGGTGTGCAAAGGTAGCCCAGTGTTGTTTCATAATGTCTTCAATAGTCACAAGGTTCTGGCCATTGAGGTTGTCCTTATTTTTATGAGCAAAAAGACAACTCAAATTCCATCCTTCGTACGGATATTAAATGCAATACAATTATGTCTTTTGTTTTTCTTTTTGCCTTGGTGGGTGGCAACAAAATTAAAAAAGAAAAATAAGACTTCACCAGTTCCAAAACTTTCTTCACCACAAATTGAACATAATCCATCATCCATCAAGTGACCAAAGAACTTCCAGCCAATTGGCACCCGAGAACAATGAGTGACTTTTTATTTTAAAGCATGATCTACTCCTATAAATATAAAGTTATGATTATAACGTATGTGTAGAAGTACCTTGAAAAACTTTAAGATCAAACTTTTGGCTGGTAGAGCCAACATGAAACCAATATAATTAGGCCTTTTCCTTTTATTTATTGATTCATGGAAGGACCAGACCTAAAGGTAAGAAGATAATCCCTGATCTCAACTGTGTTTCACCAGAAGGTTGAAATTCCAGCTCCTGTTCTGGAGGTGAAAAGAAGAAAAGAAGGAAATGCAGGAGGGTTAGGTTGGCTCGTATGCCAACTGGGTTAATTTCTTCGAAGCCAGAAGTTGCGCTATCGGGTGGAATTGATGATGGATACGAATCTGATTTGGCCGAAGATAATGAAGGGGAAGATGTGCAAGTTAATGAAGCGCCACAAGTCGATATTGCTTTATCGGATGAGGCTATTATTCAAGAAACGATCAAGACAAAAATAGTGGGGGAAGGCGTCGGATTGTGTTTGGATGGTTTCGAGCAGGTTATCGGTAAGAAGATTGTGGATGAATTGGTGACAGGTAATCCAAAATGAATTTTCTATCCTTTAACATAAAGGGGGCAGGTGGGGCTGAGAAATCGTCAAAGGTCAGAAGAATCAAAAACACTTTCAGTATTTCTTTTATTGCTTTACAAGAAACACAATTGGCTGCTATGTCAGATTTTCAAGTTGAAAGATTCTGGGATAATTCAATATTTGAAAAGGTATTGGTTAACGCTAATGGGAGATCGGGTGGATTAGTGTCGTTATGGAACCCAGGGCTGTTTAATGTAGAAGATGTCCGTGTTGGGCAAAACTTTGTTATTACAGGTGGCAAGGTGAAGAGACATGAAGATATGGTGTATGTTGTCAATATATATGCACCGTGTGACCAGATTTTGAGACGAAACTTGTGGGTAGAGTTACAATCAATAAGAAGGGATCTTGATGGTATATGGTTATTTCTTGGCGATTTTAACGACGTAAGATGCGAAGAAGAAAGAATCAATTCAACTTTTGTTCCATCATCGGCTATGGCTTTCAATAATTTTATATCAGAAGCGGGTCTTAAGGAATTCAATATGGGCGGTAGAAAATTCACTTACATGGCGGCAGATGGCTCGAACTGCAGCAAGTTGGATAGATTTTTAGTATGTGACCGGTTTCTATCTAAATGGGAAGATGCAAAGGCTTTAGCTTTGGAAAGAGATGTTTCTGATCACTCCCCAATCGTTTTGTCATGCTCTAATCATAGTTTTTGCCCGTCTCCATTCAGGTTTTTTAACTCCTGGATTGGGAATGCGGATTTGGATTCGGTGGTTAATGAAGGACTCGGTATGGAGGTGGAAACTACAAGAGCAGATATTAAACTTATTCGAAAACTAAAGATTCTTAAAGGTGGAATTAGGAAGTGGAGTGCTGAATCATTTGAAGCCGAAAACACTAATATTGCCCAAGCCCGTAACCTTATTACCAGTTTGGATAATGTGGCGGAGTCAAGACAGCTGAACGAGCAAGAAATCAACGCGTGGAAAGAGGCAAAGTTGCTGGTAAAGAAGTGGGATTGGGAGAAGTTAAAAGACCTAAAGCAAAAATCTATATTAGATTGGATTCTGAGCGGGGATGAGAATTCGGCTTTCTTTCATGGTATTATAAAGTATCGGATATTGAGAAACAAAGTAGCAGGACTTATTATAGATGGGGTATGGGTGGAGGATCCTATTATTATTAAAAACAAGACGGTGGAAATTTTCAAAAAAAAAGTTTGATGAGCCCATGACGTCTAGACCTAGAATGACTGGCGTTAGTTTCAAGAGATTAACTGAAGAGGAGCCGAATAGTTTAGTGGTGCTATTCTCTAACGAAGAGATTCGGGCGGCGGTTTGGGAGTGTGATAATAAAAAATCCCTGGGCCCAGACGGTTTCACCTTTGCGTTTGTGAAGCACTTTTGGAATAACTTGGAGAATCACGTGATAGACATCCTGAATGAGTTTTATGTTCACGTTTCAATTCATAATTCATGTAACTCTTCGTTCGTGGCTCTCATCCCGAAAGTTAAAGACCCATTAACTCTATCCGATTTTAGACCTATATCACTTATTTGAGTTATGGGGAAGATCATTTCAAAGGTGCTAGTCGGGAGGATTAAAAGGGTGCTCGGGTCCGTAGTATTGATGGAACAAACGGCGTTTATAAAAGGAAGAAATATTTTCGACGGGCCACTCATCGCCAACGAAATAGTTTCTTGGGCCAGGAAAGCAAAAAAAAAGAGGCCCTCTTGTTTAAAGCGGACTTTGAGAAAGCATACGATTACATTTCTTGGAAATTTCTTTTAAATATTATGCACCATATGGGCTTTCTGACGAAATGGAAGACATGGATTATGGGGACTCTTGTCACGGGGAGATCAACAGTTCTTATAAATGGTTCTCCAACGCCAGAGTTTCAACTAAAGCGAGGTCTTAGACAAGGAGACCCCTTGTTGCCTTTCCTTTTTACAATTGTTATGGAAGCATTGCACGTCATGGTTACCAAGGCTATTGAAGTGGGAACGTTCGTAGGTGTGAAATTACCAAACAATGGTCCGGTGATCTCACACCTCCTTTATGCCGATGTAAGGCCCATAAATAGGATAGTTTTACGCTTGTTTTTATCAAGCACATTTGATATATTTGGGCTTAGTTAGTCTATTGGGCCTGGGTTAGGCCATGTGGGCCAAGGCTTTAGTGCACCCTATATAATGATTTGTTATAGTTTATTTTAGGGTTAATCCTCTTATTTGTAACTCTAGAGCCACCACCTTGTACCAGACAATCCTTGAGATCGTATGCAAGGTGAAGCAGCAATACAAGGGATTTCATCGTGTTTTAATCTTTTGTTCTTCACATTCAATCTTGTTTTTCCGCACTCGATTGTTTGTTTGATACCCGGGAAGGATTCTGGACTTACAATTGGTATCAGAGCCTCAGAAGTCTTTCGAAGGCTCGGTTTGGTATCATTCTGAAGAACAATCAAAAGAAGACATTTTGCTGTTGGCCATCGTGATTATAGACAGTTTTGGTTTTTCTTTTTATTAGTTTTTATTATTTTTCTAATCGTTTTTGGTGTTTAAGATTTTTTTTGCAGATTTGTTCTTGGCGAATAACAACAAGAACATCAAGAAAATTGTACTTTTGATCTGCATTAGAAAGTTAAAAATTTGAGTCCATGATTTTCGTACTTTTTGTTGATAAAGGATATCTTTCCAAAATTAAAAGCTTTAAAATTGGGTGGTCTGTCATCACTTTTGAAGACTGTGAGCTGTCATCCAATAGAAAACTTTTTTTCTACAATACATCGGAAGCAGTGCTCCAGCTTTAAATAATCTGACACACCCCACACTCGGACACCCCACCTACATATTGGACACCCGGTCGGACACTCCACTCGGACACCACATTCCCATTCGGACACACCCTCACCTCGGACACACGAGTCCTACTCGAACACACTCCTTGAGGTCAGGCACTCGACATCGGAAAATAACCAACAGTCATCACTCACAAAACAACACACCCCCATCGTCCACCATTACCGTACCTCTGTGCTCGGACACACTAGAACCCACACACCTTCAGCCACTCGGACACCACATTCCCATTCGGAGACACCCACACCTCAGACACCCATCTTCATCGGACACAAGCTCATCGGTCGGACACTCTGTTCTTACTCGGACACCCGTTTCACCTCGGACACTTGAACACTGCCTTTCTTGTCGGACACCTCAACTCTGGTCGGACACTCACCTCGGACACACCTTTACTCGGACATAGCGTTCAACTCGGACACACCAACCATCACTCGGACACAAACCATCACCATCACCACTTTTCACCAATTCTTCTTCGACCTCAACCCAGATACCCATCGGAGAACCGGAAACCCATCACACCCAGTCAAAAACCCACACCTCGAAAAACCCACCCAGAAATCAAACACATCAAAACCTCATATCCGAGTTCAACCCAAAGAACAGGAAAACGGCTATAACGATCATTGTTTGCTTGTTTTGTGTATTGGATTGTGTGCATTAAGATTTGAAGTAGAGATAGAGGCTTTGATAGTTTGGGGTCTTGAGGATTGTTCAAGTGCAGATTTCTTAGAAAAGAGAGAGAGAGTTAGAGAGTGAAGAGAAGATAAAGAAAGAAATTGAAGAGAGAGAGAGTAAAAGTGTTGTTGGTTGGTTTGGATTTGAAAGGCAAAAATTGAAAGGTTCTGACATAATCACGTGTAGTTGTTTGGACCTTATAATAATAATAATAATAATAATAATAATAATAATAATAATAATAAAAACAATAGTGGTATTAGTATTATTTGGAGTGCATTGCCTCAATTTGGGGGGATCGACCTTACGGTTTATTGTTTGATTCGGTTGTCTACGGTGGACTAGATTGTGTACTGTTTTTTGACGGTTGACTACGGTTGGACATCTAGTGTTCACTCTAAAACTTTTCTTGTGAACGTCTAAATTTTGGGGGATCACGGTTCAAAATTAAAAATGTCTTCTCAAAGTAAGGTGTTTGAGTATTGTCGGAAATGAAGAATGCAGAGATTGAGGGTTTCAGTTACACTCCTGGTGAAACCGTGTTTGCACTAATTGACATATTTACTGCACTATTGTCGGAAATGAAGAATGCAGATATCGTGATATCAAGTCGTTGGGACAACAAGAGTCTTCTGGATGCCTTAAAAAGAATCCTAGATCAGTCAACATGCAGCTGGTTTAAGTATGCCAATTGGATCCTTACGGAAACAAGCTGGTCCAAAATGACTCCGGATGAGTTAATCTCATTCATCAAGGAGTTAGATAAGCGTCACACACTGAAGACCAAAAGTGACACCTCTGTTGCAGTGCGCTCGTCCGCTTCTGATACTTCATCTTCAAATTCGGATTCATGCTGCTCATCCACTCTTGATGCTCATGTTGTTTCTACTGCTCCTGTCGTTCCTGCTACTCCTGTCATATCTTCCGCTCCTACTTCTCCTGCCATTTCTCCTGCTCCTGCCGCTCAAGCTTTCATGGCACAAATGAATGACCACGTGCCATCCGCATATGAGGTACATGCTGAAATTTTAGCTGAATCATGTTGTACTGAACGTTGCAGGTTAAAAATTAAAGGATTTAGAGCAGAAACTCTCTCCGCATTCAAGCAGATTGAATACGAGAAAATGGCCAGTTGTGATATTAAAAAGAAATTTAATTCTTATAAAGAAATGGTCGAATAACAAAAACTCGATATCTAGCGCTTGCATCAGGAGGTAAGTGATCATAAGTGTCGATACTTACACTTCAGACGACTGTCTGACACTTTAACTGCGGAATTGATCGACTTAAAATCAAAATTTGAAAATGTTGATTTTCATTTTAAAAAATTTGATTGTTCTAGTAACAAAATCGAAAAAATAATCAATACTCAGTTAAAGTTCAGACCAAAGGAAGTGAGGAATAAAGGTATGGGGTTTGTGGAAATTCCACCACCTTTTAATGAAAATTATTCCTTAATTCCCATGTCGGATGAAGAACTGTTGGCTCTACCAATTAAAGGATACGGTCCTCCAATAGAAGAGCCAACTAGTCGACCATCGAGGCATCAAGTTGAAATCTCCAAACCTGAATCAGTCTTCATTAGAATCTCTAAACCCAAGAACAAACAACCTAAGCAGGAGCAGGCAACATCAAAAACTTTTGTCAAGTCTCAAGATGCTTCAAAGCAGACTGAGACGTTGAATTTTGAGAAAAATAAAGAAGTTGACAGAGTTTTTGATGTGAGAAGAGATGAAGTCCCAGTTCCCAATGACACAGTTGAATCGAATAAAATGTTGAGGGAAACTGTTTTAAAACCTAAACTGACCGGCCAATCAAACTCAAATGTGCCCTTTGAGTTTGATTTCATGAAAACATTGAAGAATCCATGTGAAGAGCGCATGGCACAACATACCGTTGAATCAGCTTCCCCACAAACTTCTGAACGGGACTTCACATGTGACTCACCTGACGCGACTGAATCTGAAAAATCAGCATCAGTTGAATGTCATGATTCCAGTTGTGAGTCCTCTAGAGCAGCTGAGTCAACGGGGGATTCAGCAGAGCCACAACATGTTTCAAAATTAAGTGGCTCGGCTGAATCAAATGTCACACCCTCGACTGAGCCAGAATCTTAAGAATCTGTGTGCTCAAGGCCAGTCGAGATTAAACAAGAATGTGAGGATCCCTCATCCAATACTGTTGGCACAGGTGTGGTGGAGCCAATAGTCCCTGAACTTAAATGTGTGAACGTTACTGATGCTTCTACTTCATGTGCAGATTCAGTAAAAGTAGAGGTTAAGGTTGAGGGGGATGATCTTGTTTGCACTAACAATACAGGTGTTTGTGTGAAACAGTCTAATTTGTCTGCAGATGTTGTTCCTCATATTAAAAAGACTATTTCAGAGCTATCTGTTAATGGCACGACTGATAAATATGTGCCACACATAGAAAAACTACATGTGCTAACTCTCATGTACAGGTTCCTGAAGTTAAATAGAAAGCTCAAGGACTGTTATCATCACAATCACAATCTTGTTCACACAGGTGTTCAAAATGTTCTAAGCAAAGCATAAACTTTAAAAAGCTTGCAAACAAATCATCCAACAGATCCCATCACTCACATTCATTAGTGGGATCTAACAGACCGGGATATGCTCCTTTTGCAAAGAAGCAGACATGCTACACCTGTGGAAGACCCGGTCATATTGCAAGAAACTGCGCACATTGTCCTTATGTGCCCTACTACAGACAACATTAGAGGGTTATGCCTAGGGACAACTACTACTCCAAGCCAATGAAGGTTGAGAAACCGAAGGCAAGGAAGAATATGAACCTCAAAGGTAAACCATCTGATAGAGACTGGAATGATGCCAAGAGCAAACGAAAGGTTGTTCAACCACAGAAGTCTAAACAACCTGAGAAACAGAAAGCTACTACTTCGAAAGCAGCAAACCCGTGTGCTAAGCCAAAATGTATTTGGAAAGAGAAATCAAAGGCAGCAGCAACACCAATTCCAAATGAGCATAAGGACATGTGCTTTATGGAAGTGTCTTTCATAGATGCTTCAGGAGTGCCCAGGACCGCGATGGCCTGGGTACCAGTCTTTAACTGATCTCCTTTCTTAGTGCAGAGACATCCAAGGAGGATTGTCGAAGACCACTGGTATGTTGATAATGGTTGTTCCATGCACATGACAGGTGACATCTCTCTATTATACATTTATTTTAAATTCTTAAACAGTGAGTATGTTTCCTTTGAAAGAGAAAATGGAGGTAAAATCAGCTAGAGAGGTACGCTCAAAACCTGATCCGTTAAATTTCTAAAATTAATAGGTCTTTGATTCGAGAATGGTTTTAGAAAAACACAAAAAGATATTTCTTAGTTTTATAATTGTAAATTTGTTCTTTAAATTTTCAATTTTAAGAACAAATTTAGGGGGTATACCCTAAGAAAAATACAAAAACAATAGAAAATTTAGAAAATGAGATTTCATGGTGCGAAAAAGAAGAAATGATAGTACATCAGCTATTGAGTTATCACACTTTAAAATCGAAAAGAAAATTAAATCAAGTGTGATTGCATCTCCATTATATGATGTACTGGCAGGCAAACTGCACAACAAAATCAGCCCAAAACATGCTAAAGATAAAGGACTGTGTAGCTTGTGGGTAACACATCATCGGCGTATGATCTTATGGTCTTAAATCTTAGGTTGATAGATTGCCAAAGTCTGAGATTTCAGGTCTTTAAATTGTTGATACATCTAGGGATGTCCTGGCTGCCCTTCTGCTGCATCCAGATATATGCTGACCAAGGCACAGTTAGGACAACTTAAAAGAGCAATAAGGAAATACCAAAACCCAAAATTCTCAAAGAGAATTCAAGATAAAGGCACAAATCAAAAGCCTAAAGCAATGATCATACCGAGAATTTGGTATTTTCCCTAACCCTGGTCGGGAATCCATCGGTCTCTTTGTTGCATCCAGATATATGCAGACCTGATCACTGATGATCTTGACCTTGTAAAACATACAGATGTCAGCAATTTACTCACCTGTTATGAAGAAGCTTTGTACATACCTTGATCGCGGGGGTATGTCATGATGTGGGACACACAGTTATTTCGGTCTAACACACGTTAAGAAAATAAGAAAAATATCGGACTTGAGGACGTGTGTGTATGTTTGATTAAGTGGATAAACGATGTTGGTAATC
This sequence comes from Ambrosia trifida, assembly GCA_028751855.1. Taxonomy (NCBI): domain Eukaryota; kingdom Viridiplantae; phylum Streptophyta; class Magnoliopsida; order Asterales; family Asteraceae; genus Ambrosia; species Ambrosia trifida. Next base: position 1,457,417 of record CM054133.1, read on the forward strand.
GTCTTGGACTGCTTTCTGGCACTTTAATAAGTTTATTAGAATGAATATACTAACGGTGTGTTATAGTTTGACGAAGCTGATATGATCTTCTTGCACATGATTCTCACCAAAGATGCATTGTAATTAGTTTGAATTTTTATTTTAATTTGTTTATCTGTTATGAAAAATTGACCATTCTTGAAGTTTTGACCGATTCTCAAAGGAAATTCAGGTTTTGAGAATTTAAAATGGAAGTACACTGATGTACTTGGTGTTCATGTGTATACTGGACCCTCTGTTATATCAATTATTTGCTTACAAAATTCTGAGAAGTTGTAGAATTTATACAAATCAAGAAACTGGGGTTGATGAAGAATGAAAGAGTTCCAGTTGCTGACAAGCATGAATCACCTCAATGAGAAGATGTACGTGAGTCAGAAGAACCTGATGTGAATCATCTTTTGACAATGAAAGTACAAGTGAAGAAGTACCTGAAAAGTTGTTTGAAAGAGAAAATTGACAAAGAAAAGAGTTATGAGAATTCTCCTCTCACATTCTCTTTTAACAAGATGTTCAAGCTGAAGTTGTTGATGATCAAGCTGTAAAGCTACCTCCAAGAGAAGAAAGAACCCAAGTTTGGAAGATCAAGATCTGAAGATTCTTCCTACTAAGACATGATAAAGACAGCATAAACCTAGGGGGATATTGTAAGGCCCATAAATAGGATAGGTTTACGCTTGTCTTTATCAAGCATATTCGATATATTTGGGCTTAGTTAGTCTATTGGGCTTGGGTTAAGCCATGTGGGCCAAGGCTTTAGTAGACCCTATATAATGTTTTGTTCTAGTTTATTTTAGGGTTAATCCTCTTATTTGTAACTCTAGAGCCACCACCTTGTACCAGACAATCCTTGAGATTGTGTGCAAGGTGAAGCAGCAATACAAGGGATTTCATCGTGTTTTAATCTTTTGTTCTTCACATTCAATCTTGTTTTTCCGCACTTGATTGTTTGTTTGATACCCGGGAAGGATTCTGGACTTACAGCCGATGATGCCTTATTTTTTTGGAGAATGGTCGGTTGATAACATTAGCAATCTAAACAGAATTCTTAGATGCTTTTCTTTGGCATCGGGCCTTAGGATCAACTTGCTTAAAAGTTGTATTTTCGGAGTAAATGTTGGTGATGAAGCAGTCGCTGAAGTGGCTTCGGATCTAGGTTGTAAGAATGGTTCTTTTCCTTTCGTCTATTTGGGGTTGGTCGGTTGGGGATAGCATGAAACGAATCAAAAGCTAGAAACCGATAATAGATAAGTTTCAAGCGAAATTGTCATCATGGAAAGCGAGGCATCTCTCATTCGCAGGTAAGGCAGTTCTTGTTAAGGCTGTCCTCGGGGAACTTCCAAACTATTATATGTCTTTGTGTAAGGTACCAATGAGTGTTTTAAAGGTGTTGGAAGGACTAAGAAGAAGGTTTCTTTGGGGAGGTTCACTGGGGCAGAATAAAATACGATGGATGGCCTGGGAAAAAATCATGAAACCAAAAAAGTTGGGTGGACTTGGGGTTGGAAGTATAGAAGATTTAAACTTGGGACTTATGGCAAAATGGTGATGGAGATATAAGTCTTCGCCAGACCAATTATGGTGTAAAGTGGTGAGTGCCATTCATTGTCGAAGAAGAGGTAACGATTTTATCCCAAACAAGAAGTCCGCTACCGGAACGTGGAATGTAATTGCTTCTGTCCAGAATTATTTTCACCTGAGAGGTGTCAACCTCCAGTCTAAACTGGTATGTAAGGTGGGTATCGGCAACACGGTTAGATTTTGGGAAGATTTCTGGTGTCCAATAGGCCGTCTGAAAGACAAGTTTCCAACTTTATATCTGATCGCTCGGCCAAAAGATGCACTGGTTTGTGAATGTTTCCGAGTTATCAACAATTCCATATGGTGGGACGTTCCATGGGTAAGGCTGCCAAACTCTAGTGTCGAGATGGACGAAGCACAAAGGCTATGGATGTTGTTAATTGCACAAGACGTGGGGAACTCTGTTGATAAATAGATGTGGGCGAGTCAAGATGCTACAAAAGAATTCTCTGTCAAACGGTTCAGATCGGAGCTTACGGGTCAAATACAACAAAAATCAGTTGCAATGTGCTTTCTACTGAATAATATTGCGTCTCCTAAGGTGAATTGCTTTGTTTGGCGTGCGGCTGAAAACAAAATTGCTACGGCAGACTCACTAGTGGTTTGGGGCATCACATATGGGATGGTTTATGTAGTAGATGTAGGATCGAGTTAGAAACCGCTGACCACATTCTTATTAATTGCGTATGGGCAAGGTCGTTGTGGCGGAATGTTAGGAATTGGCTGAAGATATCTGATGAAGAACCTTTCGCATCGATCAAGCAGGTTATCAAGATTTGTATGGAAATCTAGAGGTCACCTAAACAAAGGAAAGTCATTTATGCTGTTGTACTTCTTGCAATGTGGAAGCTTTGGATTGGGAGGAATGACAGAATATTCAACAACGTTATTATTGCGACTCCTAAATTATTGGAAGAAATCAAGGTTGAATCATATTGGTGGATGTTAAAGCGTGGAAAAATGCCCAACTTGGAAAAGGCGAAATGGTGGGATTTTTCAGTCTTTGATAATAGTTAATATTACGGGTAGTCCTCTCGCTAAATGGGCTTGGTTGTTAGCTCCAAATTATATAATAATAATAATAATAATAATAATAACCAGGAAGTTTCAGTCTGGTATATCATGGTGAGGCGCAACTCGGAAAATTTTGGGTGTGTGTGTTTTTTGCTGAAGAATGTGCACCGGGGGGAGGGCGACAACAATGTGTGTGTTCGGTGTGTGTTTGTTTGCGTGATTAAATGAGGTTGCTGCCAGTCGTCTCGGTGACACATTGTCGATTCGTGTGATGGTTTCACTTCGTGTTTTATCTCTTTTCCTTGTGGGGATGTGTATTTTGCTTGGGTCTGAAAGTCTGGGTTGGGATTTAGGGTCGGGCAAATGCGGATACATTGGATAGTTATGCTTCTGTTATGCAGCCTATACCGGGTCAACCTGATTCAGGGTCTGTATGGATAAGCTTGAGTAATGGGATGTGGGTAGGTTCGAAATCATTTTCTTGGGGTATGTGAGTTTTGGTGTAACATGTATGCCGGGAGGGTGGGGGGTTAACACCATAGTGTGTCTTGGCGTGAGTTATGTGGGAAAATTGATTTTCCTCTCTCATACTAGACCTGATATATCATATTCTGTGCATTACTTGAGTCAGTATATGCATTCTCCTACTGAGGGGCACTGGAAAATTGCATTTGGACTTCTAAGTTACTTGAAATCATATCCTGGTAAGGGGATTCTATTGTCTAAAGGCAATTCTCTAAGTCTTACAACCTATGATGATTCAGACTGCGGTAAATGCATAGAAACAAGGAGGTCTGTTACTGGTTATTGCATTTTCCTAGTTGTTGCTAGGTCCCCTGCTGAAGCAGAGTACTAAGCTATGGTTGTTGTTACTTGTGAAATCATTTGGGTCAAAATTCTTTTGTCTGAATTGGATATTTTTATGGATCGGCCTGTTAAGCTTCACTGTGACAATTCAGCTGCTATGTCCATAGCAGCCAACCCAGTGTTCTTTCATAAAACTAAACATTTTGGTTTAGATATGTTTTTTTCTAAGGGAACAAATTTCCAAGATAGTTGTTAACAATTAAGGTTGATTCTAGTGGTTTAACTTGTTGATATCCTCACAAAGGGATTGCTTACCAATTGTCACTTGAGGATTTGTGACAATTTGAATATGTTTGACCCATACAAGAAATAAAATTGTGGGAGGGGGGTTGTTAAAAATCTATTAACATCTTTTATATTTTTATTTTTCAATTTTATTTCTTTTATAAAATATTTTTATAAAAAAATAAAACATGTTGCATAAGTTGATTGCAGCTTTGGGCTGGTCTTGGCTTGGTTTACTTATTGTTGATGGTCCATCAGTATTGCAGGAGCCCAGAGCCCAATTTGTGTTTGGGCCCAGTGTGTGGTGTGGCTATTGGCCCTATTGGCCCAGCTTCTTTACGTCCGTCCAATGTGGCGATCCGTGTGAAGAACCACACATGCCTTTTAACCGTTGGATTGATTCTCTCCTGGCCGTTAATCTGTTCTTGAAAGCACAATTCACCAGCTGTAAATAGCTGGTGATTTTGTCCTATTGTAACATTCATTCTCCCTTTGTCTCTCTTGTTGCTCAGTATCACTCTCTACAAATATTAGGGTTTGTTCTGATTATCATGATCAGAACTTAGTTTGTTCTCTTCGTGTATTTGTTGATGATTATCTATCTGATAATCATCTGACGGTTTTGAGTGCTGTAGTGAGGTTTCGTGGTATTTTTTATCTTGACAAAGTTGTGATCTTTATTTGTTTTGGTAATAAATCTGTGTCGACTGAACTTGTGTCGACTATTTTCACATTCACATAATGCATATTTTTCATTCATGTGGTGCATAGTTTGTGTTGTTCTAATGGTATTTGTAAAACTTTATGAATCAAAAGACTAATAACAAGATCTGAGCCAACAGAAACTCAGATTCATAACATGAACACAACACCAGAGATTAGGCGACAAAACAGGTGACAAAACTCTTATTAAACCAACCCAAGAAAGTTACCCCCCAATACCCAAATTGGTTTCACCAAACGATGAAACTCTAATAATAACAAAACAAGGTTCAGATGACTCTACTGATTAACACAACCAGAGAGTCTCTGTGAATTATAATCACAAGACTTACAGACCAACAATGAGGAATAACTCAGAGATACGGGGAAAACCCTAATCGCCCAAATACTACACAAGACAAGAGATGAGAGACTGAATGAATAAAGGACAAAAGAAAATAATCAATATATAGTGCCTCGGGAACCATCCAGTTGACACACACGAGCACATCTTGGCCGTAAATCACAAACCTCCTGCATAAATCTCAACCATCCAAATAACTCGTAAAACATAAGCAACCATTAGCTGGGCCAAGGGCAAACAGCTAGGGTAAAGATAGATGGACCAGCATCATAAGCCCAAGACAGAAATAGACCCAGAGATAATAGGGCCCATAATTGAACATATGAATTAGATATGTAGCAAGCTTAATAAGCATGCTATATTTTTAACACACCCCCTTAATTCATATGTCTAAATAGATCAACCATCTTCAAATCAGTACAAAATTTTCTATGCTGTTGAATCCCTAACCCTTTGGTTAGCCCATCAGCTATTTGATCTTCTGTACCAATTTTAAGACTTTCAACAAGACCAGTAGCAACCTTTTCTCTTAGAAAGTGTATATCTAACTCAAAATGTTTAATACGATCATGAAAGACAGGATTAGCAGCAATAGATATTGCTGCCTTACTATCACAATACAACTTAAGTGGTAAGGTACATGAGACATTTAATTCACTTAATAAATTCTTTAACCACATAAGTTCACAGGTAGCAGAACACATAGCCATGTATTCAGCCTCTGCAAAGGATCTAGATACAGTGCTTTGTTTTTTGCTTTTCCAAGACACAAGACTATTACCCAGAAATATACAGTATCCATTTATGGATTTTCTGGTAACTAAATATTTAGCCCAATCAGCATCAACAAACCCTTTTAACTTAAACTCATTTGTCTTTGTAAAAGAAATTCCTTTTCCAGGAGACTCCTTTAAATACCTTAGTAGTCTAAGAGCAGTTTGAAGGTGACCCTTAGTGGGTTTGTGCATGAACTGACTTAGGCATTGGACAGTATAACTAATATCAGGTCTTGTTAATGAAAGATAAATAAGTTTTCCTATTAATTTTTGAAATCCAGTTATGTTGTCCAGAACATCACTGTTTTTGTCATTTTTAACATTAACAACATAATTTGGCTCTATAGGATTTCCAACAGGCTTACACCCTAAGTAACCAAACTCACTAAGATGTTCTAGGAAATACTTTCTTTGTGAGAGACAAATGGCATTATCAGAATACAAGACCTCAATTCTCAGGAGGTATTTTAATTTTCCCAGGTCTTTGATAAGAAAGTTTGAACTTAAAAACCTTTTAACCTTTTCAATCTCAACAATATTATTACCAGTAATAACAATATCATCCACATATACCAATAAGACTAAGAAGACCCCTTCTTTAGACAAGACAAACATAGAATAATCACAGATGCTTTGAACAAAGCCCATTTCAACTAAGACAGTGGTTAATTTCTCATTCCACTTTCTTGGGGCTTGTTTAAGCCCATACAGAGACTTAACCAACTTGCATACCTTAGTTTCTTCTTTGGAATAATATCCATTAGGAGGAGTCATATACACATCTTCTGTGATTGACCCATATAGAAAAGCATTGTTAATGTCCAACTGATACAAAGTCCAGTTATTTTGGACAGCCAAATTGATTACACATCTGACTGTAACCATCTTGACTACTAGAGAGAAGGTTTCTCCAAAGTCAAGTCCTTCTCTTTGGGTATAGCCTTTTGCAACCAATCTGGCCTTATACCTTTCTACCTCCCCATTAGCTTTATACTTAATCTTAAAGACCCATTTACTACCTATAGGTTTTCTACCAGCAGGCAAATCAGTTAACACCCAAGTGTTATTCTTATGTAAAGCCTCCATCTCACTATTCATTGCCTCAACCCACTTAGGGTCTTTGGCAAATTCATAGTAAGATGTTGATTCAACACACTTATTCAAAACAGACACAAAGCATTTGTTTTCAAAAGACAAATTTGAGTAGTTAACCACTTTTTTAACCCCATACTTAACCTTTCCTTCAACAATATTCTCATTAAACTTTCTAGGTAAATTTGTGACCCTAGAGGATCTTCTAACATTAGCTCCCTCAGGAGGCTGTGTCTCAACATTTGTTGAACCTACATCATGGTCTGCCATACCAGGTTCACTACAACCTGTGCTATCCTTAGTACCAAAGTCACAAACAGGTTCAGCCTTGGGAGTTGTAACATTACGCATTTATACTTGTACGTTACACATCATTATTAATAAAAACGTCAAGTTTCAGTGTTATTGTTTGCATTTAATTATTTTGTGGCATTTTGAACACTAATACTACGATAATTATTCATTATATATATGTATATATATTAATAATATGTAAAAAAAATTGTCAAAATAATAAAAGCTTGGGCCGGGACTCGAACCCGCGCCCCAAGCCAGGTTATTATACACACAACACAAACCAACTGCTCTAGCCAAGATCCTTGTTATAATCCGGACGCGTTATAATTATATCACGATTCTGAATCCGGACGGGTTGATGTTGTGTAAATTGCTCGATTGCAGAATCTAGGGCTCGTTGCATATTTTGGGGATAAACACGATTTCTAATATGTATTTATTTTAAATAAACAGAAACCAACACAACCACTGGTCTGGACCAAGTGGTTGTGTCTGGGGCCATCTATCTGAGCCACGCGGGTTCGATCCCCGGCCATGGCAAACATTTTTCATTTGTTTTGTTTTTAAATCAAAACAATCAAATTAATTATATATATATATTACTTATATTTTATAAATTCGTTTTAAAATATTAAAACTCTTTTAATAATTCTACAAAAATTATTTTAAGTTAATCTAATGAAAAAGTTTAACTTACAATTTTTAGTTTTCAAAAATTTATTTATTTAATATATTTAATAAATAAATCAAGTTTATTCTATTATATTTATAAAATTCAATTAAAATATGAAAACAATTTTATAAATTTCCACAAAAATTATTCTGAGTTTATATAACAATAAACTTTTCTGAAATGATTTTTATTTCTGAAAAATCATTTATTTAATATTTTTAATCAATTTTTGTTAGTTTTAATCGTAATTAAATCATAATAAATCCAATTTTTAATATTTTTGCACGAAAATTTTATACAAATTATTTCTGATTATTTGGAACACAAATATAATTTTTGAACTAATAATTCTTTAATTTTAGTATTTTTAAATATTAAAGTTAAATTTTGACAATTTCTAATAAATAGATTTAATATTCTATTTTAAAGAAAATAATTTTATAAAAATTATTTTTATACTTTAAACACATTATTGTGACCATCTTAAATTAAAGTTTTTATAAAAAGATTTTTGTTTATTTATTACTAAAATTCTCACAATTATCAAACATTTTTATTATTAATCAAACGAGCATTTATCCCCAATTCGAAGCCCTAGAATATATACATTTGTAGAGTAGATAGACTTAGACATATTTATTACCTTATTATAGGGTAATACTTGACACATTTGGGCAACACCACTATTCCATTTTCAAGAAGTATAACATTTTGCTAAGGTGAGTTTTACATAGCCCCTTTTCTATTTATCACCGTTTTTGGGGTGAAACATGTTACAACATCATTTATGCAATTCAATCATCAATGTGTCTATGTGTTTTTCTATGTTGCATTATGTCTTGAACATGACTAGGATAAGCACAATTCTAGCATAATCATTAACATTGATCAGCCGACGGTATACATTGATAGATCTATTGGACTGACAATCCCACCCGGATACGTGCCTCCTACAAAGGTAGCGTGGGTGTTTGTTATCGCATAACATATTCGAGTGAACCATGAGCGTATGGGATGTACCACATTATAACAGTCACAAGGGTTGATTATGCACTCGATTTACTTCTAGTATGTTTTCACATATGGACTAAACTTGCCATGACACATGAATTGCACAACATTTTTATTCGATTATCAAAACCTATGTAATTCTCACCAACTTTTGTTGACCCAAAAATATTTTCAAAATTAACATGTTTCAGGTAACAATGAAGCTGAGGCTTGAGTTTGCATATGGATTATACATGAAGTTATTATTTGGAGCTATTTGAAGTTTTGTTATTTGATATTATGTATTGAATTCCTAGACATCATTTTATATTGGATATTATGTTTTGAATAAATTATTTAAAATTCAATTTATACCATGTGCTACTGAAACAATCATCAATACGTGACATCCCGATGTTTCCGCCATCGGTTGGGGTGTTACAGATTGGTATCAGAGCCTTGGTTATAGGGAATTAGGTTATTAGAAAATAATCTAGACTATAACCTTAGGGACTTACACAGTACTTGCTCCTCTTACTTGAAATCCTAAATGCTTCCCTAATCTTATCCCTATCCTATACCTTATATAACCCTAAGCCTACATGTGACCTACTCTTATTCATCTGCTGCAATCCTGATCCACCATTAGATTAATAGGACAAAATCCTTAGGTTTAACCTGAACCCCCTTGAGATCTCGTCGAAGTTCTAGATTTTAATAACGAAAACGTGCAATCTGGAAGGGTGAACGCCTGTATTCTGAGTCTTCTGTCTAGGCTGGCATTGCGCATATATCCCAATCAGACGAGGGACACGGATGCCTACCTGGGAATTCTCGGGATGAGTGTTCACTTATAGGCTAAAGCATGTCTTCATATGTTATTAGAATTTATAATCTTTGATAAGTCAACGTTTTCGTTTATTCGTTTTAATTAATGAATAAATGATTACATTCCTTATATAATCTCATTCATTTTATTGTGTCTCTTACAGATCATGCCTCCACGTCGCAGCACTCGCAATAGCAATGGTGAGAACCATGAGGAAGGTGGCGACAACCATAACCATAACCACGGTCCTAACCACAACAACAATGGTGTCGATGCCCAACTGGCTGCGATCATTTCTCAACAAATGGCGCAGCAAATCGCGACTCTGGTTCCCAATTTACTAGCTCAAGTCATCCAGATGAACGGCAACGGGAACGGTAACGGCAATGGTAATGGAAATGGAAACCACAATGGAAACGGGAATGGTCTCCCAGCCTGTACCCTTAAGCACTTTAATTCTTGTAATCCCCCAAAGTTTAGTGGAGAAGAAGGAGCTACAGGACTCCTACAATGGTTTGAGGGTATTGAGAATACCTTCATCAACAATGAATGCCCCGACAACTTCAAGGTTCGTTACGCCATGAGTGTTCTCGACAAACGAGCACTCGCTTGGTGGAATGAGGAAAAGCGCACCCGTGGGGCCGAAGTTGCTCTTGCTATGACATGGGACCAAGTCAAGGAGGTAATGAAGGAAGAGTTTTGTCCTCGCAACGAGGTTAAGAAGCTAGAAGATGAGTTCCACACCCTAGCTCAAGATAGTGGGGAAAACCTTGCCTACAATACCCGCTTTCACGAGCTTAGCTTATTGTTACCTCACAAAGTCACTCCCCTGCCGGTAGCCATCGAGAAGTATATCAGTGGTCTGCCCATGCAAATTCAGGACACCGTTTGGGGAAGAAATCCTGCCACTTTGGAAGAAGCCAAATGTCTGGCGGCTACTCTTACCGATAATCACGTGAAGAACGGTACTCTCTTCCGCAAGGGCACTAAGAAGACTGTTGCCAAAGACACTCCTCAGCCCGCTATTGAGGTCAAGCCTAAGACCTCAAGCAACAAGAAGCGTAATGCTAGGAACTACATGGTTGCTACCACTCCACCTGCAGCACAAAACCCAGCCAAGAAACCATACACCGGACCTCACCCCTTGTGCAATACTTGCAAGTACCATCATCCAGCACAGGTGCCAAAGGTATGGTCACCTTGTGAACATTTGCCGAGCCCCTCCTGCTGCCCAAAACAATAATGCCCCAGCTCCTAACCAACAAAACAACAGGCCTGCTCGTGGTCAGTGCTACGAGTGTGGCAGCCCTGATCACTATATCAACAATTGCCCCAATCGTAACCAAAACCAGAACCAGAACCAAAACCGCAACCAAAATCAGAACCGCAACCAGAACCAAGGTGCTCGAGGTCGCGCCTACAATCTCAATGCTAACCAGGCTCGTGACAACAACGAAGTGGTGAATGGTACATTCCTCATTAATAACCACTATGCATCCATATTGTTTGATTTGGGAGCTGATAAGTCATTTGTATCACTGAAGTTTGAACCTTTACTTAACTTACCCCAAACTAATCTAGAGGAACCTTTAGTGGTAGAGGTAGCTAATGGGAAGTCTATCTCGATCAACTCTATTATTCGTAACTGTGTGCTGAACCTCGACGATCATACTTTCTCTATCGATCTCATCCCTATGCATCTTGGAAGTTTTGATGTCATAGTAGGCATGGACTGGTTGTCAACCCATCGTGCTGAAATTCTGTGTTTTGAGAAAGTCATACGCATTCCTCTCGAATCTGGTGAGATTTTGAAGATCTATGGTGAGAAGCCTTGTGGCGAGCTTAAGCTCTTGTCTTGTACTACTGCCCAAAAGTACTTACGAAAGGGGTATACAGCCTTCTTAGATAACGTGATAGAGAAGAAGGACAAAGGCAAAAGTATCCAAGACATTCCAATCATTCGGGACTATCCTGAAGTCTTTCCAGAGGATTTACCTGGTTTGCCTCCTGCTCGACAAGTGGAATTTAGAATTGATCTTGTTCCTGGTGCTAATCCTGTCGCTAAAGCTCCTTATCGTCTTGCACCCTCTGAGATGCAAGAACTTGCTAGTCAACTACAAGAACTTTCTGATAAAGGTTTCATTCGCCCCAGTTCTTCTCCATGGGGAGCCCCTGTCTTATTCGTTAAGAAAAAAGATGGATCTCTTAGAATGTGTATCGACTATCGTGAACTCAACAAACTCACCATCAAGAATCGTTATCCATTGCCTAGGATTGACGATCTTTTCGACCAACTTCAAGGAGCAACTCACTTCTCGAAGATTGATCTTCGTTCTGGTTATCATCAGCTTAGAGTCCACGATGAAGATATTCCCAAGACAGCCTTTCGCACACGCTATGGTCACCATGAATGCATGGTCATGCCTTTTGGATTGACCAATGCTCCCGCAGTGTTTATGGATTTAAAGAATCGGGTTTGTAGACCCTACCTTGACAAATTCGTGATCGTTTTCATCGATGATATTTTGATTTACTCTAAATCAAAATCCGATCACGAACAACATCTTCACTCCATCTTGGGTCTCCTAAAGAAAGAACAACTGTATGCTAAGTTCTCGAAATGTGAATTTTGGCTTAAGGAAGTTCAATTTTTGGGACATGTCATTGATATAAACGGAATTCATGTTGATCCCGCAAAGATCGAAGCTGTGAAAAATTGGAGTGTTCCTAAAACTCCAACTGAAGTCCGTTCTTTCCTTGGTTTGGCTGGTTATTATCGTCGATTCATCGCCAACTTCTCTAAGATCGCTGTTCCTCTCAATACCTTAACTCACAAGGGTAAACCCTATGAGTGGGGACCAAAGCAAGAGGAAGCATTTGAAACTCTCAAACTGAAACTCTGTGAAGCTCCTATCTTGTCTCTACCTGATGGTAATGATGATTTCGTGGTCTATTGTGATGCATCAAACCAAGGTCTTGGTTGTGTTCTCATGCAACGAGGAAAGGTTATTGCTTATGCGTCTAGACAACTCAAGACTCACGAAAAGAATTACACCACCCATGACCTTGAATTGGGCGCTGTTGTCTTTGCTCTTAAGATTTGGAGACACTATCTTTATGGTACCAAATGTGTGATGTTCACAGACCACAAAAGTCTCCAACATATCTTCGACCAGAAAAATCTTAACATGAGGCAACGACGTTGGGTTGAGCTACTTAACGACTATGATTGCGAAATTCGCTACCATCCTGGCAAGGCGAATGTTGTGGCTGACGCACTTAGTCGTAAAGAGCGTATCAAACTTCATTGTGCGAGAGTTTGTACTGACTTTCAGGATCGCATTCTCCATGCTCAACATACATCAGTCACCCAAGGTAACATGTACGATGAAATGTCTTGTGGTGCTGAGACTCAACTTGAAACCAAACCCGATGGTCTTCTCTATTTTCTTAACCGACTTTGGATTCCCGACCGTGATGATCTTCGTACCTTTCTCATGAACGAGGCTCATAAGTCTCGTTACTCTATTCATCCTGGAGCCGACAAGATGTACCAAGATCTTCGTTATTCATATTGGTGGCCTGGTATGAAGAAAGACATTGCCCTTTTCGTTGCAAAATGCCTCACTTGTTCAAAGGTCAAGGCTGAACATCAACGACCATCTGGTATGCTCGAACAACCAGAAATTCCTGTATGGAAATGGGAGAGCATAGCTATGGATTTCATCACCAAACTCCCTCGTACACCCAAAGGTTTTGACAGTATTTGGGTAATCGTCGATAGATTGACCAAGTCAGCCCACTTCTTACCTATTCGTGAGAAGTATTCTGTGGAAAGGTTGGCAAAGATGTACGTAAGTGAAATCGTATGTCGTCATGGTATACCTTTGGACATTATCTCTGATCGTGATGGTCGTTTCACCTCTCACTTTTGGGATTCTTTACAAGATGCTTTGGGTACCAAGTTGAACCTGAGTACTGCTTATCACCCTCAAACAGATGGTCAGACTGAACGGACCATCCAAACACTTGAGGATATGCTCAGGGCATGTGTCATCGATTTTGGTGGCGCATGGGATTCTCATCTCCCTTTGGTTGAGTTTTCATATAACAACAGTTATCATGCCAGCATTAACATGGCTCCATTCGAAGCACTCTATGGTCGTAAATGTCGTTCACCTGTCTGTTGGACCGAGGTTGGTGACGCCCGTATCACTGGACCCGAATTAATCCAGGAAATCACAGATAAAATCCAAATCATTCAGGATAATCTTCTCAAGGCTAGAAGTCGTCAGAAGAGTTATGCTGATAAACGTCGTAAACCCTTGGAATTTCAAGTTGGGGACCTTGTACTACTTAAGGTATCCCCTTGGAAAGGAGTGATTCGTTTTGGTAGAAAGGGAAAACTAGCTCCTCGATACGTAGGCCCATTCAAAATTCTTGACAGGGTTGGAAAAGTGGCTTACAAATTTGATCTTCCACCTGAGCTAAGCAATGTTCACCCGACCTTCCATGTTTCGAATCTCAAGAAATGCTTAGCAGATGAGAACCTCTATGTTCCTCTTGAAGATGTGCAAATTGACGAAACTATGCACATTATCGAGAAACCCGTCGAGATTGTTGATACTGGAGTCAAGAAACTCAAGCGCAGTCGCATTCCCATCGTTAAGGTTCGTTGGGAATCTAAACGAGGCCCAGAATTCACTTGGGAACGTAAAGACCAGATGAAGTCTAAGTACCCACATCTTTTTCCACCAGACTCTCCAACTCCAACTTCGGGACGAAGTTCCTAAAAGTAGGGGAGACTGTAACATTACGCATTTATACTTGTACGTTACACATCATTATTAATAAAAACGTCAAGTTCCAGTGTTATTGTTTGCGTTTAATTATTTTGTGGCATTTTGAACACTAATAATATGTAAAAAAAATTGTCAAAATAATAAAAGCTTGGGCCGGGACTCGAACCCGCGCCCCAAGCAGGGTTATTATACACACAACACAAACCAACTGCTCTAGCCAAGATCCTTGTTATAATCCGGACGCGTTATAATTATATCACGATTCTGAATCATCTCAGTTGACTTGGAAAGTCAACTGAGATCAATGACCTTCCATAATCACAATCTTTGACTCGTAATTGAGCTGGAATTGACACAACAACGCGATTACCGGCCTACACTGAGTCAGCACACGATCAATTAACCTTTAATTCTTACCATTTTGATCAAACGACGCGTCAACATTCAATACAAGGTCAACGATTGCCAATTCGAACATCTGAGCCACTACCCTATAAATTGAACCTTTCTGGACCTTCACAACTCGCCATTCATTCTTTCTAAACCTCTAATTTCTCATAAAAATCTGCTGTTCTTGGAATTCTTGTTCGAGTTGACTTCGAAGCTTTGACTGATCATTCGTAATCAATTCAGCTTTGTAAGTCTAATCTTTGTTGTGGGATTCATTAATCGGCCTATACACAACATTTACCCTATAGTTAATTGGGTTGATGTTGTGTAAATTGCTCGATTGCAGAATCTAGAGCTCGTTGCATATTTTGGGGATAAACACGATTTCTAATATGTATTTATTTTAAATAAACAGAAACCAACACAACCACTGGTCTGGACCAAGTGGTTGTGTTTGGTACCATCTATCTGAGCCACGCGGGTTCGATCCCCGGCCATGGCAAATATTTTTCATTTGTTTTGTTTTTAAATCAAAACAATCAAATTAATTATAAATATATATATATATATATTACTTATATTTTATAAATTCGTTTTAAAATATTAAAACTCTTTTAATAATTTTACAAAAATTATTTTAAGTTAATCTAATGAAAAAGTTTAACTTACAATTTTTAGTTTTCAAAAATTTATTTATTTAGTATATTTAATAAATAAATCAAGTTTATTCTATTATATTTATAAAATTCTATTAAAATATCAAAACAATTTTATAAATTTCCACAAAAATTATTCTGAGTTTATATAACAATAAACTTTTCTGAAATGATTTTTATTTCTGAAAAATCATTTATTTAATATTTTTAATCAATTTTTGTTAGTTTTAATCATAATTAAATCATAATAAATCCAAATTTTAATATTTTTGCACCAAAATTTTATACAAATTATTTCTGATTATTTGGAACAGAAATATAATTTTTGAACTAATAATTCTTTAATTTTAGTATTTTTAAATATTAAAGTTAAATTTTGACAATTTGTAATAAATAGATTTAATATTCTATTTTAAAGAAAATAATTTTATAAAAATTATTTTTATACTTTAAACACATTATTGTGACCATCTTAAATTAAAGTTTTTATAAAAAGATTTTTGTTTATTTATTACTAAAATTCTCTCAATTATCAAACATTTTTATTATTAATCAAACGAGCATTTATCCCCAATTCGAAGCCCTAGAATATATACATTTGTAGAGTAGATAGACTTAGACATATTTATTACCTTATTATAGGGTAATACTTGACACATTTGGGCAACACCACTATTCAATTTTCAAGAAGTATAACATTTTGCTAAGGTGAGTTTTACATAGCCCCTTTTCTATTTATCACCGTTTTTGGGGTGAAACATGTTACAACATCATTTATGCAATTCAATCATCAATGTGTCTATGTGTTTTTCTATGTTGCATTATGTCTTGAACATGACTAGGATAAGCACAATTCTAGCATAATCATTAACATTGATCAGCCGACGGTATACATTGATAGATCTATTGGACTGACAATCCCACCCAGATACGTGCCTCCTACAAAGGTAGCGTGGGTGTTTGTTATCGCATAACATATTCGAGTGAACCATGAGCGTATGGGATGTACCACATTATAACAGTCACAAGGGTTGATTATGCACTCGATTTACTTCTAGTATGTTTTCACATATGGACTAAACTTGCCATGACACATGAATTGCACAACATTTTTATTCGATTATCAAAACCTATGTAATTCTCACCAACTTTTGTTGACCCAAAAATATTTTCAAAATTAACATGTTTCAGGTAACAATGAAGCTGAGGCTTGAGTTTGCATATGGATTATACATGAAGTTATTATTTGGAGCTATTTGAAGTTTTGTTATTTGATATTATGTATTGAATTCCTAGACATCATTTTATATTGGATATTATGTTTTGAATAAATTATTTAAAATTCAATTTATACCATGTGCTACTGAAACAATCATCAATACGTGACATCCCGATGTTTCCACCATCGGTTGGGGTGTTACAGGAGTGACCTCTAGTTGTTGACTAGTTGGTTCAACATGAGAACCAGCAATTCCCACTTCATCATTGGGAGGTTTAGGACTCTCAGTCATTTGTGAACTTTTGATATCTAAAGGTTCAAAACTATCAAAGAAATTTAGATCATTTATGTTTTAATATTCAACAATTGGTTCACGTTTTTCAGGTTCAGTTTTAAAAGGAAATATTTTCTCATAAAACCTAACATCTCTTGAAAAAATAACTTGTTTAGTTTCTAAATTCCACAGTTTGTATCCCTTTTTAAAACTTGAATATCCAATTAAGACACATTTTTCAGCACAAATAGACATTTTATCATACTCATCTAAGACAGTACTGAAACATAAACACCCAAAGTTTTTTAAATGACTGAGGGTGGGAGGGAATCCATAGACAACTTGATATCGACTTTTTCCTAGTAACACAGATGAGGGAATCATGTTGATAAGATAGGTGGCAGTTAAAATACACTCAGACCAAAACCTCAAAGGTAACCCACTCTGAAACAATAAGGACCTAGCCATATTTAAAAGGTGTCTGTGTTTTCTTTCCACAACACCATTCTGTTGTGGTGTGTATACACAAGTTGTCTGGTGTATTATCCCTTTTGACTTACAAAAGTTTAACATTTGATTATTAACAAATTCAGTCCCATTATCACTTCTAAATATCTTTATACGTTTTTTAAACTGAGTATTTAGAAGTTCATAGGATTCAACCAGACTTTCAGAAACCTCACTTTTGTTCTTTAACATGTAGCACCAAACAGTTCTTGAATAATCATCAACCATAGTTAGAAAATATTTAAAACCTTCTTTGCTAGTTACCCTATAAGGACCCCACACATCAAGATGAATCAGATCACCTATTTCTTTTGTTTTATGATCACTTAGAGGAAATGGTAATCTAGTTTGTTTTGCCTTATGACAAATTTCACAGGGTTTAGTTTCACTAATATTAATACCAAGACTACCTTTTAAAATAGCGAAGACTTGGTCAGAGGGGTGACCTAATCTGTTGTGCCACAAATTTGTGTCACATACACTATTAAAACAAACATTAGAAAGACTCACATCATTTCCTACAAAATATAGACCTTCATTTTGTCTACCAGTCACCAGGATTCTCTTGCACTTGGAATCCTGGATATAACAATTATCCTCATCAAATAAGACAGATAGCTTACTATCTTTAGCAAGTTTATGAACAGACATAAGATTAACACAATAATCAGGGACATAAAATACATCATACAGTATAACATTATTATCAAGTTTAATGTCCCCTATTTTAGACACCTTTGCACTAGTTCCATTTGGATGCTTAACTTTTAAATCATAATTGGACACATCAACACAATTATACATGTTTTTATCATTACTAGTCATGTGCTGATTTGCACCTGAATCTGTTATCCAGATATGATTTAAGAGACCTTTTACAAATGTAGAGCAATTGGAAAAAAGTTTGAACACCTTTTCAAGTTTGGATAGACAAGATACATTAGAGAAACCATTTAGACTCACACTCTTACCTCCAATATTGGAGTGTTGTGTGTCAGTACCCTTATCACTGATAAGACTCAACAGCTTTGAAACTTGTTCTGCAGAAAAGGGCAAAGCAGAACTACTAGAAGTAGAAGCAAAGGACACCCCCTGTTTTCCACTAGAAACACTATTAGCCATATTACTTTTAGGACCAGAGACAGCAGATTTCTTTTTGTAGCCTAGAGGGTACCCAACCAGTTCATAACACCTGTTTACAGTATGTCCCAACATATTACAGTGAGAACATTTCAAGTTAGGGTTTGGACCTCTAGTAAATCTTCTTTTATTATCAAAAGGTTGATTACTTTTAGACACAAAAGCAACATTTTCACCTTTAGAAGTTCCAAAAGAACCTCTATGAGATTCTTCCCTAGACACAATAGAGAAAGCAACTTTTATACTTGGTAAAGGTTCTCTTGTTAACAAGGTAGTTCTCACTGGTTGGTACACATCATCTAGACCCATAAGAAACTGCATCAATTTTATAAGAGAACTAAAGTCATTGAAATCCTTAGATGCATTATAGATACAAGTAGGTAACTGTAGGATAGCATCTAATTGTTTCCACATTGTATTTAACCTATGATAGTATTCAGCAACAGTGCTACCATTTTGTTTAACACTATTTATCTTTTGATACAAGTTAAACACAACAGAACCATCCACCTTGTCATAAGTTTCTTTTAAGTCAGACCAAACATCACTAGCATATTTAGAAAACACTTGCCCTAGATAAAGTTCTTCACTAATAGAATTCAATAACCATGACAGCACCACAGAGTTACACCTATCCCATTGTCTAGCAAGCAACTCATTATCTTCAGACTTAATACATGAACCATCAATGAAACCATATTTGTTTTTAGCTTCTAATCCAAGTTTCATAGAACTAGACCAAACAGAGTAACTTTCAGAGCCTTTGAGTTTGATACTAGTTATTGACAAACTGCTTGTATCACTTGGATGCAAGTAGAGAGGGTCACTGATATCAAGCTTACTAATAAGAGTAACAACCTGTCCAGAAGAATCGATGGGACCCGGACCCTGAGGCCCTTGGGGTCCTTCTGTCCCATGACCAGATTCAGACATCAAACAAGCAGGTAAACAACGGGAAAAAAAAAGGAAAACACAGGCAAGAAAACCCTAGGAAACGAAGCTGTGCCAGGGTCAGATCATGGGTTCATCACCCAAAGGTGCCCACGCAGATCTTAGTACAGGAGTTTTTTATTATCTAGGAAAATATAAGTATGAATACGTATAAACACTCAAGTAACAAGACAAGAGATCACAAAGAACACAAACAGTAATAAAGAACAAGCAAAACATCAACAAACAATGCCGGTCCACCCTAACCCACCCAATGACAACTAGACATAGACAATAATGAAATAAGCAGGAACGATCTCACCGAGAGGGGGACCCAAGTTAGGGTTCTCCAATCTCACAACCAATACCTTCACTTAGGGAATAGTGTTGTGAGAGCAATTGAAGCAATTCCAACCACTACCAGCAACAGTCCAGATCCAGCAACAAGGTTGTCAATCACACAGCCTGAAACAGACTAACAGAATACAAGATATAACACAATAATAGACAAGATCTATTAACACATCAGATCTATTATTAGAACATCAGGATCAGATCTGCAACACAGATGATATCCAAGACACAAACACAAAATATACTCCAGCCAAACAGCGAAAGAGACCAGAATCAAAAGACAGAAAGCGATAACAGAGCCCTAGGGCTCTGATACCATGTAAAACTTTATGAATCAAAAGACTAATAAAAAGATCTGAGCCAACATAAACTCATATTCATAACATGAACACAACACCAGAGATTAGGCGACAAAACATGTGACAAAACTCTTTTTAAACCAACCCAAGAAAGTTCCCCCCCCCCCCAAATACCCAAATAGATTTCACCAAACGATGAAACCCTAATAATAACAAAACAAGGTTCAGATGACTCTACTGATTAACACAACCAGAGAGTCTCTGTGAATGATAATCACAAGACTTACAGACCAACAATGAGGAATAACTCAGAGATACAGGGAAAACCCTAATCGCCCAAAGACTACACAAGACAAGAGATGAGAGACTGAAAGGAATAAAGGACAAAAGAAAACAATCAATATATAGTGCCTCGGTGTAAGTCCAAGATCTTCTCTACCGGGTATCAAACCAACCACTCAATGGATGCGGAATATCGATTGAATGGTGAAGAACAAGAAAGAGACTTAGAATGGAATGATTATATTATCAAGTGCACGCGTCTTCTAAAGAGACGTCTGGTACACCAACTAGCCGATTACAAGATGAACCAAATATATCAAAATGACTAGCAACCCCAAAACGACTAAGTAACCCCCTCTTTATACTAACATAGGGCGGTCATATTACATGGACCCCTTGGGCCGAAAACTAACTAAAACAATAATAATATCAAGCCCAAGTCAAACGCAAACCTCTAATAACATGGCCCAACAATATCCCCCTAGGTTTGTGTTGACTTGTGATGACTTTAACGCTTCTTGCTGCTTTTGCTGCGCTTCTTTGATTCTTTCTTCTTTGCTTCCATTGCCCTCTTCCATTCCTCAGGTGATTTACCAACATACGGTCCAAACAATTCTGTCTCCACCCTTCCTCTCTTATCAGATGCCAACCCCAGTTTATCCACTTGAGCTACCGCACTAGTGAATGATTTAGCACAGACCTCATAAGTGGGGTCGCATTGAATCTGATGTCTAGCCAGAACTTGAACATCTTCAGAATGCAGACTCATCAAATCTCTAGCATCAGAAATCCTAAATTCGTCCGTATCACACACAATCGCCGCAGATGAAGAAGTAGGATCATATACCCAGAATCTCATGTCCTTTAAGCAACCCCTATCCATAGGTTTTGTCAAGGGAATAGTCTTCAATTTCTCAGTTGGTGGCCATTGCACAGTCTTAAAAGGCTTTCCATCAGCTCCCTGCACACCTTTATACTCTACCAATATCGAACTAGCAGTCTTCATGTCCCTGAAATTCACTTTTGCTTGCTCCTGAATCCTCTTGTGAAACATGAGACCTATCTTATTCCTTGGATTCCTTGTCTGATTTATGAAAGGAGCTCTAGCAAGTTCAGTCAAGTCAATTTTCGTCCAGGAGTTGAAAGCTGACGTAGAAGCATAATATTCAACCGCTCCATTCTTTCTATGAACCACAAATACTCCTTTATCATCATTATACCTCCAACACTCTATCCCAGTTCGATTACCGTACGTATCATATCTATCACTGGTAATCGTCACATATCGTTCATGATGCTCTTCCATTGGATCAATAGACGGTTCAGCTAAATTCTTGAGAACATATGCACTTCCAGGTCGACGATCTCTAACTCTGGGTACTTGATCTTCAAAATACTTCTTCATGTGTTCTTCATGTTCTTTCTCTGATCTCTCACGTTCAGCTGGAGTCAATACCTTATCAACAAAAGAAGATGTCTCAGAGAACTCCTTTCCAAACTTGTTCTCGAGTTTCTGAGTCAAATTAAGTAATCTCGCTGAAACATCGCCCAAACCGGTCTCCAATTCAGCAATATTCTTTTCCTTCTCAGTGACCGTCTCCATCAAGCTCTGCACCTGAGCTGTTAACCAAACATTCTCAGTCTCCAGTTTCAACACTTTAGCCTGTAATCTGTGAACGTCCACTTCTGCAAACACATCTTCATCACTTTCAATCTCTTCTCGATTTTTCTCTCTTTCTTCAGTCGTCAGAAATTCCACATCTACCTTCTTTCCTTGTTCTTTATCTGCAAGAAAAGCCATCTGAGCTTTCTGAAACTCTTCCTCATTAAACAAAACCTTTCCAGAACCAGAAGCACCAGAGGATTCAGTTTCCTCACTAAGTCTCCCGGTGTTAGGTGCTTTGCTCATGAATTGAGAGAATGCTTCGGTTGCAAGGATTGGTGAAGTAGAAGAAACAATAGTGCCAACAGGAATATCAGGTGAAATTTCAGCATCTGTCATAGTAGTGTCAGCAGCAGCAACAGGAATAGTCTCTTCAGCAGAAGCCTCAATAGTAACATTCAGCCGTGGGTCCCTTTTACTTCGCTTTCTTGGCCGTAAGTCAGAACCTATATCTTCAGCCACTTCATCATCAACGACTGTCTCAGCTGCAACAACGATTGGAGGAATCCTTTGTTCAGCCTCTCGAACAGTATCTAATATGCTTGACAATACCTCTGCTTGAGGAATGACTGAAGCAGAAGTAGGAATGTCAGTAGCTTGAGTCACAATTTCTTCTCCTACTACCTCTTTCTCCGCTTCAGTCACAGACTTTATCTCAGCGTTCTCAAGAATGAAATCATCTATCTCATCATCATTTAGGTCATCAAACTCAAAGTTCTCAAATTGATCATCTTCATTTTCTGTAGTCAGTTTGTCATCTCTTACTTCCTCCTCATCTTCGCTTTCTGTATCAGATTCACTTTCCACCTCAGTCAAGTCAACTTTTTCAGCAGGAGAACGTAGTTCAGCAGATGGTGGATCAATGATCTGAACATCATGCTCTTCGGCAACAAGAGCAGATGAAGGAATTTGCGCTTCTTCAACAGTCTCAGCGAAATTCCCGAATTTCTCCAGAGGAAACTTTCCTTCAAACATTTGCTTAGCATCTTTGCGGTTCTGTTTTATCAGTCCAAAAGCCTGAGGAGCCATACACTTTTGATCATATGTCTCAATAGTTCTCTCCAGATTTGGATATTTCTTTTCCAGTATCATTTGAACAAATCGTGGAAACATATAGAAATACCTCTTGTTCAGTGTCTTCACATTAACTATCATGTCCTCAAAAACACACCTTGAAAAGTTAAAATCCCATCCTTCAATCAACGCCACTATTCCCGAAGTATACTTTAAATTCATCTGATCCAAACCACTCTTATTTCCTCCCAAACTTGCCAGAAACATATGAATCAGCATTCTCCAGTAGCTGGGAAACAGTTTCTTGATAAATGGAGAAGTATTTAAATCACCCTCATAACCCATCCTTCTTAATGTTGGAGCAACCTGCTCTCTTGTAAAACTAACAGGGTCTTCATCAGAATCACCAAAAAGCAGCACCTCACGAATATCCTGTTCTGAGATCGACACCTCAGTTCCCCGAATCTTTGATCGAATAAGAGTATCTGTCTTTCGTGCCCTTGCATTATCCCAGAATTCAGATATCAAGTCAACAAGTATCACGGGATTTTCTCTTAGTGCGTGAGCAATTCTGCAAGTATTGAGCCCTACGATCAGCGACTTGAACTCCTTCATATGATCTTCAAGTGGATCAAATAAAGGACAAACTATGTTGTGATCCTTCTCAAACTTAGGTATATGAGTGGCCATTTCTGCACAAAAACGAGCTGTATCAGTCAACAACATCAAAAAAAATTTCAAAAATATTTAAACAGATTAATGGGCCCCCCTCTTTGTTGTCTTGATCATGTTCGGGCCAGTATCTGATAGCCCAATGGGCCTCAGGTCACACAGCAACATGTTAAAGGTGTGTCCGAGTGGGTGGGGTTGTGTCCGAGGACAAAATGGAAAATCATGGGTGTCCGAGTGAAGTATGGTGTGTCCGAGGGTAGAAAGGTAATAAACGTGGGTGTCCGAGCTCAGGTTGAGTGTCCGAGGTGACGTGTCAACCAAAGAGTTCGAATGCTGATCTGTGTCCGAGTTGTCAAGGTATGTCCGAGGGCAGTTTGGTTAATCTCCATGAGTGTCCGAGTGATCAAAAGTGTCCGAGGGCAATTCTGTCAAATATCATGGGTGTCCGAGGGCAGTTTTGTAATTTATCCTGATTGAGTTCGAACTCCACTCGCGTAAGATTCACGCGCCGCTTGATTTTGAAGTTTCCGGCGCGTGAGTCCCACGCTCCGCCGCCTGGGACATCAAACCGTCGATATCATCATCTCCAATGATCGTCTTTAGCCTTTCTGATCTCTCGTGTACCTGCAAAAAGCTCAAACAACACCATTTCCATAACAAATGATCAAAACATCATGAGTTTACCTTTTGATTCTTTAGATACAGTTGACAATTTTGATGAAGACAAACAGTGTGTGATTGTGTGTGTGTGTGTGTAAAGTTGAGAGAAAAGAGAAAGGGAATTATGAATTGTGATGATGAAACTTAACCGTCGCCCCCCACTTTTGTTCACCCGAGATTTGGGTGGCCCACCAAACGTGTGGTGGGCCCCTCTCACATCCCAATGCCCATATCAAAGCAATTTTTGATGTATTTTGTAACCGGGTCCAAATCAGATCGTAAACTGGCCTAACTTAAACTCAACAATAAATATCTAAATAAAATACTTAAAAAATAATTTAGTCAAACGAGATCAAATCACTGTGTTTCGGGCCGAGCTACACTTATCAACTCTAATCTACTCCAGTTGGTCGTAGCAATTGCCAGTATATTTGTCCACTTAAACTTATTTCCTTAGGCCTTCTCGTATAGTGATCTGTGATATTATTTATCATGTTTTGGTATGTTTGTACGAACACTCAAGCAAGTCACAATCAAATCCTAGAATATTTAGTGGTACACTCTATCATGCAAGCAGTTTCCCTACAGCATATTTTTCACAGTATCTGTTCTAGAATTCTGAAACCTTGACTGGGACTAGATTGAGAAAAGAAAAGAATAGATCAATAAAAGATTTAGATTAAAGTACAAGTCAGATGATTTCTCAAATGACAAGGCCTTTGGGTTTTGGACTCTTGAGGCTCTCTTTTATGACATCCTGACTGTGTCCAGGTCAGCATATATCTGGATGCAGCAGAGGAGCAGTCAGGACATCTTTGGACACTGAGGTCTCTTTTTAGGTGAAGGATGATCTAAAGCATGACAACGAAAAACTAGGTCAGCATATATCTGGATGTAGCAGAAGCTTTCGTTGCCTAGCATCTCCAGGTCCTTGCTTACGCAAAACAGAGGAGATACACGAGTTTTTCAGAAAAGGTTTCAGACCTAGACCACAGTGTTATGCTTCAGGACATCACGCAAGCATTCAAATAGAGATTGTACCTGATTCCAAGTGATGTTCCTTACTGAGGTCGTGTCTTTATCTTTAAGTGCTTCACAAGATCATTAACATTTCAGCCTTCAGGACCAAGCCTACCAACATATCACATTAGAGCCAGACTGTTTCGATACACGTCTTATGTGTGTCAGCCTTAATCCAACTTGTGAAAGTTCATTTCATCTCTCGTTTTGAGACCAAAATTGTTTTGATCTTTTCTTAGGATACATCCCCCTAATTTTGTGCTTAAAATTTAGAATTTAAAGAACAAATTTTTAAATCAAAGACTAAGAAAAAGCATGAGACACATTTTTTTTTTTTTAACTTAAAACTTTAAAGACCAGTTCAGTCCTCGAAATGGACCATTTTGAGCAGTTCAGACAGAGCTTCAAAACGAGCTCGATTAACAGGTTTTGTAAAAAGATCTGCGACATTGTCGTCAGTATGAATGTGCGTGGGCACAATTAAACCTTGGTTAAACGAGTCGCGGATGAAATGTTCTTTTATGGCAATGTGTTTTACCTTAGAAAATTGAACTGGATTTTTTACGATTTGAATAGCAGCATCATTATCACAATAAATGGGAGTAAGAGAGAAATTCAAACCGTAATCCACCAGCTGGTGTTGTATCCATATAACCTGAGAACAGCATGCGGAGGCAGCCACATATTCAGCTTCCGCTGTTGAAACGGATACTGTTTGTTGCTTTTTACATTGCCACGCAATAAGCCGATCGCCTAAGAATTGACACCCCGCAGAAGTAGATTTCCTGTCAATGTCACAACCTCCAAAATCGCTGTCAGAAAAAGCATGTAAATCAAAAGGAGAATCCTTAGGATACCAAAGACCGAATCTAGGTTTCCCCTTAAGGTATCTAAAGATTCTCTTGACAGCATGTAAATGAGAAGTTTTAGGATTAGCCTGATAATGTGCGCATTGACACACTGCGAACATGATGTCTGGTCTGCTAGCTGTCAAATACATTAGCGAACCAATCATTGAACGATAAAGTGTTTCTTCTACGGCCTCCCCTTCCAGATCCTGAGTGAGACCTGATCTTTCAGACATTGGTGTATCGGCTGGCTTTATATCATTGAAGCTAAATTTTGCAAGAATGTCGTCCACGTATTTTCCTTGATGAATCAGGATACCCTTGGAATTTTGACGAACTTGCAGACCTAAGAAAAAGGTCATTTCACCAAGAGCACTCATCTCAAACTGCTTTTTCATCACCTCCTCAAACTCTTTACATAGAGCATCATTAGTAGAGCCAAAGATGATATCGTCCACATAAATTTGCACCAGAATACGATCTTCATTTACTGTCTTGACGAATAGAGTCTGATCAATGACACCACGAGTGTATCCATTCACAAGCAAGTGTTCAGTTAAGGTAGCATACCAAGCACGAGGTGCTTGATGTAACCCATACAACGCTTTGTCGAGTTTGTACACATGCTCTGGGTACTTTGGATTTGTAAAACCCGGTGGTTGACCAACATAAATTTCTTCCTTCACTGTACCATACAGAAATGCAATTTTAACGTCCATCTGATAGACAGTAAACCCTTTAAACGAAGCGTAAGCAAGGAAAATTCTGATTGCTTCCAATCTCGCCACAGGTGCATATACTTCATCATAGTCGAGTCCTTCAATCTGTTTGAACCCTTGCACGACTAACCTAGCTTTGTTTCTCACAATGACCCCGCTATCATCTCTTTTGTTTATGTAGACCCATCTTGTGCCAAGTGGTCATTTTCCTGGAGGTAATTCAACTAACTTCCAAACTTTCAATTTCTCAAACTGGTTCAGTTCATCTTGCATTGCATCAATCCAACTTGAGTCTTTCATGGCCGTAGCGATAGACTTTGGCTCAATTTGAGAGATGAAACACGAATACAGACATCTGTTGATGTCACCAGTTTGGCTCCTTGTTAGAACGCCTGCATCTACTGGACCAATGATGTTTTCTAGTGGGTGATCTCGTTGAATGCTAGTGGGAATAACAATATATGGAACTGAGGAGGTTCCAGGGAGAACGGTGATGCTACCTGCTGTAGGCTCTTCCGTAGAATCATGATCATTTGCGACTGCATCATCATGCTCCACCATGCAGTCAGTAGGAATGGGGTCATGGAATGTGGGAATTGAAGTTTCATCAGACACATTTTCATCATCGGCCTGTGGCATAGAATCTGCTGAGGATATGAATGGTTCGGCAGGAACTGGGAGTGGCTGTGGTAATTGAGATGTGGGTACACCATCCCCCTCATCCGTTGCATCATTAGTCATGGAGGATGAGGATCCAGCAGTGAAAGTTGAGGAATCTGCAAAACCTGTATTTACACTACTAGAGACATCATCAAAAACATGAAAAGATCGAAAGAGAGATTCATAGTCAAACAACCAATCCGGGCCCTCTCTAGCATCTGTTGCATTTTCTTCAAGCCAACGCACGTCAAACGACTCTACGATTTGCCTAGTTTGCTTGTTATAGACCCTATATGCAGTTTTGCCAGCATAACCGACAAAATAGCAGTCGTCAGCTTTCGCATCAAACTTTGTATAGCGTCCAAGTGTAGCAGTGTACATGGACAGCCAAAAGCACGAAAATGCTTGACGGAGGGTTTAGTACCAAACAGCACTTCGTAAGGTGTCTTCATCCGAGCTTTGTTGACTTGAACTCGGTTCTGCACATAACAAGCTGTGTTGACAGCCTCTGCCCAAAAGAAAGTCGGAAGTTGTGAGTCACACAACATTGTGCGGGCAGCTTCAATTAAGGTGCGATTTCTTCTTTCTGCGACTCCATTTTGCTGCGGTGTCCTTGCTGAGCTAAATTGACGGGCAATTCCTTTTTGAGCACAGTAATAGTTTAATTCAGCATTCTTGAACTCAGTCCCGTTGTCACACCTAATACCCTTCACCTTCAAGTTGGTCTGATTCTCCATCAAAATTATAAACTGTTTGACTATTTCTGCAGTTTCACTCTTGTTAGCCAAAAAGAAAACCCAGGTAAAACGTGAGTAATCATCAGTTATTACCAAACAGTACGCTTTACGAGAAACACTGAGTACATTCACTAGGCCAAATAGGTCCATGTGAAGTAGCTGTAGTAATGAATCAATAGTGTTTACCAACTTGGAATAATGTGGTTTTCGATGATGCTTTCCTCTCGCGCAAGCAACACATTTTTCAATTGTTATAAAATCACGTACAGGCAAGTCCCTTACCAATCCCAGTTTAGCCACTCGGTTCAGATTTTTAGCATTTGCATGTCCAAGACGACGATGCCAAAGAATAGCAGTATTTTGAGAAACTTTAGAAAAAAGACATGTGACGTTGTCAGAAGGAGGTTTGTTCATGTCAATGACATAAGCATCACCTCGACGATCCGACTTCAGTAAAACCCATTCATCTGGAATGACTACTCCAGGTTTCAATATTAAACAACCTTTATCAGTGAAATGAGTTGAGTAGCCATTGTCACAGATTTGTGATACACTAAGCAAACTATGCTTTAATTCAGGAACGTAATTTACCTTATTAAACTGAAGAGCACCATTTCTTACCGTTCCTCTTTGAGTTATCTGACCTTTCTCACCTCCTACGAAGGAGACAAAACCACCATTGAAAAATTCAACCTCTGTGAGTTGGGACAAGTCTCTTGTCATGTGCCTTGAACAGCCACTATCAATGTACCAGAGACGAATGATAGTCCTCACAGCCGTTCCTGCACATGATGCAGGATTAGTTAGTCATAGGTACCCAGGCCATGGTCGTTTTGGGTACACCATTGGTATCTGTATATTGGACTTTTATCCATTGCATGTCAACGTTTGAAACATTTGCACAATAATAAGATTTATCATTCACAGAACATGAAGAGCCTACAGACGGGGAAGAGATTGGAATAGAGCATTTTGGCTTCCAGTAAGATTTGAATTTAGAAAACCATCTTTTGTTTGAACTAAATGCTGTCATGCTAGGCATAGTCTGAGAATTGAATCTTTTATTAGATTGTTTGATCAGTTTATGTCTATTCCAATCACCATCAGAAGGCTTCACCTTGGATTTGTCATTCCGCATTGCCTTAGGTTTTTCAACCCGCATGGGCTTGGTATGATTATGATTCCCGTTTGGAGCCTTCTGATGTTTCCAGCTTGCAAGATTTTGTTGAACAGTTGGACAATTTCTGGCAATATGTCCTGGGATTCCACATGTATAACATGTTTGACGTTTGACATGTGGATCCCCCTGAGATGTTGCATACTTTCCAGGCTCGGAAAGCTTGGAGACATTTCTATACCTGTGTGAAGCAGTTTTGGAATAATGAGTCTTTTGTTTTGAAAAGTTCTGTTTTTTATATTTTCGTAAAACCTGTTTTGGTGGGACATATTTCTCTGTCCTGTCTCTACTTGATTGTTTAACCAAAAGATTTTTCGTTTTATCACATGCATGTGGAAAAATAACAGAATCTGAATGAACAAACAACGAATCAGATGAAAAGTCACAAGGTTTTATGCTCAAAACAAACGAGCCCACACAAATATTGTTGTCTTTATCGGAAATTGAGAAATCGTTTTTCTGATTTTTATTATTAAATGCAAGTAAATCAGTGTCAGCGACTGCCTCCCCATCATCTACCCAATCCTCAACAATCACATTTTCTGCACAAGAATCAACCGAATTAGTAATGTTCTCATTGTTAGTAACATTTAAGCAATTTTCTGTGCAAAAGTTTTCATCCACAGAAGAAGTGGGAGATTCAGAAGATATTGAGCATGTTTGTTCTGAATTAAATGAGCTTGAAGTGGATACAGAGATACATTCACTTTCTTTTAGCATGTCTTCAGATGATTCTTTGGTCTCACATGACTGATGACTGGATGAGTCGGTCTTTTCTGAGTCTGAATCAGAGTCAGACTCAGGTGCAGTCTTTTTTGAATCATCTGAATATGAGGGATCCTTACATTCCTGTTTAATCTCGACTGGCCTTGAGCATACAGATTCTTTAGATTCTGGCTTAGTCGAGAGTGTGACATTTGATTCAGATGAGCCACTTAAGTCAGAAACATGTTGTGGCTCTGCTGAATCCCCCGTTGATTCAGAGTTGGTCAGTTGATTTTCACTTTCTGCTAGTTACTTTAGACAAAGTTCTCTAATTTGCTTCATGAAATCAAACTCATAGTCCACACTAGAGTTTTGTTGAGTGGATGAATCAGAAATTTGTTCATTTTCTTTTAAATTTTCATGTTTAGACTCTCTAGACACTCCTATGAATTTATCTGATTCAGATGCGGATGGAACCTCATCTTTGCTAACCTCAAAAACTCTGTCCACCTCTTTATTTTTCTCATAATTTAGTGTCTCAGTCTGCTTTGAAACATCTTGAGGCTTAACAAATGTTTTTGAGGGAGCCATCTCTGGTTTAGATTGTTTTTGTTTGGGTTTAGAGATTCTAATTGGGATCGATGCAGGTTTAGTAATTTCAACTTGATCCCTTGACGGTCGAATGGTTGGCTCTTCTATTGGTGGACCATATCCTTTCAAAGGAAGAGCCAATAGTTCTTCATCTGACATAGGAATTGAAGAATAGTTTTCATTGAAAGGTGGAGGAATTTCCACAAATCCAATTCCCTTATTCCTCACATCCTTGGGTCTAAACCTTAACTGGGTATTGATCATTTTTTCAACTTTAGGACTGGAACAGTCAAATTTTTTAAAATGAAAATCTGCATTTTCAAATTTTGATTTTAAGTCGATCAATTCCGTGGTCAAGGTGTCAGAAAGTCGTTTGAAGTGCAAGTATCGACATTTATGATCACTCACCTCCTGATGCAAACGCTTGATGTCGAGTTTTTGTTTTTCAACCATTTCTTTATAAGAGTTAAATTTCTTTTTAATGTCCCAAGAGGCCATTTTTTCATATTCAAGCTGTTTGAATGCGGAGAGAGTTTCTTCCCTAAAACCCTTAATTTTTCGTTTGCACCTTTCAGTGCAACATGATTCAGCTAAAGTTTTGGAAAATACCTCAGCTGCAGACGGAATATAGTCATCATTCATCTGTGCCATGAGAGCCTTGTACACAGTATCTTCAACAATTTTAAGATCTTCCATCTGAGAAGACCAATCCCATCCCCCTCCTGATTGAACAACCATTGCCTTGTTGGAGTTAGAGGACTCAGATCCAGTGTGAGTGGTAGGTGATTGATTTCCTTGAGTAGCATTTGATGAGGCAGCTGCAGGAGTAGAATTGTCTCCTTCCCTTTTTGGCTTGGTACACTCACGAGCAAAATGTCCAAGTTCATCGCAGTTGTAACAGCGCATCTTCATCTTGTCCCATCCCAGTTTCTTTGATGGGTTTTCCCACACATTTCTACCGGTCTTCTTTCTAAACTTGTTGGCTCTATTGATGTGTTGCAAAACACATCTCTTTTCCTATGTATTTTGTATATTATTTGGTCAAGTTTGTATTCGTTTCGTGTCAGTTTTATTATTTATTTATTTATTTTATTATTTTATAGGTGTTCGTAGAAAATGAGCTCAAAACGAATGATTTTTAATCGGGACACGAACACTTGAGAGCAGGTGATCATGGACGTTGGAGCATAAAAGAGAAATTTTGGTCGAGCCAAGAACACCTGAGATGCGAGCTTGGGATATAATAATAATAATAATAATAATAATAATAATAATAATAATAATAAATTAGAAAAAAAATGAAACAAAAGTCATGCGTGACTTTGTTATAAAATTGTTACCCAAATAATTAATGGAACCAAAAAAAACAAAGGTCCGAAGCCCAATGTGTATTACACCCTAATTTTATTGGAGGGCAGGGAAGATTATTATAAAAGAAAATTCATACTGCCGCAGGAGAGAAATCATCGAAGTCAGGAGAAGTCAAACAGCAGCCGCAAAAGGACAAACTCGGACAGCAGCAAGAAGAAGAATTGGAGAAGGAATTTTCAAGGAGGAGAAGGCTTGGGTTTGTTTATCTAAAACACTAGTTTTGAGTTTTGATTACTTTGTGTTTCAACTACTTGATACTATGTTTTATTATTTTGTTGAACCTATGTTTTCATCGCTTTCCATGACTATGAGTGGTTAAACTTTTAGTGCTACCTAGGTATTGATGATGGGAGACAATTGAATAATAATTTTCGGGTTGGATTTATACAATGTTTTGGATAATGTTTTGGTAAAGGTTTTCTAATAAGGTTTCTTTTGTATATGCGTGCTTAATATCTGAATATTAATTCTTGTTTCGCTAAATTCTAGTTTAATTGATTTTGTATCTTTTGATCTAGGGTTTGGTGCTTATCTTAGACTTAGTGTTTTTGATAAATCTTGTGGTTGCTAGACGTAGTAAACCCTAGAAACAAGTTATATAAATTATTCGGTAATTTAGCATTCTACCACCTTTGAGACCGAGAGGAGATTAGGTGTCAGTGTGTCTAGCTTGGTAGGTATTCGGGACCGTGGTCTGCACGAGAGTGAGTCACCCCTAGCGTGCCTGTTTTGTTAGCACCCTGTGTTAGAAACCTGTTAGATTTACTATCCCTTGCATCCCTTACACATCCCGGATGTATTGTTTCTGAGGGGGCCGAGAGGACATTCAGATTTAGGATACCTTAGCATAGTTTGGAGAGACCGAGAGGTGATCTGAACCCGAGACCGGTGAGTTTACACACTTCCCTAGATTCAGTATTGCGACATGTTGGAGAGTGATTCGCGTTCCAGTGTTGGTCTAGTTTAGTGTATCTTAAGATCCCGGTAGCCAAAACCCATTTATCCAATCCCGAGAGCTATAAGTCAGTCACCTTGATTCTTACCTAGGTAGCCATTTTCTCATTATTTGATCTCATCCAGTTCTGCTTGTTCGTTTGCTTTGTTTGAGTTGTTTGCATTTTATTTACTCTAATTTTATATTTTTTTTAGTAGTTAATTAAATCACCATCACTTTAATTTATTAGACTAGGACTCGAAGAAAGCTTAGTACCGAGAGCCGCTACTACTGTGTCCACGGTTCGATACTCGGACTTATTTACTTTACTACTTTTGACCGGTACACTTGCCGGTAGTGTGTGGTTTAGTGGGTATTTCCCATTTAAAACTTGTTTTGAAATTAATTGGACTTAAATTATATTTATCACACATTTCACGCATCAAGTTTTTGGCGCCGTTGCCGGGGACACAGTGCGCTTTCGAGGACGACCCGAGTCGGGGATCTAGTCATTTTATTGCTTTTGTAGGTTGGTGGATTTTTATTTTTAATTTTTTTTAAAAAAAAAAGAAAAAAAATATATATTTTTGTTTATTTGCTATTTGTTTTTCTTATTCTAGTATAGTTTTAGTTTCTTTGTGTGCATAGGAAGTACCCCGTAGCAGTCCTAGAACATTTTGCCCACCAGATAGATCACATAGAAATGGCTGCATGTAGGATTGTCGCTGAACACATCAGCATTACACCAACTCACATCCGGTCCAGTATTACACTACCCACTGTTGAGTCAAACAACTGGACCATTGAACCCGCTCTGATCAACACCATATCTCATTCAGTTCAGTTTCACGGCATGCGTGATGAAGACCCATATGGCCATTTAAGTAGATTTAGTAGAGTCTGTAGCACCTTCCAGCTTAATGGTGCCACTGATGACGCCATTCGTTTGCGTTTGTTCCCGTTCTCACTTACTGATCAGGCCCTTACTTGGTTGGACTCCCTCCCACACGGAGCCATCACCTCTTGGACTGATCTTCAGACGAAATTTCTGCAGAAGTATTTTCCCCCTGCTAAAACTGCTCGTCTTAAAAATCTTATCTATGCCTTTACTGAGCAGTCAGGGGAGTCCTTCTTTGAGACATGGGATAGATTCAAGGCACTTTTGAATAAGTGCCCTCATCATGGTCTTGAGGACTGGAGAGTCGTGGAGAAATTCTATACTGGAGTTTCTGACGCGACCAAAAGATTTCTTGACTCTACAGCAGGCGGTAACATGATGAATCTTTAGCTAAGGTCACTAGCACGTACATTGAGCCTGGCTCTGGGGGCGTTACTGCTGCCCCTAAGGGTATCCATTCTGTTGAGAGTAGCATTGCACTAGCCGCCCAGGTAGAATCTTTAGCTAAGGTCATGAAGGACATTCAGGTTAAGATTAGTGCTAAGTGTGAGATTTGTAGAGGGGGTCATGAGACCATAGATTGCCACGTAGGTCCTAGTGAGGAGTTGAACTATGTCCAAAGTTACAACTCTGGATGGCAGGGTATAGGAGATCCTAAGTCTGAGATTAGTGAGTTAATAAAGAAAAGTGAGGAGAATCAGGCTAGGACGAATAAACTCCTAGAGACCATAGTGATGCAGCGTGAGACCCGTTATCAGGAGCAGCAAAAGAAAAATCAGGAATTTGAGCTACTATTTAGGAATCAAGGGTCCACGCTCCAGAGTTTAGAGAGGGTCATAGGAGAGTTAGTTGGTAAGATAACCAGGAATTCGACAAATGTTCAGGTGAATGCGGTGTTCACCGAAAGTGGGAAGAGCACGGGAGTTGATCACCCGGTGTCGAGAGAGAGTGAGGTAGTTGAAGAGGAGAGTGTCGATGAGGAGATTAGGGTAGAGTCTCCGGGCAAGGTGCACCCTACTAGGCTAGACCCAGCAAGTACCGCATAGCCCAAAAGTAGGTTGAAGGAGAAACAGTCTGAGGGGGAGCCCAAAAAGGTTTATGTTCCACCTGCCCCTTATGAACCAGTACCGCCCTATCCTGGTAGGTTGAATAAGAGTGAGAACTTAGAGCAATATAGGCCATTCATTGATGTTCGTAGAGATATGCCTAAGTATGGGAAGTTCTTGAGGGAGATGCTGTCCCGTAAGGAGAAGTTGAAAGAGCTTTCCCACGTCACTCTGAGTGAGGAGTGTTCGGCTGTTGTTCTTAATAAACTACCAGAGAAGATGACCGATCCTGGGAGTTTCACTATCCCTTGTCAGATAGGTGGTTTGACAGTTAGGAACGCCCTCGCTGATTTAGGTGCTAGCATTAATCTCATGCCCTATTCTATGTTTAAGAGATTAGATCTTGGGGAGTTGAATCCAACTAGGATGTGCTTACAGTTGGCTGATAAATCTGTGAAGTACCCTATGGGCATTCTAGAGAATTTGCTAGTAAGGGTGGAGAGATTCGTGTTTCCCGTTGATTTTGTTGTACTTGATATACGGGAGGACGAGCATGTGCCGTTGATCTTAGGACGACCGTTCTTACACACCGCAAAGGCATTGATTGATGTCTCGGACGGTCAGATTACACTGCGTGTAGGGATTGACTCCATCACTTTTGGTGTTAATAGGTCTAGGGAGAGTATGAGTAGTCAGTTCGAATCTGTGTGCTTTCTTGGCACTTTCATGTCACATGTCGACCGATGCATTGACTACATCTGTGGAGCAGACTTATTAGATAGGCGGCACCAAACAGAAGAGAGGCAGGAGGTAGAGATAGAGACTGTAGTTCCTGTGGAGCATGATCCGGGCCCTGCAGCCGGTGAGCCTCCCGATAGCTTAGAGGTAGATGAGGTTGTTGAGAGTTCCGAGGAGGTGGTTGAGAAGCCCTCAGCTCAGATTCCACTATTGCTCGAGTGTGAAAGTGAGCACAAGATAGATGATGAGAGAGGGGCAATTTTTTAAATTTAGCCTTGAGGTAGTGAATAAACCTAAGTGTGGGGATAGGATCCTAATTCACCACTCACATTTAAGAATATTTTCTGGTGGTCCTAGATTTTGGTGCAAAAGGTCGTACCTTGGAAGAGGTAACATAAGTGACATGATTGATTTATATGAGGATAATGCAGATATCCTCGTTGATCCAGGTTAGAGTGCTTGATAAGAATAGGATCAGACGGGTGAAAACCCAAATTTGTAGAGTTTATATATATTTATTTTTTGTGTTTATTTTGTCTGTTTTTATTTATTTTTAGTTTATCGAGTCGTGTGGGATTGACTTGGCCTTTTTCACTGTTAGATCTCCCCTGCCCGTACTCAATCTCCATTCGGGTGGGGGTAGATCTTAAAATTATTTTTTGTAAACAGGTATCTCACTTGTTATTGAGTCATTTTACTTTCACTTTCTTTTTAGTTTATTTTTGCAGGATTCTGACTATGGCCGCGAAGGAAATGCTATACGGCTGTAGATGATGGACGGACATAACACTTTCTGCGAGCTATCGCCACATATTTCAGGGGAGTTCGTTCCATTTATTTTGTTATATATTTTATTTTTGCATTTTTATTTTTAGTTCACGTTGTATCCTGGAGCACATTGAGGACATTGTGCCTTTCTAAGTGTGGGGATGGGAGACTTCGTCTTTATTTTGCTTAGTTGTAGGTTGAGTCGAAAAAAAAAATCGAAAAATTGAAAAAAAAAAAAAATCCCTGATTTTTTGTGCAATTTTATATGGAAAATGATAGTAAAATTGGGATTTTTGGTTTTCAAAATATTATATATATGAGAATATAAACAGATTGAAAGCGTGTCTGCTTAAGATGTGTCGGTAGGCCCAGCTGGCTTTGAAAGGTTCCCATGATTGTCTTAATATACCTTAATAAATCATGAAATCTTGTGGGGTCTCATCTTAGGAGAAACGGTAGAACTGAAACCGCTGATGGTAATTAGGGGTACCACTGTAGGTTGAAAGCCCATATGTATTATTAATTAAATGGCACACTTGATCCTTTTTATGAGAATAAATCCGGTGAAAAGTGGCGCCCAAAAAAATATATATATATATATATATATATATATCCACATTTCCATCAATTGAGCTAGACCAAAAAAAAAAAA
The DNA here is from genome assembly GCA_028751855.1 of Ambrosia trifida. NCBI lineage: Eukaryota > Viridiplantae > Streptophyta > Magnoliopsida > Asterales > Asteraceae > Ambrosia > Ambrosia trifida. The sequence goes on from CM054133.1 coordinate 1,494,592, forward strand.
AAAAAAAAAAAAAAAAAAAAAAACTGAAGCCTCTGATCGAAACTCCCTCGAGGTCAAGTTGAAAAAAAAAATACCGAAGCTCATGCTGTCGCTCTTGGGGATAGTGACTCTGATTGAGACAACCTCTGGGTTAGGTATGGAAAAAATGTGTCTAAGCTCATACACTTCATCCATCATCCATCATAAATTTAATTTCTAATACATTAGGGAGTTTAGTTTGCAGTGGTTGGTAAATCTATATGGTTTAACCTTTGCCTCGAAAGCTTGAGGTGGGATTAGGTGAAGCTGGATATCTTGAGTGTGAGACCCACAGATTGATTGAAATAACATGAACTTAATTGCTTTACATGATTGGGGCCAGATTAGCTGGTGGTTGGGTTTAGGTGGACAACAATACCGGCAGTTTTGGTTGATGCGTAATTAAATCTTAATTAATAAACCTAAAAGTTTTTGAAACCAAGAGTCCTGGTTATGATTCCATTGCAGTCTTTTTCAGGGACGAAAAAGGTTTAAGTGTGGGGATGTTTGATGTGTTGCAAAACACATCTCTTTTCCTATGTATTTTGTATATTATTTGGTCAAGTTTGTATTCGTTTCGTGTCAGTTTTATTATTTATTTATTTATTTTATTATTTTATAGGTGTTCGTAGAAAATGAGCTCAAAACGAATGATTTTTAATCGGGACACGAACACTTGAGAGCAGGTGATCATGGACGTTGGAGCATAAAAGAGAAATTTTGGTCGAGCCAAGAACACCTGAGATGCGAGCTTGGGATATAATAATAATAATAATAATAATAATAATAATAATAATAATAATAATAATAATAATAATAATAATAATAAATTAGAAAAAAAAATGAAACAAAAGTCATGCGTGACTTTGTTATAAAATTGTTACCCAAATAATTAATGGAACCAAAAAAAACAAAGGTCCGAAGCCCAATGTGTATTACACCCTAATTTTATTGGAGGGCAGGGAAGATTATTATAAAAGAAAATTCATACTGCCGCAGGAGAGAAATCATCGAAGTCAGGAGAAGTCAAACAGCAGCCGCAAAAGGACAAACTCGGACAGCAGCAAGAAGAAGAATTGGAGAAGGAATTTTCAAGGAGGAGAAGGCTTGGGTTTGTTTATCTAAAACACTAGTTTTGAGTTTTGATTACTTTGTGTTTCAACTACTTGATACTATGTTTTATTATTTTGTTGAACCTATGTTTTCATCGCTTTCCATGACTATGAGTGGTTAAACTTTTAGTGCTACCTAGGTATTGATGATAGGAGACAATTGAATAATAATTTTCGGGTTGGATTTATACAATGTTTTGGATAATGTTTTGGTAAAGGTTTTCTAATAAGGTTTCTTTTGTATATGCGTGCTTAATATCTGAATATTAATTCTTGTTTCGCTAAATTCTAGTTTAATTGATTTTGTATCTTTTGATCTAGGGTTTGGTGCTTATCTTAGACTTAGTGTTTTTGATAAATCTTGTGGTTGCTAGACGTAGTAAACCCTAGAAACAAGTTATATAAATTATTCGGTAATTTAGCATTCTACCACCTTTGAGACCGAGAGGAGATTAGGTGTCAGTGTGTCTAGCTTGGTAGGTATTCGGGACCGTGGTCTGCACGAGAGTGAGTCACCCCTAGCGTGCCTGTTTTGTTAGCACCCTGTGTTAGAAACCTGTTAGATTTACTATCCCTTGCATCCCTTACACATCCCGGATGTATTGTTTCTGAGGGGGCCGAGAGGACATTCAGATTTAGGATACCTTAGCATAGTTTGGAGAGACCGAGAGGTGATCTGAACCCGAGACCGGTGAGTTTACACACTTCCCTAGATTCAGTATTGCGACATGTTGGAGAGTGATTCGCGTTCCAGTGTTGGTCTAGTTTAGTGTATCTTAAGATCCCGGTAGCCAAAACCCATTTATCCAATCCCGAGAGCTATAAGTCAGTCACCTTGATTCTTACCTAGGTAGCCATTTTCTCATTATTTGATCTCATCCAGTTCTGCTTGTTCGTTTGCTTTGTTTGAGTTGTTTGCATTTTATTTACTCTAATTTTATATTTTTTTTAGTAGTTAATTAAATCACCATCACTTTAATTTATTAGACTAGGACTCGAAGAAAGCTTAGTACCGAGAGACGCTACTACTGTGTCCACGGTTCGATACTCGGACTTATTTACTTTACTACTTTTGACCGGTACACTTGCCGGTAGTGTGTGGTTTAGTGGGTATTTCCCATTTAAAACTTGTTTTGAAATTAATTGGACTTAAATTATATTTATCACACATTTCACGCATCATATATGCACCACCATAGCTATCTGCCAAGTCAGGTCCATTTCTTCAATGTCATCTTGATTAACGTCATTTAAGTCACATGCTCTAACATCTTTTGATGTAAGTTGACCTGTCAGAAATGCGTTATAACAGTTCATAAATCCTGCAAATAAGCCTAGATTATTTTCAAGCTCCTTTGGAATTTTAACTGCTGACTGAGTTGTTGTTGAAGAATGTGAAGCAGATGATGAGGATCCAGCATTAGTGATTGCAGAAGAAGCAGGCACAGCTGACCCTTTTGAAGCACTGGGTGCAAACATAGGTGGATACGAGGAGCCACTTGCTGGATAAGAGTACAATGATGGACGCGGAGTTTCTTGCTGAGACACTAAAGCATTGCTGGGAGTTGCAATGATTGCATTGTTGTAACTAGCAGTCTGAGTCATGTAACGTTGTCTGTCATCAAGGTCATAGGATTTGATCAAAGAGATGGTCTCAGAAAGAGTGAGTCTTGCTAGATCCTTAGTTCTCTTAATGAGGGTGACATTTGAGTCCCAACTCCTTGGAAGAGTATTGAGTAGCTTTTTGTTCATGACTGAGTTGTCTACCCTCATATCGTTGGCCTTCATTTCACTCACTAATGCCACGAAACGCTGAATCTGACTTTCAAGTGATTCTCCTAGAATGTGATTGAAGGCGTTAAACTTTTGACTCAGCATCTCCCTCCTGCTTTCCTTCATTTCTTCATTCCCTCATACAAATTTTCAAGAGCTTCCCAAAGTTCTTTGGCAGTGGCATTGTCACGAACTCCAATTGATACTTCAGGTGACAGTGCTTGATTAAGGTAAGCCATTGCCCTCTCATCAACGTCCCTTTTCTCTCGATCTTCATCGGTGTACATAGTCTCTGGCTTGATTGCAATGTCTCCAGTTGTTTCATTGGTCACATAGGTGATCACACATGGTCCATTCTGAATAGATCGTAGAGCCTTTGCATCTTTAATCTTCATGACTTGAATGAACCTGAACTTCCACTCAAAATAGGACATCCCAAGTTGGAGAACAGGTATTTTCTGATGTGTGCCAATGAGAGATTCCATAGCTTTGTCCACTTGAGCAGCCACAAGTAGTTGATCAGTATGTAGTCCATTCAAAATTCCCTGATTAACAATTTGGTCCATTTATGAAAAGAAGCTTTAAATTTATTAGTTCTGTTTTAAAATTTATAAAGCAATCTTGGAAGGTCCGAGTTCCAGTCCAACGTTTGTTAATGTCCTGTACAGTTTAATCGGAGCAATATGTAACTCGTACACAGTTCAAAGAGGTGGTCGAACACAATGTAGGGTCGGACACAAAGTTGTGAGGTCGGACACAAATTTGTGAGGTCGGACACAGCTTGAAGTCGGACACAGGGTGTGAGGTCGGACACAAATTTGTGAGGTCGGACACAGCTTGAAGTCGGACACAGGGTGTGAGGTCGGACACAAATTTGTGAGGTCGGACACAGCTTGAAGTCGGACACAGGGTGTGAGTTCGGACACAATGTTGTGAGGTCGGACACAGCTTGAAGTCGGACACAGCTTCCTGAGGTCAGACACAATCAGAGAGGTCGGACACAGTGTTCCTGAGGTCGGACACAATCAAAGAGGTCGGACACAGGCTTCCTGAGGTCGGACACAATCAGAGAGGTCGGACACACGCTTCCTGAGGTCGGACACAAACTTCCTGTGTTGATAAGGTAACCTGCACAGAATAAGCAACAAACTTTCCCTACTTTTCGAAAACTTTTAAAATTTTAAAAAGATAATGTTATAAAAATACTTCCTTTTTCGAAAAATCAATTATCTCCTTAATTTTAGGAAACACTTTTGACTTCGCATCAGTATGAATCAAATCTGTATTTTCTTTGAAGATTTTATGCGAAGAAAAATAAGAAATAAACTGATCAAACTTGGACAGAAAAAGAACACATGACCAAAAGAAAAAGAACACGGTTAGCATAGAGGGTTAGCCATAACACATAATAATTAAACCAATAAAAGAAATAAAATCAACCTTTCTTGCGATGAAAACTTCCTTGATCTTCTCCTTTTTGATACCGAACCGAGCCTTCGTAAGACTACTTAAGCTCTGATACCAATTGTAAGTCCAAGATCTTCTCTACCGGGTATCAAACCAACCACTCAATGGATGCGGAATATCGATTGAATGGTGAAGAACAAGAAAGAGACTTAGAATGGAATGATTATATTATCAAGTGCACACGTCTTCTAAAGAGACGTCTGGTACACCAACTAGCCGATTACAAGATGAACCAAATATATCAAAATGACTAGCAACCCCAAAACGACTAAGTAACCCCCTATTTATACTAACATAGGGCGGTCATATTACATGGACCCCTTGGGCCGAAAACTAACTAAAACAATAATAATATCAAGCCCAAGTCAAACGCAAACCTCTAATAACATGGCCCAACACTCGGGAACCATCCAGCTAACACACACGAGCATATCTTGGCCGTAGATCACAAACCTCCTACATAAATCTCAACCATCCAAATAACTCGTAAAACATAAGCAACCATTAGCTGGGCCAAGGGCTAATAGCTAGGGTAAAGACAGATGGGCCAGCATCATAAGCCCAAGACAGAAATAGACCTAGAGATAATAGGGCCCAGAATAGAACATATGAATTAAATATGTAGCAAGCTTAATAAGCATGCTATATTTTTAACAGTATTTTTTTCTTTCATTTAGTGTGGTCGGGTTGATATGTGATATCGTTTGTAGTCCTTGACAGTGTAGCCACTATGATGTTTTCTTCAATTCGTGTGCTGGGTGCACTGGTTTTGTTCAGTTCATTTGTACTTTAATAATTCCTTTATTTCTGAATTCATGGCTTGCAATTGTGTTTTTAATGGTTTTTTCCCTTTTATGGAGGTGTTGCCCAATGTTTGTGATATCTAGTATTTTTATGTACATGGAACGTGAAAGGGATAATTGATTAAAAAAAGATCAATATAAGGCACATTTTGGATGTTGTCTCACAATACATATACATGTATTCAACTGAATGCAGCCACCATTGCATTCGCGCAACGCGGGATGCTTATAAACTAGTTATATTTATTAATTGATAGTAATTTAACTTATAATAATTTAAGGCAAGCCTTTCATATTACTAGCACTTTCAGTTTTTATTGATTTTCAATTTTTAGTTTATTTGGTTTAGTTAAAAAATGTCATTTTTAATTTTTTTTTACATAACTAAGGTCCCGCACATTACCATAGGATGCGTTTGGAATTCAATTTGTATTACACACCATGACAATCGATTAATAAATTTGTATTATTAAACAAAATGATAGCTAAACATCTTATGTTATTAACAATGATGGATCTACAAGAAAAGTTCATTGGTAGCGTAATTTTTATTTTGAATCTAGGGGTATCTAAATTTATGCTCAGGGGCATATCCATACATAAAATGGAGAAGAAAAATATTACACTTCTTTTATTCTTTGCTGACAAAGTTAAAGGGTAACACGAGCTACCCTTGGATATAAGCTAAATCTGCCCCTAGTTATTTGCATGTTGTTGGAATTTTTTAAAATATGTGAATGGAATTTAATTGAATAATATTATTAATGAATTTACTAATATTATTAATGAGACTCTTCATGGTAAGAAACTCTTGAGTAGAGTTTTTCATGACACTTTTTTTTTTTTGAAACTTCAACTTCATTAAAAACACGGACAAGTCCTCAAACCGAGGACCGCCACCACCATTACATCAGAAAATACAAGGGATAAGAGTACCAGTCTTCCCATCTAACATCTTTAAATCTAGATCTATGAAATAACCAAAAAAACGCAGACCTTTTAACATTCCAAACAACAAGTCTACCATTAATCCTTTTGTTATTGAAAACCCGATCGTTTCTCGCACGCCAGAGGAACCAACATGTGACAATAGCGATACCTTGAACTATATTTTTACCCCATTTTCATGACACTTAATTGGCTTTTATTAGAGTTTTATGTCTCTTATTAAATCCCTAATTAAGTAAAACTCTTGACTATCATGGCTCTTGTAAATAAGTAGGTTGTGTGCCTCACATTTAAAAAAAAGGTTAAAAATGATTTTTGTAATCATTTGTCTTCTAACATGCGTGTTAGAAATGGTTCATAAAAACCGCCGATATAAAAAAAAGGGGACGATAATAGTTTTTTTTCCTAACTTGTGTGTTAGAAGTGGTTTAATATTATGAACCATGTGTGTTAAAAATATTTCGTATAGAAGTTTTAATACTTCTAAATGTGCGCATTAGAACTCGTTTTAGTTTTCTAACATGTGTGTTAGAAAACTTTTATCGTTGATACGAGCTTAAATACGATATATTTTATGAAATGGAATATTTGGAAATATTTCATGTAAAAAAAATGTCTCTAACGTGCGCATTAGAATCATTTAAGCTCTAACATGTTTGTTAGAACGGGTTTATTTTGTAAACCACAATGACTAGGAAAATGTTTTATGTAAACATTTTATTTTTCTAGTATGTTCATTAAAAATGGATTCTTTTATGGATTAGAAACCGTTAAAGTAGATGTATTAAACTGAAACCATATAAAATAGTTTGATATTTTTGGTTTCGGTATACGGTTTCATAAACCCGTATTGATATTATAAATATAATATATTGCAAAACTAAGAAAATGTTTTAGAATGATTTTAAAACAAGTTTTGCATAGTTTTGATAATTCAAACGGTTCGTTACTTTTGCTAGTTGTAGCACATGTTGAACCAAAGTAGTGTTCTTCTTGACACTATATGGTGGAAAACAACTTGGTGTTGTTGTGAACAAGATCAATTGTTCAAGCTTTACTACTTAATTGTAGTCTTTTTAACGACTTGGTGTTGTTTTGAACAGATTTGTGATTGTCCAACTTTAGAATTTCACGATCAAATGAGGAACTTGTACTTATAAGTGCATAGAGTTCTCAAGACATGTTGCAAGACGATATTGTTGTGATGACTTTGATCGGCTGATAAAAGTGTTGAAGATAATAACACTATGAGATTTGATGTGTAGATATGTCTACTTATCCGTTTAAACTTTTAAAAGTGTTTTGCACTTTATGATTTAGTTTCGAATGTATATTATTTATTGTTTTGTGTTCAACATCTTCGGATAACACATGCAATTTTTATGTACAAAGAAATAAATCCGTAAGGTTTGTGACGTATGAAATGTTATTTGTTTTTTAATAAATAACTATAACGTCAAATATACAATGTTAAAGAACATCGTTATAAACGGATAGTCTACCGAAAGAATTGGACATAAACAACTTAAGAGTTGTTGCATTGACTAAAAGTTGGAGACAAGACATCAAATGTCTAACCACATCATGAGAGAATCATGAAAGAAAGTGGTGAGTGTATTTAGATGAAATACACAAGTATGTTACATATCGATATATTTCATTAAAGATTGTCGTGAAAATTCACAAGGGTGAATTTTAACATATGGAAGAAATTTATGTTAATACCAATCTTTAATGAATCAAGAAAAGATTTGTTCCAAAAGATTTACGATTGGAAATGGAGGACATGTTGATATGACTACCACTTTCAAGTTGTTGGAAGTATGTAAATGTTTTGACTTTAAAATTGGGAGAGTGTCCTAAATATATACAGATTTAAAAGAAAACGACAAGGCATATCACTTAAAGACGCATTTTTGAAGTCGTTTTGTTGAGTGTGAATCTAAGTGATTACATATCAACATAAAAGTAATTGTACACTTACACTATTCATACCTTTTGTGGGTGATGAATGTGTTCACCAAAGTTACTCGAGATAAAACTTATAGTCAAGTACTTATAAGTTAATGGTGAAGCCTTCGAAATCAAAGGCAAAATTGTTATACTCTTAGACTGAATAATGGAAAATGCATGTTTATGTAACATACATATGAGACTATGAAAAAAAAACTCATGTTCATGTATAAATAAGAATGAATGTTGGTAAGAGAGGATGCGTTTATCTCTTAAGGATGTGAAGAATCAGAATGATGCATCTTTTATTCACATACTAGAGTATTGTAGTCTAAAGCATGCTAGACTAGTACATGTTAATTTAGATGCTCTGTGGAGATTAAATTAACTTTAAGCATTCAAATTATAAGATGACATGAGAATGAATTTGGTGTATAACAAAGTCTAAAAATACAATTTCATTCATTCTAATGGAATAACTCAAGAAAAAACCGATTAACTAGATCATTGATAATGATTCTAGCTGGTTTTCTAAGTGTAGTGATGAGAACTCATCCACGCGTAAGTGTTGGCATCTCAAGCTTAGGCATATTTTGCCTTGTTTAAGATTTAAAACCTCTTGTGCATAAGTGGAATATGAGGTGAACAGTATACACGAATGACTAGACTAGAACAAAGATGTAGATATTTGTTATCTAATCAAGGTGTCTAGTAGTCATCGTTAGTAGTATTGCTTAAACTTGATCAAAGTGCAAGTAATATGGGGGAGAGATCCATTTAAGGAACAACCATAGGTTTGTATAAATGGTGTTTGAGGAGTCTCTCAATCCATATAAAAAGATGACATTTCTTTACCTTTTATCTTGTGTTGGATTGTTTCAATCTAATAACGCTTAAATGTGGGGGGTAACTTGCATTTGATAATATGAAGTTAAAAGTTGGCAATAAAGGTTATGGTTGTAACGAGCCATCTGGTTGTTTAGACTCAGATGTCATAAAGAATACATAATGGTCATAAGGAGTTAATCTGGTTGATTAGACTCATATGCAACTTGATAAGGAGTCAATCTAATTGATTAGACTCAGATGCCAACTGGTTTGATATTAATGCCTGATGATTGAGCATACCGGCCATATGCATAATAAATATGTGTTCATATTGAAATAAGATTTGTTTTAGTCTAAAAAGAAGACGTTATAACTAGATCAAAGTTTAGATCATGAGTTATAGTCTTACGAGTTGACAATAAGTCATGAACGACTTGCGAGTCAATATCACGTTAGTACAACTGATCTCAATTGCAAAATTATCAGTAGTGACTTGACGAAGTCAAAGATAGTCTAATGGATCCAACAACCTGAGGGTTGATGAGAGATCAAGTTGTGGAATGAGACTAAAGCCCATAGAAAAAGGCTTGTGAAGGAAACCTACCTTAGTTAATTGGAGATCCCAAGATCTAAGTTCAATAGGACAACTAATTCATACGCCTAAGGGTGGTCACTGTGGGGGCATGGGTAATATGTGTAAGCTAGTATTTATGGTTATATATATCCCCCTAAACTATAAAAGGGTGTTTAAATACGTCCTTGTCCATTCCTATGACATTCAGTGACAAATTGTGAGGATAAGCATAGTATATGGTAAATGATGTGGGTAAATCATGGTAACCATAATGCTTTTAATGATTTAAGAAAAATCACCTATGTTAGAGAGAAGTGGGGTCGCTTCAACTGGAATTGGGGGCACAATTCCTAGAGCTCTCGCAGAACCAGGATAGTGTTCCAGGACCATTATTGGACACGAAAGTGAGGGGATGGCCCGGCTAAGGAGAGTATTGTGTGAAGTGTATTGTCGTCTACACAAATGGGGGTTTGTTCAAGGACATCGCGTCCACAAACCGCTAGGAGACTAAGTATGCTTCACAAAGGAAGGTTCAAAGCTAATACATACCTATCCTGCAATACTCAACTGTCGAGGTTGCATTGAAAAATTTGTGTGTTTTTATCAATCTCCATTCATGTGGGGGATTGTTGGAATTTTGGAATATTGAATGGAAATTTAATTTAGAGATATTATTAAATAGAGTCTTCATGTGGTGAATAAAAGAGAGACTCTTGAGTAGAGTTTCTTTTGTAACACTTGATGAGTTAAATTAGAGTGTTAAATCTCTAATTAAGTGACTAATTAAGTGAGACCTTTCACCCTTCCTCAAGTCTAGTATATTTAGTAGGTTATATGCCTCATGTGATACTAGAGAGAATAGAACATATATATAAAATATGATGTTCTTGGAGAATGAGAAATACTTGAAGACTAATTGTATAAAGGAATACTCTTTACTATTTTTATTCGTTCCAAATGTCATACACTACAATTTTACCTAGTGTAACCTCGGGTGCGTGGCCTTCTCCGGCAGTACAGACTGCTTCGGCTGTTGTACCCTGGGAGACAGACGTGTTGTCTTTGGTAGAGGCGCGAAATCTGTTTTAAGGGAAGCGTGTTGAACACGTGCCTCGGCCTCAACCGTCAACATTATGTTTGTTTATTTTTGCAGCCAAGAATGATCGTACAAAAGACATGGTTCAAGGTTTCATTGAAGACTATGCAAAGATTCTTATAAGAAGACGCAATTCAAACTCTTGTTGAAGACTTCGGTTTGAATCATTTTATGTTGTATTTTATATTATTTTCGTTTGGATTTGTACACGGTGCATGTACTACAATTTCCCAAATGTATAAAGAGTGTATCTTTATTATTTTATTAATATCATTTTAATAAAATCGTGACCCACTTCCTACACATGTTGCTTGGCTTTTCAATATTACACGTCAGTTTATGTGAACATATACATATACATTACCATCCCTTGGTTAAAAGTTTCTGGTTCCGCAATGCTTAATGTTTATTCTTCGAAAACAAATATATATTTACGACCATTTGTACTAGGGGTGTCAATCGTGTCGGGTTGATGGGTTGGCGGGTTTATGGGTTGCGGGTTGGCGGGTTGATGGGTTGAAATGTGCAACCCGAACCCGACCCATATTATTATTCGTGTCAAATATTTCATCCCTAACCCAACCCACATAAAATCCGGGTCAACCCGAAGACGACCCGTTTAACCCATATTTTTAAATGAGTAATACATGTTCATGAGTTATAAGCGGGTTGTTGGGTTGTAAGCGGGTTATCAATAAAATGTTTAATGTTGAGTATATAAGTGGGACAAATAAATAATACAGTGTGCCAAAAATAACACAATTATAACTAACCATGTACATAGAAATGGAAAAAGAAAAACAAAAATATAATATATTTTTTTTCTAAATACTTAAACGGGTTAACGGGTCAACGGGTCAACCCATTTTATATATGTGTCAACCCGAACCCGACCCATTTTTTTAAACGGGTCATGTTAGTTGACCCAAACCCAACCCGTTTTTTTAAACGGGTCGTGTTAGTTGACCCAAATCTATTTTTTTTCGTGTCAGGTTCGGGTCGGTTTTCGGGTCGTGTCAATAATTGTCGCCCCTAATTTGTACTAACAATTACATTATATGTATTCAACCCACGTAAGATGCGGGTTTATTCAGCCAGTGCAATACACAGGTTTTTAAAAATATAATTATTTTATTCCCATCATATCTATTAATCTATTAATATATATAAAAGAAAACGTATATGCTGACTTGGCGTGCAATGGAGGCCTTAACCTCCCCTTGAGAGTGCCACGTGGCTTAATAGTTGAGTGTTTTTGGTATTTTTGAATTATTTACTTTTTAAATTAAATTGGGTTATTTTAGGAAAAAAGAATTTAAAAATAAAATTAAATTTTATTTCTCATATTTCCTCCCATAATTTTTAAACGTTTATATCTTTTATATACGGGATTTTTTAAAGAAAAAAATTACACCAAATTAACGAGCGTTTTATTAACTTTCCAACGAGTACCATAGTGCTATATAAAAAACGGTGAAAAAATCGACTATTTTTTGTGGGGTTTCGTTCATACAGAAAAAAAAACACACAAAGTGTTCATGTTATTCATTAATCATGTTTTTTCTTTTAAACCAGGTTCTTATCTACGATGTTGAAAATCAGCCCAATCGCCATGTTATCATTGGAATTTACTATGTATACTTCATCAAGAGAAGCTAGGAGAAAGAATCGCGCAACACTGCAACACATGGTGTCAGCTTATAGCAAGGTTATTTTTTTATTTATTTAATTACAAGAGTAATAATTATTACTATTAGTATTAGTATTATTAGAATGGTTATATTTTTCAACCCCAGGACGCTCTCAGAAATAATTGATAGTTGCCGACGTGACGTTCAATTGTGGTCTCAACCATCTCTTGATTATGCCACGTGGCATAATGAGATGCAATAGTTACAACTTCCAACTTAAGTGTTTGTTTAGTTGATTAGGTTAGGAATTATAAGAGCCATTAGAATGTGAGAAATTAGAGAGATGTGATAAATTTTTGAATAGTTGCAGCTTACATAAGTGATTCTTTAGATGATTACTGATTAAGTTTTAGATTAGGGAATATGAGTTATTACTGATTATAATACTATGAACATGCAATGATTAAGAGATTTTGTGGTTAGTTAACTTGAGCCATTTGCAATAGGTTATCACGTAAAATTATATTTTTCAACCCCGGAACCCTCCCAGGGTAATCAGCTAGTAAAATTACATATATTTAAACAGTGTAATACATGATACTGAAACCTAGTTATATATATATATATATATAAAAAAAAAAAAAAAAAGTATTTACCACCGTAGTTTCTTGGATCGTCACCAGCGCGACATAATACGTTATCTATCACAAGATTAGCAACTATTACTTTAATTTACATTCAATGCTTCCTGATTTAATTATTTTATTGGTGACAACATGGGTTATGAAGTGTCCTATAGATTTTATTTGTTTTCTGGTTTTCAACTTTTTTTCTTTTTTGACTTTTCATATTTTATTCCTGCAATTATTTGTTTGAATTATTTCAACTTCTACTAATAACAACCACATGTTGGCATGTTTAGGTGTCACATGACAATACATAACTTTAATAATGCCCTCATATTGAAATTGTTGTTTCATACTTTAATGGGCAAGTAGTGGTGGAAGTGGTGGAGTGGCCTTATGTTCACTTATGTGATTAAGGATTCAATTTTCATTTCCAACATTTGTGGTTGGATATTTTGCTAAGTGATGGTTGAGCATATCCTCTTAGGAGGGGTTAGGTTTAATTCTGATGGCCCCCGGTTTTCTATTACCGTGCATTTACTTCAGAGAGGCTTGCCTCTTGTGGAGGGTGCAACATCTGTCAAGTGGCAGGTGCCGGGAAATTTTCCGGGTGGAAGCCTTAGTGCCCCTTATGCGCAGCCTCGACTCGCTTGTGGGCCGGCCACTCTCGCGTCAACGTGGACCCGGTTAAGACAACATTGTCTGACCATTGTAGAATGGCTAGGGAATCCCCTTCTGGAGGTTGTGATGAACTCTGACACAACATAAAAAATCACCTTCCAAAAAAAAGTCAATAACTTAATTAGTTATATATTAGTTTAATTAATTTTTATCTAATCATCTGAAATACCAAATATATGCAATTAGTAGCGAAAATATAAATATTATAATAACATGATAATAGAAAGAATAAACTGCAAAAATAATCTGTATAAGTTTGATCAAATTTATAAACACTACCTCTTGTGTACACTGTTGGAATAAATATACGTGACGTTTGTATATTTATCGATAGCCATTATAATCATTTATATAATGATGATTAATTATTAATATTATCCTAAGCCCAATAACATGCATGTCTTTGATGGACGGACTTGTTATTAGATGGGCCTTATTAGGGTGTCCCCTGTGTGTATAAATAGAGGGATAGAAGTTGATGTTTAGAGATAATGACATAACACCATAACCCTAAAGCCGTCGCCTACCTCTCCCTCTCAAACGATCACCATGTGATCATTAGCCATCATTACTGTACACACTAAAGGGAACCCGATCAAGATGATGGTATCTTCCATTACTGAGGTTCCTGAACGGTTAAAAATATCAGGTACACATGATCAAATCTAATGTTCATACTTTATGTTCTTATGAAATATAATCAACATGTGGTATCAGAGCGATGTTGATTATATAGTTCATAAAAAAAAAATCTGAAGTTGATGATTTCTTGTTTAACGGATCAGTTTGTTAAACATAAGAAACATTAACAATGTCGTATATCATTACAGTAAATTCTTTTTTTGTTTCTTTGCGGCAGCCTTATGAAAATCACTAATTGATTTATTGAATTACGAGTTTACTTAATAACATTAGAATAACATTATTGAATCATTAATGTTGTAATTGTATTTTGTTATATATGTTAATGTTAATGTTCTATGGAATTTATTAAAATTCCATTTTCTTGATTATCAGAGTTGACGTTAAAAAAAAAATCTTAAATTTATGCTTTCGGTTGATGTTCTTCACGAACGCATAAGAAACCCAAAAATTTTAGTATATTTTGGTTTGAAAACGGATCAGATCATGTTTCCTGAATTTTAGGATCTTAATTTTATCTCCTATTATTTTCGAAATCAACTAAATCGATAAACTGATTTCGAAAACTTAGAAAATTTGGAGATAATTAAAATCCCTTTAAAATAGGAAACTGATATTAAGAAAAATCCCTAAAATTTCGAACCAAATTTATTTAGTATTAGTTCTTCAATAATATGTTTTCGGTTTATGATATTAATGAACTAAGTTCTCGGATCTATTAGTTTTAATATAATAGTTTACGGATGAAGTTTTCGATCTATTAGGTTCTCGAATTTTGCAGTTTTCGATTAGGTTCCCGATAAAGGAGTTATCGGTTATGGTTCTTATTTTTTTTTTTATGAAAACCGTAATTATATCCGAGAACTCATTATATTTTTCCGAGAACTATCACTTTTTGAGAACAGGCATATCATAATCGAGAACCATTAAGAAAAAACCGAGAATTAGAAAAGCATTCGAGAACATAAGTATTTTTTTTCTTTCCGAAAACTTTTAAAATTATTCGAGAACTCATTACTTATTTGAGAACTCATTAGTTATTCGAGAACTCATTACTTATTCGAGAACTCATTATTTTTCCGAGAACTCATAACATTTTTCGAGAACTCATAAGATTAATTCAAGAACTCATTATTTTTCCGGGAACTCATAAGATTATCGAGAACCCATTAGTTTCCGGGATCTCTAATAAAATTTACAGTTTTGATAAAACCTAATGTATCAAGTTTATTCAAAACATTATAAAACCTTGCTTAACTTGCGATAACATTTTGAGGTGTCACTTCTACCCAAAGGTGATGTGTCACATTAGTTCGTTATAAAGATCTTGTTAAGCATTGTAGCCCGTTCACATAAGTGCCATATGTGACACCCGGCATGTTTGGGTCAACATTTTATAAACACATAAGTCTACCTTAGCGAAAAACGTTTATAAACAAACTTAACTGGGTTAGTTGAGTCGGGTCAGATTGGGATTGTCCAGGGTTCAATGATCTGGAGGATCATTGGGAGTCATTTGGGGAATACACTAGTACCGGGTTCCGTTGTTGGTGACATTACATGAACTAATTAAGTATATGTGTAGATTATGGGTCGTGTGGTGGATCGTATACTTATACTTGCTTAAACGATGTACAAATGATTATACGTGCCTAAATATGCTAAATATAGACTAGGGATGCATGCTTATGTGTTAAGATGTGTTAGAATGCGTTAAACACGACAAACTGGAAATCTGAAAAAAAGTTAACATGTGTTAAAAAGTGCTGTTAACATGTGTTAAAAAGTGCTGATGACCTGAAAGTGGAAAGTGGGCGAATGTGGAAATGGAACCTGAGAAAGTGGGCGAACGTAGAAACAAAGTGGGCGAATGTGGAAAGATTCCACATTCGACCATTACAAATGGGCGAATGTGGAAAAGTTCCACATTCGACCATATGAAGGGGGCGAACCTGGACCTGGTATAAATACCACCCTTAGCCATTTTTCACCATTTCACAAACCCTAAACGCCTCCAAACACTCTCTATCAGCTATTATCATTGGGGAAGGAGTTTTTGAGCTTGTTTTTCATAACCTAACTCTCTAAATCATTACAAGTGAAAATCTAAGGTGTGTTCTTCATTCCAAATCCTTTTTAAACAATTTTGACTTGTTTTCATCTAAACCCCAAGGGTCCAGATCTGATATCAACATGTTTTATGAGTAAAAACCTTTCTAATATCTTTCTAAATAAAACCTATTCATAAACAATGAGTTTTTATGCGAACTAACATGTGTTAATGTGGTATTATGCATTGTTTGACGATTACTTGCTATATAGATGATATGACAACAACCTAGGACTGTTATTAATGGTGAGTTATGATTGAAATATGTTACAATTGATTGTTGATGGTGTTTTGTCGATTAAATGAATTTTTAGTTAGATTTAGGGCTTGTTTTTGGATGATAATGATAGAGTTATGATAGGGGTTTCTTGTTCATGATGATTTAAGTATGATGAGCTGATGATTGATTAAATTTAGAAAGTTTCCTAATTGGGTAATGATTTCATGCATGATGATGTGACATCTCCATAATTTACTATTTTAGGAAACTTGTAAAAACGGATAGATTTTGGGGTAAAATCGGTAGGGTTTCGTAGGAATATGTTAATGATGCTTGACTGCTGTAACTCATGATGTTTCGTGATGTTTTCGGATGTTTTCGACGCGTTTTTGGGAAAATCTAACAGCAGGGGCGAATGAACCACAAAAAGGGGCGAAGGTGGAAAAGGGGGCAAAGGTGGAAGTTTAAAGCCACCTTCGACCACTCAAAGCCACGTTCGGCCCTACGATAACAAAAATGAGATTTTTGATACGAACTAAGTGTTTTATGCTTGAACTTTGTGTATAATCTATGTGTACTTGATTAGTTAGGGTAATGGGTCACCAACGGGATGTCGGGACGGTCTGGAATGTCCGGTTAACGTTTAAACACACTTTTTAACATACGTAGTCAAGATCTGGACAATCGGGGACTAGTTAGCCTTCGGGTTAATAGTCATCACACTTATGTAAACTCATTGATAGGTTGTCATTAGTTGGGATTATCATACACGTGTTGGAATTCTAGTTACCAGAAGACGCACTCTAAGGTGAGTTTCACGGCCCCACTCTTTTACTGGTTTTACAATTTCGGGGGAGAAAACATGCTGTGTTCTTTAAACGTGTGTCAAATGTGATTTTCCTAAAAAGCGTGACAACTATGTTTTGGGTACTCATGTATTCGCTACGTTTTGGGAGTGTTCATTTGGGATCAAGGTATTCATTTATGTTCCGTATTATATGGCCTATGTTGTGGCAGTTCGTTAGCCGTGGTGCGGTAGTTCGTTAGCCTCTATGTGGTAGTTCGTTAGCTATGTTATAGTAGTTCGTTGGCCATGGGATGGTAGTTCGTTAGCTATGGTAAAGCAGTTCGTTGACCATGGGATGGTAGTTCGTTAACTTCGGTGGGCGATAGTTCGTTTGGGAGGTTCGTTATGAAGTTCAAACATTTAACGAGTGTTTTCATCGGTCGGTAGTATCATGATGGTCTTTCAAAAGTTCGTGAAACGTTTTACTTAAAAACCTGTGAACTCACCGGCATTATTTGCTGACGTTTTTAGCATGTTTGTCTCAGGTCGCTAAGGTAGCAGCTGTCGATAGGCGCACGGAGTCTCACGGCGTCTAGGATTCATGTGCATCTCATTTAGTATTTTTAGACTTTCGTACTTTTGATTTTATGTTGTAACAAAGTTTTGCGCTTCCGCAGCGTTGGATCATTTATGAAAAACTTAATGGTTTACTTATGTCAGTTTTTACGTATCATATAGTGTTGTTTATTGTGACCGTTGACTTGGATCCTGGTGTGTCACGCGCCTCGCGGTAAAACTCCGCAGTGGAAATTTGAGGGTGTGACACCATAAGGTTTCACTTCTGCCTAAAGGTGATGTGTAACAGATTATGTTGGTGAATTGAGCGTATTGCATTAGAACTTTGAGTGTCTCACGTCTGCCCAAAGGTGATGTGTTACATTTACTGTTAGCAACTTAATACTTAAATAAATAGCGTATAGCCAAAGCTAGAGCATGTTATTTAAGTAGCTTATGTTGGTGTTATTATATTATCACATCTTCATATCAAAATTGATCCTCACAATTAATGATCCTTCATTAATATAATGATCATAATATAAGTCCGCGTTACATCAATACCCGTCACTCGAACCTAATCTCACGTTCTTCTATAAATTATTATCTCAACTAAGTGATCCGCTCTAATTATCAAAACTAAGAAGAGTTATCTTAAACTTTGTTCTTATTAAGTCTTAAATTACCTCTTAAGACATAACATTCCTACGCTCATCTGATAAAATATTACAAAATAATGTTAAGCATAAGAAAGTGGGATACACAAAATGTCTCTTATGGTAATCAAGAACGCTTTTACTAATTCCTATCAGGTGAGCTATTAAAAGATTCTGAAATTCCTAAGACTAATGTATTATCTATGGAATGAAAGAATATAACGAATTCGTAAGAAGCATGAAATAAATAAATCTAACTTTATGGTTAAATGGCATATGTGAATACATCTCAATATTGAATGACATGACCCATAAAGCTAAGGGGTTACACATGAAAATCAATAAATTTCTAGTGCATAATAACTTTTCCATAAGTACGATTAGATGCATCATGAATCAACTATAACACTCAGAAATATCAAAGTAAAATGAGTGTGTTGATAGCAAATTGCGTACAGGAAAAGGAACGCATTAAACTAGAAAAGTTGATGTTATTCACCTTACTACCATTAAACCTAAAAGAGGAAGGATAATTACCATAGAGAGGATAATTATAAGGTCTGGAAACAAGATACAAGTCCTACTTTCAGCTATAAGTTTCTCCAAAGGGAAAGTCTTACTAAACAAAAATTGTGCCATTAAGAATAGGCATAAGCAATAAGATTAACCATAAGAAAGGAGAATGGCTGGCTAAGATATGTAGTGCCCAATTAAGGATATTTAACTACACAAATGCTAATGAATTCCAATTAACACATGATGGTTGAGTCTAGTTTTATATGTTTCCTTACCAGAATTCAACAAATACTTAAGATGAGAGTTAGTGGCAAAATTAAGGGTCTATTAATCATTAATAACTGATCTTAGTGTTGAAGCTTTATGATACCTTACGATATTCTTAAGATTACTCAGAATTTAGTATCATACTAAAAGCTACAATTTTTTGACAGTTACAAGGTTTTAATGACCAACCCAAAGCCACTATTAAGTTAAACTCTCATATTGTTTGTTGTCATTATCTGAATAGAAACCTTATAAATAAAACTAGATGATCCAATAATGTTTTCACAACTTTGTTATCATGAAAATGAGAATTTAACAAAGGAAAATGAGACCCATGCAATTCATCCACTAAGACCAAAATTTCATGAGAAATCATGACCAAGTTACTAAAGGATGTTTGGCTATCAAATCTCATTCTCAGTGACTTTAAAGCATGTGCTAAACGCCCTAAACATTAAATGGCGAAAGGAATAAATGGGTTTCCATCATAAGTAATAATTAATTGACATCAGTGGAGCTTAGATAAATATCTGATTGTATCTAACCTGTTTCCTACAGACCAAAAGTATTAAAGAAATCAATTCATATATACTTAATAAGATTCTCTCTAAGTATGTTCTTAAAATTTCTTATGAAATCTCGAAGATAAGGGAAATCAAGTATAAAATATATGAAATATTCTCGTTCACACGCATCGATAAAACTTATTATGCGGAGGTACTAAAAGACCTAAAAGATTAGTGGGAGCATAAGATGTCCTACTTATGACTTGCAAAAGTTACAGAGGTGGGGGGAACGACAATTTGATCTATCCTCAAATTACACCTCTTTCACTGGACAACGCTCTATCACAACTTGTCTCCTTAGCATTTAATGTACTCCTAACAAAGTTTTGTGGATGCCTAAATATGGGAGAACTTAGATTTCTTACTAAAGTAATCCTCATCAAGAGAACCGACAATAAACATCATTATGTTGTTTTCTCTATTAAAATCTATGGATCTTCCAAATGTTAGATCTTAAGCATGCTTAATTCATTAAGATCTCTAAGGTAAGTGGGAGCAGTACAAGTCCTTATTATGAATTTTCGGAAGTACAAGATGCGGGGGAGAGACTCATTAAAATTCGAGACTCATTAAGTTTAACTCGGAATTTAACTTCGATTATTCCTCTTGTACACCTTACTGCACCAACTCTTACACACTTAGAAACTAATATTGCTCCTTATATACCTGAAAATAAAACACCTAACTAAAGCCAAGTTTGTATCATAATAAACCCAATGTTCAACTCAGGAGGTCATCTGGGTCTAAAAGCCCATTAAAGTTGATGATCATGTAACCTTCCTGACTAACACAAAAAATAGATGTTTGGAAAGTTTACTGATCCTACCTCTTCTAATTAAATCATTAGTATCAATCAATCTTCTAAATGGAATAAAGCTATTATTAGCATAACTCATTCCATAATTTAGAATAACGTTTGGGATTTGGTTGAATAACCTAAAGGTATTCATAATTGAACCAGATCCGAATGGGAACGTTGTAAGATAAGATTGATTGTAAAAGATTATACTCAAGAGGGATTAGATTATCAAAGAATCTTCTTATCTGTATTACAAAAGATTTCTTTAAGGATCATTATCATCCTAGTAGCTCATAATAACTAAGAGCCACATTAGATGGACATTAAGACAACTTTCCATAACAATGACCTACATGTTCATTAAGCAACCTGAAAGTTCTAAACTGAAGGTTACGGACATTTAGTCTGTAAGTCAATAAGATCCATGTATGGGTTTGATGTGTCGTAAAACACATCTATTCTCCTATGTATTTTTTGTTATAATTGAGTCTTTTGTATATAGTTTTTATTAGTTTTAGGCTTGTACCGGTCTATTTTATTTTGTATAGGTTTTTATAGTTTTTAATTAGTTTTAGTTATTTTTAATACTTAATTATTTATTTTATATTTTGGTAGGTGTTCGTGTGGACGTTGGAGCGTAAACAAGCAACTTTGATCGAGTCAAGAACATCCGAGTCAAGAGCACGGAGTATAATAATACTAATAATATAATAATTATAATAATATAATAAAAGAAAAAAAAACTATGATGGGCTCGGCCCACCATAAACATAACAACAATTAATGAAAGTTGGTCAAAAAAATGGGGATGTAGGTATTAATTTTGACGGCAATATTGTTGGTGATTTTTTCATTCGACTATTAATCAAGTCGCACAAAAGACATATCATTCATTCTAAATCGCACAACCAATAGAAGAACCAAAAAGCGGTGACGAGCAGACGAGCACGGTAGGAGAAAAGGCCACGGGCACGTTAAAGATCAAGAGCCAACGAGCCTTGGGTTAGGTTTAGTTTTCGTTTATTATTTTTATAGACATGGTTAAAACTATTTTTATTTATTTTGTGATGTTTATAAAGATTATGAGCTAGACTTTTATGGTTGCTTAGGTTTATGAACTAGACACGAAATTTGCAGTTTTTAATGATTCTTGGTTTTTAATTTTGATGTGTAGGATTACATGACTTTAATTTTATTGTTGGATTTGATATATGTGTGTTGGTGTTAATTTTATTTGAAGTTTGTTTATTGGTTTTGTGGAACTAGGCATGTAGAGATACCCCCTAGGTCTTGAAATCAATCTAGTTCGTCAACTTAGGTTAGCGTGCTAGTATTTGGAGTTGGAGTACGACACAAGTATAACAAACTAATATAATAAATTAACTAAGACGTGCAGTCCATTCTTGAGGGTGAGAAATCTAACTCGAGTTTGCTAGGTAACTAACTAGGCATTGTTCGGTAGTTGGCAAGTGCTAGGGCGGGAGTCGCTACTTGTCCGTGTTTAGAGTTTTCCTAGGTTTTCTTCAGTAGAGTTTAAGTCTGCTTCATAGTTTGAGGGTTTTAATCCAGGAGAGGTTTTAATCTGATTTCTATGGGATTTTGGTACGCTAGGGCGATCCGGATCCATCTTAGCATTTCTACACTTGTCCCGCCTTGAGTCTAGTGAGCTATCTTTGACAGGAGGTTTATTAGATAAGAATAGGGTCTCAAGTTAATTACCAGATTCAGGATTTATTGCTAGTGTCTAGGGATTTTACCTAAGTAACCAGCCTTCTTCCTATCCGATTTCTTCAAGTTCCTAGTTCCCATAAGCAGCTGAGGTTACTTTATTTATATTTAGTTTCTTTTAAGTTTATAATTATTAGTTTAACCCCCCATTTAAGTATATATTTATTTAGGTTAGTATTCGGTAGAGGTTGTGATCTTGAGTTGTCTTCGCGTCTTTGGGTTCGATACTCGGTCTTATCTGTTTACTGCTTTGCGACCGGTACACTTGCCGTGCGTGTGTAGTTTCTAGGTGAGTCGTTTTAATTAGAACTTGTGTTATTTATATATATATATATACATTTACACACATCAAGGTTGATGCAAGCATAAAATGTGTTTGAATCATAATGAAATTACTCTTCATCAAGAACTAAGTGGATTAAAGAACCTACCTCAAGATGAGTGGGAGCAACTAATGAAAACTTGTCCTTACATATATGACGTTTGTATTTACAAGTATATGTTACCTAAGTCAAAGCATTGTTCATGCATAATTTTGACATGATGAATATCGGGGATTCCTCTTACGTGATAGGAATCAAAATATACCGAGATAGACCCAACGGGATATTAATTTTATCCCATAAGTTTTACTCTAATCGGGTCCTTAAGTATGTAACATACAACATTGCTCTCTTTTAGAGGATAATAGGATAATTTGATATTATCACCTTAAGCTTCATTAATTAGAAGACTGATGTAAATTTAAATCTATGCTTGTTTATGATATTGTTCGTATTGCTTGATACTAGACTTGTCTAGATTGATGAAAAGCATCTAATGGAACATTACAATATCTATAAGAAACAAGAAACTATAATCAAAAGAAGAAGAGAGAACCTAAAGTGATTGACTACTTTTACTCTAACTTTGTTATATTCAAAGGAAATCAAGTGTTAATTTCGGGGTATATCATAACGTTAGCAGACATAACTATCTTATGGAGGAGTCATAAGGAACTGTAACAACAACCTACGTTATCATGACATAATGTGTTGCTGATCACAACAGAATGGTCATTAAATGTTGTTGGTAAATTTATTAGATGACTCATAACTTATTAACTCCATGTAAATACTAAGTTGGAGACTTACTATGATAAAGTCAGCTGCCCTGATTTCTCGAACAGTAACAGTTTGAGAGGAGCTGCATTAGAGTTCGATACGAAATTATTGTTCGCTTATGATTAAGAACAAGTAGAGGAAATCAGAATTTTGTATCGAATGCATTCATGATATGCTTATGGATCCAATAACTAAAGGTCTGTCACCCATAAGTCTCAATAACGGGCCTACTAAGAGAAAAGGGTATTACTAATGACCATGTACAACTGCATATCGTACTATGAATGACTTATGACTAATGACTAATGATTAATTTTTCCTCATTATGATTTGTTTGTCTATTAGTATGCTAAGCTAGCATAATGGCATAAAGACAATAATATAACAAATCAACTAAGGGCATAACGTTAATTGATCCTAATGTTAAGTTTTAAATTTGGGTGTACTATGATTAATGGGGGTCCTAAGTCGAATAAAGACTTAACGACTGTATTTCTCTGCTACATCTTGTTCGTCTTAATCTTCGTATCAAAACTTTGATATGAGTCAAAATTAGACAATCGAATTTGAAGTTAACTGAGTTAATTAAATAGGGTTATTAGAATTCTTTTCAAATTCACCTTGATTTGATTTGAACTTTGTCAAGAAAAAAATAATTAAATATAAAGAACCCATGGCTTACCGGGCATGGGGCTATGAATTTCTCTGTTATGTAAGGACTATAAAGATATGGGTATTTCTCTACCAAGTTTCTTTGAAAGTCAAATTGGTATGTGCATTAAAACTTTGCCTAGAAAGATAATTGATGCTTGATTTTGGCTCTTAAAGACCATAACATATGTGGCTTTATGCTAGCAAGTCTTACCAAAATTGCCAAGTTTTACATAGTGCATAAAGGGTACAATGTTGATTTATGCAAGTGGCCTTTTGGGCAAGAAAAGAGAGCTAGCCTAGATGGAGCCAGGAGAGGATTCTTGGAGATGGATGGGCGATGTTTCAGTTGTTTTCCTTTGCATATTCACTACGGAAAATTATAAAATGGGATGACTTTGGAGATCAGGCAGGCAGTTTCGAGTAAGTTGAGTCACACTATAGATTAATTGTTTCTTGCGATGAATGCTCAAAAGTTGGATTAATTGTTTCTTGTGGTGTAATAAAAATGAAAAGAGTGGGAAAGATAAAAAAAATACAATAAAAGACTATTTGAAATCGTTACGGGACTAAATTTAGATTAGATGTAGGTCCAGTTTATTTTGCAATAATTAATTAAATAATTTTTTTTTTTTTTGAAAAATAAAAGACTATTTGAAATCGTTACGGGACTAAATTTTTTAACCTTCTGTCGATTTATATATTTTTTTTCAGGTTTTATTCTTACGAATCTATCTATCTATATAATAAATGAGTAGCCTCGGGTCGAATGGAGGCCTTAGAGAGGGCCTGTAGGATCCAACTCCCTATATGGAGCTCCGAAAATCTATCTATAAAAACCGTTTTTTTTTTCACTCTCCACAACAAAACTCTCCTTTTCTTCCCAACAAACTTTCAATCTTTCTTCTTCATCTTGCATCATTTGTTGATTTTTCACAACCGATTCAAGGTAATCATCAATCCTACACTTCTAATGTTGATTCTTATTATTACTTTGACTTATTTTTTTTCTTAACATTATTAAGAAAAAATCAAACGGATTTAACATTTTTTCAACCTTAACAATAAATTCACGATGAGTATAAGGTATACGAATAAGAACGATTTCTGAAAATCGTTCTATATTTTTTTGAAACAGATTTATTTAGTTATTGAAACGGATTTATGTAAATCGCTCATTTGATCAGTTTTATTCATTTAAATGAAACAGATTTATTGAGTTGTATTCATTTGAATGTTTCGCTCATTTGATACTTTTAAAAAATGATATTCATTCATTTGTCTAAATTGGACTGTATTTGAATGATTCTATCGATTTTGTTACATACATATTCAATCGGAATCAACATTCAAATGGATTTATTTATTTTGTGTGTTAACATTTAAAAAATCGAATGATTAAATTTTGTTAAATAATTTGTGAAGAGAGAGAGAGAGAGAGCACAGTCAAAAGAAAGATGAAACCGACTGTTTATTTGTTGATGAGACGACTGTTGACGTTGGTTCAATAAAGATCTTACCAATGTTTAGAATAATGGATTGGAAAACAAAATTTTCGTTTTTTGGAAATTTGTTAAGGGACAATAAAGAATGGTCCACGAGATTTGTGACAAAGGGATAATAAAGATATATCATTTTGTTTTGTTGTTTAACAGTCAACAGTCGACAATTTTCGGTTTTTAACTGATGAGGATTTCGTAGATGATGAATATTAAGATTCAATTTTGTTATGTTAATTTTTGTTATTGTCATCAAGGTTTTTTTAGATATATATTGAATCGGATTTACTATTCGATTGGATTTAGTCATTCTATGTTTTAACATTTGAGAAACAGGATTTGATCTGAAGACACAAATGATATTATGTCTTATCAAAATGGTTCTCAATTCTTCAAGGTTTTGCATGACCTTTCGTCAACAGTTTTGGTATGTTTAATATTATTGACCGAATATATGTTAAATACGAAATTATGTTTAATATATTTTTACGAAATTATGTTTCATATTATTTATTGTCATTAATAATAATTGACCGAATTTAATATCATTCAATCTGAATGATTGTTATTTATTTACATTAATAATAATTAACCGAATTTAATATTATTTATTATGATTTTTTTTAATCTCGTTAATTAATGTAACTACCGGTAAATTTTCTTTTGTTTCTTTCTTTTTGTCTCTTCTGTTTTTGGCTTCGTGCAATTTTCGGGACGAAAATTCTTTCAACGTGGGGATGATGTGACACCCGACATGTTCAGCTTAAACATTTTGGCAAAACATAAGTCTACCTTTGCGAAAAACATTCATAAACGAACTTAGTTGGGTCAGTTGAGTCGGGTCAGGTTAGGATTGTCCAGGGTTCAATGATCTGGAGGATCATTGGGAGTCGTTTTGAGTATACACTAGTCTTGAGTCCCGTTGTTGGTGAAATTACAAAAGTTGAATTAAGTGTTATACGTAGATTGATACATACATCTGATACAATGTGCAAATACGTGTTTCAAAGGTGTAAACATGACTATACATGATTCTATATGCTTAACATATGTTAGGATTGCATATTAATGTGTTAGGATGTGCTAAAATGTGTTTAAACGACAAAACTGGAAAAACTGGAAAACATGAGATTTGGTTCGACCATAAGGGGGGTCGAACCAAGAATAGGGATCAGTTGAAAACCCCATTCGACCACTACAACCTCTCATTCGACCTTTGCAGGGGTCGAACCTGCAGTAACTATAAATACCATACTTTGTCATTTTTCATCATTTCACAAACCATAGTTGCCTCTAAACACTCTCTCTTGACTCTAATCACTGGGAAGGAGTTTTGACCTTGTTTTTCATAATCTAACCTTCAAACATCATCCAAGCAAAGATCTAAGGTGTGTTCTTGATCTAAAATCCCTTTAAAGCATTTTGATTCATTTTTATTAAACCCCAAAGGTCCAGATCTGTTCTAAGGTGATTTTTATGATTAAAAACCTTTCAAACATCTTCCTAACCAAACCCTATCACTAAACTTGAGTTTTCATACAAATTAATATATGTTAATGGTGTTTTATGTTGTGCTATATGTGGTTTAATGATTAAATGTTCACCATATACTCCTCAATAGAACGGTGTTGCCAAACGCAAAAACAAGACTCTAATTGAAGCGGCAAGAACAATGCTTGCAGACTCTAATCTTCCAGTAATGTTCTAGAACGAGGCTATACATGCAGCTTGTTACACTCTGAATCGTGTGTTAACGGTGAAGAAGTTTGGAAAAACTTCTTATGAACTGCTTAACAGACGAAAGCCAAACTTGGAGTATCTAGACCCTTTTAGAGCACCTTGTACAATTTTAAATCCCATTGAAAAGTTTGGATCTAAGGCAGAAGAGGGTTACTTTGTTGGGTACGCAACACCACTCAAATGCGTATTTAAAAAAAGATCTCATCAAGACGAAGAATGGGCGAAGGTAGATGTTCAACGTTATACTCAAAATGTTCACGGAAGTGGGCCCGATTGGATGTTTGATTATCAAGATTTCTTTGATTCATTCAATCTAGATAATTTGATTGAAGAGGCTGTATTACGTTTATATTCCGAGTGTGAGAACACGGTGACTTCACCGTTGGTGCGTCCGATCACCGTAACTCCTCCAGCAGCTTCTAATGGTACCAATGCTCTTGTGATAGAAGAAGAAATATATCAAGAAGCGTCTACAACATTAGATTCATCTGAATCAGAAGATGATGATGAAGTTTTCAGTGATGCTATTTTAAATCATGCTAAAATACCTCCTCCAGTGAACCCAAATCCAGATGTTGCATCTTCCTCAAATACGGGTAATGATCTAGATACATCAGAAAATCTGAATGTTCCAGTGGTGATTCCTGTACCTGCACATCCGCAATCTCAGATTCATCAGATTCACCCGCTAGGACAAGTCATTGGAGATCCTGGTAGCTGTGTGATGGCACATGGACAATTGAGACGTACATCATCGTTAGAAAATATTGGAGCCCTTGCTCTATATACACAGATTCATAAGACCGGTGAACAAAATAAATGGTCTTTTACTTGTTATGTTTCGCAAGTAGAGCCGCGGACTTACAAAGATGCTTTATTGGAAGATTCTCGAGTGGAAGCTATGCAGCAAGAACTTCAACAATTTCAGAAACTCGGAGTCTGGACGTTGACTGATTTATCACCAGACAGGAAGAAAGTTGGCACTCGATGGGTATATAAATGCATGAAAGATGATAAATGGGTTATTGTCAGGAACAAAGCTCGAATGGTGGTTCAAGGATTCAGTCAACAGGAAGGAATTGACTATAACGAAGTCTATGCACCGGTTACGCACATTGAAGCAATTCGAATGTTTCTTGCGTATGCATCTTATAAAAATTTCAAGGTGTATCAAATGGATGTTAAAAGTGCTTTTCTATATGGTGTGGTGAAAGAAGAAGTGTATGTCAGCCAACCACCGGGTTTTGAGGATTTTATCCACCGGGATAAGGTCTATAAATTGAACAAAGCGTTATACGGTTTATGTGACAACCTACACCTTTCGCTTTTCATAAATGAATCAATTGGTCCCTCAACTATTTCAAGATCTTCATTTATAACCTTCGTATTTGAGCATTTATAAACTATCATTTACCTGCAATTAATGGATTTTTTTTAGTAATTCTAAACAACTCTCTTCAAGAAGAGTTACGATTTGGACACATTAAATATATAAAGTTTGCAAGATATAAAATTTAAGAGTTTATTATAGTGTTAATTAAAAAATGACTTTTTTTGTTCATAAGAAAATAAAGGCATCTGTTTTTTTCTTAAGTTATTATGGTTGGCCTAACATATTAAATATGCAATTGATTTGAATAATATTAACAACACAAAAATGTATGGCTAGTGACATTTAAATTGTCGGTTATGATGTGCATATGCTTATTATATATTAATTAACAAACTAATGTTTACTAGAATTTAACATTTAGTTATAACATACAATATTGAAGTGTAGTAATTGTGAGTGCGTTTTAAAATGGACATAAATTCTAATGAATGGAGATGAAACTTAAGGTATTATTTAAGTAACTTCAATTGTTTCTTTTTCTTTCATTTGCTCCCTTACGAATTACAAGAAATCTCCTAAGCTATATAAATCATTGAAGGTGATTGAATTATTATATAACTGATTTAGAAAACACGAGAATTAGGTGTGCATATGTTTTAGGAATTCGTGACACGTGATTCAAGCCATAGCAATTATATCGGCTTTCGTTATTTCTCGTTGTTTTCTCACATGTTTATTATCACGATCAATGTGAGTATATCTTTCCCCTTTTTCATGTTTTACTTTTTGGGGATACTCATGTACCTTATGTCAAGTTACTATTTCTTTTCACTAAGTGCAATTCTCATGTGTGTTTGCTTTGTGTTACTTTGTGTATCTATGACTTGTCAAAATCATTAACCGTTGCGGCCTAGCATTTCAATAAATAGTACTATGGTATATACCCCTTGTGACTCTGTTGAGAGACCTTGGTCAGTGCTATGTGTTTCATTACTACCGTTAATAGCGCATACTATATATAAATTTCATTTCAGTTTCATAGAGTTGATTTTGACCCTGGATACTGCTTATTACATAACTGCAAACAATGTACAACACATGAATTGCAAATATTTCTTACTATATGTATTTTAGAACAGGGTATGCTCACCAATACAATTTTTGTATTGATAAAATTATTTTGTACATGTTTCAGGTTATTTTGAGATGCATTCTTTAAGCTTTCGGATTCATATTTAGATTTTGATTCATTGTATTTCAGTTTAGTTGGCAATTTAGTATCGTTGTATTTCAATTCAATGTAATAAACTATTTAATCAATATCTACACTTTTAGTCCATGAGCTATTGAACAATCGTCACTACGTGACACCTCGATGTTTCCGCCATCGGTAGGGGTGTTACATATTGGTATCAGAGCCATGGTTATAGGGAATTAGGTTATTAGAATGCATATTAGCCTAGTCTATTACTAAGCTTACATTCACGAGTCCTCTCGTGTATGTTTCTCCTTATTCTTATATTTTCTTTCAAGATATTTTCGCTATGATTCTTGCTCGATATTCTTTGGTATTTAGCTTGGAGAAGAAAACACTCGTATCTCATAAACGAAACGATATCACCAAGTTAGGAGTGGTATCCATACCTTGGTGATTAGTTTCATCTCTCTATATCTTATACACCTTAGGAATATATCTTTGAGATTGGATTGACATCCACACCTCAAAGAGTATTTCCTTCAAAACGAAACTTAACCACTAAGCTGGGAGTGGCATCCTTAACTTAGTGACTGGTTTCATTCCACAATAGTTTTCAATTTTGAAATACATCTTTGAGTTAGGAGTGAAATCCACATCTCAAGGATCTATTTCTGCATCTCGTTTTTATTCTCACTAAAGTTTTGGAATTCACTAGTGATGGGGCACGTGCAATGTGGAAGGGTGAGTGCCTGTATCCTGAGTTTTCTGTCTAGGCCTGGTATTTTATGTAAATCCCAATAATCCCAATCAGACGAGGGACCCGTATACCTATCTGGGAACTCTTGGGATGAGCATTCACTTATAAGCTAAAGTACGCCCCCACAAGTCACTAAGAAATTTCAAATACTTGAGTTAATCAAAGTTTCCTATGGAAACAATTCCAATGTTTTACATCATTGATATTTATGTTTGTGTATCATTTGAAGACTCAATTTAATCACTTGTTGTTTCATAAGACATTGTTCATTGATTATTTGCTTTTGGATTCCTTCTCATCATTATTAAAACTTTTTGTTCGTTATATTATCGCATTAAAGCTTACACTATATCACTTATGCTTTGTGACTTTTACACTATATGGTATCACTCTTTTTGCGTTAAAGCATTTTTACCCACAACTTAAGTTTTAAACTCTGTGTTTAACTTCGATCACATCCTGATTTTAGGATGTTGCGTCATCATACAGTTAAAAAAATGAACATGGTTTTCCTAAACTTATTATTCAACCTGTTTTATATCTTCTTGTTTACAAACTTACTTGATCGAGGTCACGGTATATCCCTAAATTATGACTTTTTGTACTCGCTTATGCACCCACAATACTCTTAACACAATATATTCTCATATACCTAATACTAATATAGCTACACCCAGTCTCCTAAGCCATAGTCAACTACCATTAGTTAGCACTTCTTAGTCAGACTAAACTCATACATAATTGCCTACCTACACGATACACTACTCTCTAAAACGATTAACTTGGAAACTTATTATGTATGTCTTTTCACAAAGCCTATTCGCCAGATTAGAACACACTTTATATACACCTTGTGCCTTGAAACAAGTAGCTCGCTATGAGCCCAAAAAGATGCCTTAACGATCCTTACAATCAAATGATCTTTCAATGTATAAATTTCATAAAAGTTTGACAATTAAAAGGTTTCAAGTTTACCTAGTCCTAACAAGTAACACTTAGATTTTCTCAACATTTCATAACAATTAAAAATTTAGACTTTTCAACCCACAAGCTAAAGAAATGTAATACAGAAAATTCTATTTTTCTCAAATTCGTCAAGGCATCTAGAATCATTCACAACCTTCACGCCATTTTAAATCTTGGTCTTTTGAAATACATTATATTTACACATACTTCATGAAATGGTTTCATCTTGCATTTTATAAACTTGTATTGCATATTTTACAAGTCAAATGTAAATCTTCTTGTTTTCATACAACAGATTCAATACATGTTTTCAGGAAAAGAAACTTGCGACTAATAATATACTTTATAACCAATTTTCAACTCGACTTCTCGTAAACACATGAAAATGTGTATTTACGAAATCTTTTCAAGAGAACCTGTTTTGAACATAAAGCATTCTTCGATTTCTAAAAAGTATCCTCATACGTTACTACTATTCTTTCAACTATATCACAAAGTTCGAGTAAACTACGTTTTTATAAACAAAAATTTATCTTTTTACACATATACTCTCTCGGTCACAAAACTTTTGGTCTAACAAAACATTGAATATTGCTAAATGTTCTCTATCGTATTGTGCGTATAAGAAAAATTACTAAATTTTAACTCGCATTTCAGTTGGCTACACACCTGTTCCATGCACTTTCATTTACAGTAAACTTCATTATTTTATTCTTACACCATTTTATTTATAGTTAGGTTCGCACATTATCTTATTCTCGTATTATTCTGTTATTGATGGTTGTTCTCACGCGTTATTTGCAATTATTCTCGCACTAATTATTAGTAGTTATTCTTACAACACTGGTTTTGAACATTAATTTAACTCGTTTACTTTCATTTTGTGCAAATTGTGCGATTTACTCGATTTACATTATACTATTATTTCAATCGAAATTTTATGCTATACTTATATACTTACATGAACGCGTATTTGGTATGCATATTTTTTTTCCTGTTTTGAGCAAAACCCTGTTATACTTTACATTATTTTGTTCATCATCATGGCCAATGAACATACTAGTTGATAACTCGTATGAGATCTAAGCCAGTGCCCACGTACGACTCGGAATTAGAGCATTTCTTTAATCCGAGGGGAACGGTGTAAACCTCAAAGTTTATCAATATGAGTGTTTACAGCCAACGATGTGAACAGAAGTTACCGGTTAAGGGTAAACCCGAAAGGGGAGAACCTCTAACCATGTCTTACACTTACATGTTATTCTCATTACGGTTAAAGGGTAAACCCGAAAGGGAAGGACATCTAACCATGTCATGATTGAACATTATTTCATTACAGTATCTATTACAACTTGGTTGCCCGCATTGTTTCTTGTGTCATTTATGTTTGTTAGTGTTATGGAAAAGCATAAAACCCTAGTGTAAGGTAAATCGGTGATTACGGTCCGGAACACAATAATGAATTTACATGTACATGAGGGTGGTGTGTAATTCTATTTAGGCTGTTGGTAGACAATCAGTACGAGTCCAAAGTATCAGGAGTGGGTGGGTTAGCTGCGATACACCCTATATATAAGCATAAACGATACCGCGGGAGCGGAATAGGAGTCTGACCAAGAACCAACCCATTACTACCTCTTCATTAGATCGTTGACTAATAGCTAGCATTTTCGATAAGAACAATGTTACATAAGCTTCATCAGTGTCTCTGCCCTCACCAGTTATTCATTTTCCCAAACATTTTTCATTGTAAACCCTCAGCTTCCTAATTTTGGGTCAAGCGTCAAAGATTTAAAAAAACTTTCGCTTTAAACAAATACTTTAAACTTACTTGCTTTATTTTCAAACGCCTTATGTTTCATAGGAACCTACACTTGAAAGGAATTTCGGGACGAAATTATTTAAAGTAGAGGAGACTGTGACAACCTACACCTTCCGCTTTTCATAAATGAATCAACTGGTCCCTCAACAATTTCAAGATCTTCATTTTTAACCCTCGTATTTGAGCATTTATAAACTGTCGTTTACCTGGAATTAATGGATTTTTTTTTAGTAATTCTAAACAACTCTCTTCAAGAAGAGTTACAATTTGGACACATTAAATATTTAAAGTTTGCAAGATATAAAATTTAAAAGTTTATTAGAGTGTTAATTAACAAATGACTTTTTTTGTTCATAAGAAAATAAAGGCGTCCGTTTTTTTTTTCTTAAGTTATTATGGTTGGCCTAACATTTAAAATATGCAATTGATTTGAATAATATTAACAACACTAAAATGTATGGCTAGTGACATTTAAATTGTCGGTTATGATGTGCATATGCTTATTATATATTAATTAACAAACTAATGTTTACTAGAATTTAACATTTAGTTATAACATACAATATTGAAGTGTAGTAATTGTGAGTGGGTTTTAAAATGGACATAAATTCTAATGAATAGAGATGAAACTTAAGATATTATTTGAGTAACTTCAATTGTTTCTTTTTCTTTCATTTACTCCCTTACTAATTACAAGAAATCTCCTAAGCTATATAAATCATTGAAGGTGATTGAATTATTATATAACTGATTTAGAAAACACGAGAATTAGGTGTGCATATGCTTTAGGAATTCGTGACACGTGATTCAAGCCTTAGGAATTATATCGGCTTTCGTTATTTCTCGTTGTTTTCTCACTTGTTTATCATCACGATCAATGTGAGTATATATTTCCCCTTTTTCATGTTTTACTTTTTGGCGCTACTCATGTACCTTATGTCAAGTTACTATTTCTTTTCACTAAGTGCAATTCTCATGTGTGTTTGCTTTGTGTTACTTTGTGTATCTATGACTTGTCAAAATCATTAACCGTTGCAACCTAGAATTTCAATGAATAGTACTATGGTATATACCCCTTGTGACTCTGTTGAGAGACCTTGGTCATTGCTATGTGTTTCATTACTACTGTTAATAGCGCATACTATATATAAATTTCATTTCAGTTTCATAGGGTTGATTTTGACCCGGATACTGCTTATTACATAACTGAAAACAATGTACAACACATGAACTGCAAATATTTCTTACTATATGTATTTTAAAACAGGGTATGCTCACCAATACAATTTTTGTATTGACAAAATTATTTGTACATGT
This sequence comes from Ambrosia trifida, assembly GCA_028751855.1. Taxonomy (NCBI): domain Eukaryota; kingdom Viridiplantae; phylum Streptophyta; class Magnoliopsida; order Asterales; family Asteraceae; genus Ambrosia; species Ambrosia trifida. The sequence continues at coordinate 1,529,334 of CM054133.1, forward strand.
TTCAGGTTATTTTGAGATGCATTCTTTAAGCTTTCGGATTCATATTTAGATTTGGATTCATTGTATTTCAGTTTAGTTGGCAATTTAGTATCGTTGTATTTCAATTCAATGTAATAAACTATTTAATCAATATTTACACTTTTAGTCCATGAGCTATTGAACAATCATCACTACGTGACACCTCGATGTTTCCGCCATCGGTTGGGGTGTTACAGTTTACACCAAGCCCCGAGGCAGTGGTACAAAGAGCTGAGTAATTATCTTCTTTCCAAAGGATTCAAGAGAGGTTTGGTAGACTGTACTTTGTTCATGAAAAGAACACAGGGTGATTTGCTTCTTGTGCAAATATATGTTGACGACATTATTTTTGGTTCTACTATGAAGGAGAAGTTCAAAATGAGTGCTATGAGAGACATGCAATTTTTCTTAGGCTTGTAGGTGGATCAATTGCCAACGGGCATCTTTATTCACCAGAAGAAATATGTTTCTAAAGTCCTGAGTCGATTCCAGATGGATGATTCGAAGCCTATGGATACTCCTATACAACCCAATCACGGGATTGGTGTTGACGCTAAGGGGGAGCTTACTGATCCCTATACTTATCGTGCCATTGTCGGATCTCTCATGTATCTAATTGCATCTCGGCCAGATATAATGTTCGCTACATATCTCTGTGCACGTTTTCACTCGAAGCCGAAACAAAGTCACCTAGTTGCAGTCAAACGAATCCTTCGTTATCTGAAGGGTACTCCGTCACGCGGATTATGGTATCCTAAGGACGATAACTTTGACTTTATTGCCAATAGTGATTCTGATTATGCAGGTTGCGATATTAACACAAAATCCACAACGGCTGGATGCCAATTTCTGGGGAGCAGGCTCGTGACCTAGCAGTGTAAGAAGCAGACGTCGGTTGCTCTATCTACATGTGAAGCAGAATATGTGGCAGCCTCAAGTTGCTATTCACAAGTGTTTTGGGTACAACAGCAGATGCGTGACTACGGTTTGCATTTTCTTAGAACCCCTATTCATTGAGATAATGAAGCAGCCATTGCACTAACTAAACACACTATCAATCATTCTAAGGTAAGCATATCCGAGTTCGTTACCATTTCATTCGTGATTGCTATGCTAAAGGATTGTTTGACATGGTCAAAATCCACACTGATTACCAAAGAGCCAATTTGTTTACCAAAGCTTTTAATAAATCACGATTTGAATTTTTATTACAAGTTAATGGTATAACTGAAAAGCAAGAGTAATCTCCACACCAGTTTATCAAATTTTTAGATTTCTTTTTTCTTTTTCAGAAAAATCAAAAACCCAAAAATATGTTTTCATATTTAGGGGGAGCTTTATATTTTCAGAAAAACCAAAAACATTGAAAATTTGAAAATCCATAAAAATTAGAAAAATTCAAAACTGATTTTCCTGGAGAAAAAGAGGAAATGATAGTACATCAGTGAGGATCTGTCACATGCTAAAGAAGTGTAATAGTTTAACAAGGCGTGTGTTGATTTTGTTTGATGTGCTGGTAGGCTTCGTAGACTTAATACTAAGTGTCTGATACATACATATCAAACTATTTACTATGTAGCTGAACACCTCATGGGCATATGGTCTTGGTACCGTAATTTCGTTTGATAGGGTATTGTACAAAGTTCGGAGGTTTCAGGTCGTTATGTTATTAGTTATCTAGGGATAGTCTATCTGATCTTTTATCGTAAGCTTTTACGGACCTAGATCAGGCAGGGTATCTTAATAAAAGAGCTTTAATGCCAAAACCTCAAGTTACCGAATTGAGGAACTTTATATGTGTGATAATACTCACAAATTATCTAATACATCGTATCTAATCTATGATGTAAATCATGATTGATATAAGACCTCAACCTGGTAGAGTGCATATGTTACTTTCTAGCATTGAATTGCTGACCTGTACACCTCTGTGCCTCATACCTTGGAATTACAGATAACAATAGCATAATCACGTGTTACATTGGATATTTGTGCAATATTTCTTGATACGGGAATATGTCGTGTGTGTGGGAACCACAAGTGAATGAGTTTATACTATAAATACTAGTATTAGTTTAAAGCACTGCATACCAGTCTGCATGTGAGTTTATGTGGATCACAATATCAGCAATTGCCAAATCACACATTGTGTTTAATGTTAAATATCTTAAAAATCAATGATGTGATTAGATTTCTCATAAACTGATATGATCCTCTTACCGAAAATCACAAAATGTTTAATGTTTTTAAAATTTTTCATTTTCTTCATATATACAAAAACTCAAAAAAAAATTTGGTGTGCTTTAGCATAAATTTCAGAAAATTCAAAAAAAAATTTACATTTCTGAGTTATTTTCGATAACTGATGGTGGATGATAGTCATTTTCTGATGTTTGACGAACCAATCTGAGTTTTGTATTGTTGAAATGAGAAATTATGAAAGTTTCAAGGTTTTCAAGGGTTAAAATGATAAAACGGGATTCGAATCGGACATTTGATAAATTTTCATTTTTCCAAACCTTTGATTCGACCTTTCGCTAGGTCGAATGAAATTTTATGGGTTGCATTCGAACCATGTCAGGAGGTCGAATGGGAGAGTTCTTTTGTTATTATTTCATTCGAGCCATCGGAATTTCCTTCGAACCTTTTAGTAGGTCGAATGAAGCTTTGATATTCTCATTTGAACCCTGCAAGGGTCGAATGTGCTGCTTATATATATAAGTTTTACTCATTCGAACCTCATTCTGAAAAATTTTCAAATTTTAATCTTAAAGTCACCTTGCTGCCCAGATCTTTTACACCTTTTAATCTTGTTCCTTGGATATTTCTAATCATTTCCATATCATTTATACTGGTATTAATCCATGGAAAAGAGCAGAATCAGTGTTTGAATGTTTAAACCCTAATCTGTCTAGTTTATTGTCTTAATGTGTTTTTGAACTCAAATTGATCATGGATTAATCTATATCGTTGGTTTTAGGTGGAGGATTACACAAAATCAGGGTTTAATTGTATGTGTTACAGATTTTGATGATTTAAACCCTAGATTTTAGGGAAAAACCAACAATATTGATTAATTGAAACAATTGATGATTAGGATACATTAGTCGGCCATGTTAGGATCAATGTGAATCAAAATCCAAGTTTAAAATGGTTACATCAATGTTTTGGTAATTTTGAATATGAACATGTCTCATTCGAACCCATCGAAGGGTCGAATGAAAACTTGTAGGTCGATTGAATTGATTTTTATCACATTCGAACTTCTGAAAACACATTCGAACCCACGTTGGGTCGAATGAAACAACTTTTTGACCAAAATTTTGTTTTAATCCGTTTTAACAAGTTTAAATGTTTTTGATTGATTGTTTTGCAGATAAAATGACTGAAGAAGCATCTCAGAGTGTTAAAGACACTGCAGTTCAGGAAAAGAAAGCACCTAAAGAGCTAAGCTTTTAGCCAAAGCATAAATGTTGTGCTTATCTTGGTGTTGTGGGGAAATACACTGAATTTAATGGAATTATAGATTTTTTGAAGAGATGCAGAGTCGTTTATGCTCTTGCACAGTCTATGACGATATGCAGAGACAATCAGGTTCATTTCTGGGAAAATGCAGCTATTACTTTCTGGGAGGATGCCTCAGTGATCCAGAACAAAATTCAAGGAAATCTTGTGTTAGTTTCAGAGCAAGATATCAGAGAGGCCTTACAGTTAAGAGATTCTCCAACAGATCCAATTAACTTAACCTGGATAGAACAGAGAAAGTGCTTCTTGAGGATGAAGTATAATGGACCAGTTAGAGATTGCATGTTACACAAAGCGAAGCTGTGTCCACCTTACAAGTATCTGTTACATGTAAATTTGCATGTGTTTGGACTAGTTAGTGGAGGATACGACATGCTGAGAAATACTTTGTGTTCATTGGTGGTGGCACTGATATTGAACAAGCCTTTCAATGTGTCTACAATGATATTTCATCACATGAAAGAAGTTCTACAAGGCTTGAAGGGTGACAAGTTTCTGATGTACCCTAGATTCTTACAGATGGTGTTTGATCACAAATACCCAAATTTGAAGAAAGATCCTCTACAAGTCATCAATCAGGATATCCTCTGCAAGTCATCAATCAGGATCATATTAAGTTTACTACTTTGAGTAGGATGATTGCTTACAAAGGTGTTCCTGAAGCAGAGAAGCCACCAAATAAGAATTTGTTTGGCCATTTGAGGGATGTCGGTTATACTGTTCCAGGTGAAGATAAAGCTAGACATGCTGATAGTAATTCAGATTCTGACAGTCCACTGTGTCCAGTTGTTATAACAGCCAAGAGAAAGAGACAGGTTATTAACACATGGGCAAAATCTGGGAAGGGTAAACAAAAGATTTATGAAACAGAAACCAAAACAAAGAAGGTGACAAATACAAAGAGAAAAAGTAAAGCAAAGACTTTGTTAGTTGATGAAGACAGTGAAGAAACTGAAGATGATGAAGAATGGGATTCTCACACTGAAACTGTGAAGGGGATTGATCCCAAGGCCACTGAGATCACTACACCTGAAGCTATTGAGAAGTTATTTGAGGAACAGAACAAGAAGACTGTGATAGAAGAGGATGCTGAAATGTTATTGAACTTAGATGATTTTCACGGTTCACCAGTAACAGGTGCAAATATTGTTCGAGGCAGAAAGAAAACTATGTCAAACAAGGAAAACCCAAGAAAGAAAAGGAACAGAGAGATTGATTTACTTGTTCTTGGAAAAAAATTCCTAAAGCAACTAGTTCGAAAGCAACAACATGAGGAGCATCACCAAGCTTGAAGAAGAAGAAGAAAACTACTGAAGAGACCACAACTGATCCAGCATCAGCATTAAGTCCTGATAATATTTCTGCAACTTTGAAGAGTGTTCTAGCAGAAATGGAAAAGAAATCTAAGAAACCCAAAGCTAAATCGAGTTCTACACATAAAGTCACTGTTTCTGATGAAGTGATGGAATTGGTGAATAGACAAATTAGGAACGTTATGAAAGCTTTTAGTCAACAACAAGAAGAGTTAAAGCTAATGAAAGAGAATGAAGCTAACTTGTTGAAGATTATTTTGTCATCTCAGAAGCAACAGAAAGATTTTGAAGAGACTATTGAGAAACTCAGAGCTTCTGATAAGAAAATCAAAAGAAAGATCAAGATGATTGAAAGCAAGAACAAAGAGATGAAGAAATTGATCGACGAGTTATATTCTGAAGCACCACAACTAAATGCTGGTGAAGAAGAGGAAGAGGAAGAAGAAGAACAAGTTGATTTTGAGGATTTAGATGAAGAGGGTTCAAATGATGATGATAGTGATGAATCAGGCACGAACCAACATATTACATTAACAAAACTTTCATTCGACCTTCTTCAAACTACATTCGACCCACCGTCTGGTCGAATGTGTCTTCGTATCACTATTCTTCAATACAAAATCGCGTATGTTTATGAATCCAAAGCGATAGCCACAAAACGTGTATCAACAAACTCCCCCTTGGCTATTGCTTGTATTGTTGTCCTCCATGATCAAGTGCCATTTTCATCAGCTTGATTCTCAACTGCTTTTTTTCTCTTTGCTCATTTCAAATTCAAGTTGTCTTTTGCGCGAACCTTCTTTCGACATTTCTTTGAGCTTCACATACTTCCCTAACAACTTATTGTATTCACACCCAACATTCACATCATACGAAAAACAAAAACAAATTACTCTGTAGAACTTCATTGCTTGTTCTACATCCTGAGCTTCATAATAGATCGGACTGAAATATAGCATCTTGATATCATCAGCTGAACAGTTAATCAACCACATCGGGTCAAAAACTCGGATCTTCTTGAACATCACATTTGGATCTTTATCTCTCAGCAAGATTACTGCTTCAGCTGTCTTCCAATCGTAATACCAGAAATGAAAATCTTTGTTGAAATGTTGTTGAATCGGCATCAAAGGAATTCGTTTCATCACAACTGTAGGTTTATACTTCAGAGTCACTTTATTCAAGCCTGTGATGGGATCAACTTCATTCTTATGGACAATTCGTTTAGTATATTGAGGCCTAAACAAATTCCATTTAGTTCTGCTCTCCCAACACATCTTATTAGAAAAATAACCCACTGCATCATTGTTCACAGACGCTCCACCCATAGTATGTCTACAAATGTTCCTCACAGCTAATTAAGGAAGTGCTTTAATATCATGAAATCTATAGAAGTACAGAATTCCATTTTCCCATTTCACTCCAATACACCTTAGCTGTGGAAAATATTTCCAGCCTAAAGCTCTTCCTTTAAACACTTGATTATGCACTTTGTAGAACGCACCCTGAACTCCTACAATTGGCCTATTAGCTTCCTTTTCTTTTAGTTTTCTCAGTAACTCTTTCAGCTCTTCAGATTGTTTGAAAGGTTGTTTCTTATCAGCATCCTTTCCAAACACTTCTTCCAAAACTTTCTTTCCTTTCTTTTTGGCCAACTTTTCAGCTTCATTTAAGCTCTCCTCAATAATCTCAGGAATCACCACATTCTTTGTCTTCAAAGGATAATATTCTGGATATTCTTCATGAGAGATATCCTCTATTTCAATATCCTCAAACACTGGTACATCTTGATCATCAGAATGTGTTCCTGCATCTTTTACTGGTATATCTGGAATCTGATGATCATTCATGATATCCTCTAGAGATTTCCCAATCTGCTTTGCTAGTCCTTCAAGTACTTCAATTGACGTAGCAGCAGATAACTCACCATCCTCTAAATCAGGATCTTGATAATCTATCTCATACCTCATATCTTCGCTTTCAAAGATCTCAGGAAATCTACCAGTCAACTCAATTGTTCAGACTTGTCTCTAACGCATCTGTCTATACATATTCTTATCTTCCTCTGTCAAAGAACGAATCTTTTCAGTCCAAAAGATAGACTGATATTCATCCACATTTTCTTCACTCTTCTTTGTCTGGAGCTAGATTCGCCTTTACTCTTCTCTGATTCTCTCTTCTTGAATCTGTATTTGCTGGTATCATCATCATTATCATCAGAATCTTTATCACTAGACTCTTTGTCTTTCTTTGAAATCTTTCCTCCAGCATTATCGTCATCACCTGATTCATCACTATCATCATCATCTGAACCCTCTTCATCTGAATCCTCAAAATCGAACTGTTCTTCTTCTTCCTCCTCCTCTTTTTCACCAGTTTTTAAGTGTGGTGCTTAAGAATATAACTTGTCGATCAATTTCTTCATCTCTTTGTTCGTGTTTTCAATCATCTTGATCTTTCTTTTGTTCTTCTTATCAAAAGCTCTGAGTTTCTCAATAGTTTCTTCTAACCCTTTCTGTTGCTTCTGAGATGACAAAATAATCATCAACAAGTTAGCTTCATTCTCTTTCATCTGCTTGAACTCTTCTTGTTTTTTACTAAAAGCTTTCATAACGTTCCCAATTTGTTTATTCACCAATTCCATCACTTCATCAGAAACAGTGACTTTAGGTGTAGAACTCGATTCAGCTCTGGGTTTCTTAGATTTCTTTTCCATTTCTATTAGAACACTCTTCAAAGTTACAGAAATATTATCAGGACTTAATGCTGATGTTGGATCAAATGTGGTCTCTTCAGTAGTTTTCTTCTTCTTCACGCTTGGTGATGTTGTTGGTGTTGTTACTTTCGAACTAGTTGCTTCAGGAATTTTCTTTCCAAGAACTAATAAATCAATCTCTCTGTTCCTTTTCTTTCTTGGGTTTTCCTTCTTAGACATGGTTTTTTTTTTCTGCCTCGAACAATCTTTGCACCTGTCACTGGTGAACCATGAAAATTATCTAAGTTCAGTAACATTTCAGCATCCTCTTCTATCACAGTCTTCTTGTTTTGTTCCCCAAATAACTTCTCAATAGCTTCAGGTGTAGTGATCTCAGTGTCCTTGGGATCAATACCCTTCACAGTTTTAGTCTGAGAATATGATTCTTCATCATCTTCAGTTTCTTCATTGTCTTCATCAACTAACAAAGTCTTGGCTTTACTTTTGCCTTTTGTCTTTGTCACCTTCTTTATTTTGGTTTATGTTTCATCAATCTTTTGTTTACCCTTCCCAGATTTTGCCCCTTTGTTAATAACCTGTCTCTTTGTCTTGGCTGTCTTATCAACTGGACACAATGGACTGTCAAAATCTGAATTACTGTCAGCATGTCTAGCCTTATCTTCACCAGGATCAGTATAACCAACATCCCTCAAATGATCAAACAAATTCTTATTGTGTGGCTTCTCTGCTTTAGAAACACCTTTTTAAGCTATCATCCTGCTCAAAGTAGTAAACTTAATGTGATCCTGATTAATGACTTGCAGAGGATCTTTCTTTAGATTTGGGTACTTGTGACCAAACAGCATCTGTAAGAATCTAGGGTACATCAGAAACTTGTCACCCTTCAAGCCTTGTAGAACTTTTTTCATGTGATGAAATATTATCCCAGATACATTGAAAGGCTTGTTCAAAATCAGTGCCACCACCAATGAACATAAAGTATTCCTCAGCACGTCGTATCCTGCACTAACTAGTCCAAAGACATGCAGAATTACATGTAATAGATACTTGTAAGCTACACACAGCTTCGCTTTGTGTAACATGCAATCTGTAACTGGTCCATTGTACTTCATCCTCAAGAAGCACTTTCTCTGTTCTATCCAAGTTAACTCAATTTGATCTGTTGGAGAATCTCTTAACTATAAGGCCTCTCTGATATCATGCTCTGAAACTAACACAAGATTTCCTTGAATTCTGCTCTGGATCACGAAGGCATCCTCCCAGAAAGTAATAGCTGCATTTTCCCAAAAATGAACCTGATGGTCTTTGTATATCGTCATAGACTGTGCAAGAGCATAAATGACTCTGCATCTCTTCAAAAATGCTATAATTCCATCAAATTCAGTGTATTTCCCCACAACACCAAGATAAGCATAACAGTTATGCTTTGGCTCAAAGTTTAGCTCTTTAGGTGCTTTCTTTTCATGAACTGCGGTGTCTTTAACACTCTGAGATGCTTCTTCAGTCATTTTATCTGCAAAACAATCAATCAAAAACATTTAAACTTGTTAAAACGGATAAAAACAAATTTTTGGTCAAAAAGTTGTTTCATTCGACCCAACGTGGGTTCGAATGTGTTTTCAGAAGATCGAATGTGACAAAAATCAATTCATACGACCTAAAAGTCTTCATTCAACCCTTCGATGGGTTCGAATGAGACCAGTTCATATTCAAAATTACCAAAACATTGATTTAACCATTTTAAACTTGGATTTTGATTCACATTGATGCTAACATGGCCGACTAATATATCCTAATCATCAATTGTTTCAATTAATCAGCATTGTTGGTTTTCCCCCAAAATCTAGGGTTTAAATCATCAAAATCTGTAACACATACAATTAAACCTTGATTTTGTGTAATCCTCCCACTAAAACCAACGATATAGATTAATTCATGATCAATTTGAGTTCAAAAACACATTAAGAGCATAAACTAGACATATTAGGGTTTAAACATTCAAACACTGATTCTGCTCTTTTCCATGGATTAATACCTGTATAAATGATATGGAAATGATTAGAAATATCCATGGAATAAGATTAAAAGGTGTAAAAGGCTTGGGTAACAAGGTGACTTTAAGATTAAAATTTGAAAATTTTTCAGAATGAGGTTCGAATGAGTAAAACTTATACCTACGTAAGCACATTCGACCCTTGCAGGGTTTGAATGAAAATATCAATGCATAATTCGACCTACTAAAAGGTTCGAAGGGAATTCTAATGGCTCGAATGAAAAAAAAACAAAAGAACTCTCTCATTTGACCTCGTGACATGGTTCGAATGTAACCCAAAAAATTTCATTCGACATAGCGAAAGGTCAAATCAAAGGTTTGGAATAATGAAAATATATCAAATGTCCGATTGGAATCCCGTTTTATCATTTTAACCCTTGAAAACCTTCAAACATTCATAATTTCTCATTTCAACAATACAAAACTCAGATTGGTTCGTCAAACTTCCGAAAATGACGATCATCCACCATCAGTTATCGAAAATAACTCAGAAATGTAAAAAAAAATTGAATTTTCTGAAATTTATGCTAAAACACACCAAAAATATTTTTGATTTTTTCTATATATTGAGAAAATGAAAAATTTTAAAAATATTAAACATTTTGGGATTTCCGGTAAGAGGATCATATCAGTTTATGAGAAATCTGATCACATCATTGATTTTTAAGATATTTATCATTAAAGACAATGTGTGATTTGGCAATTGCTGATACTGTGATCCACATAAACTCACATGCAGACTGTTATTCAATGCTTTAAACTGATACTAGTATTTATAGTATAAACTCATTCACATGTGGTTCCCACACACACGACATACTCCCGTATCAAGAAATATTGCACAAATATCCATTGTAACACGTGATTATGCTATTGTTATCTGTAATTCCAAGGTATGAGGCACAGAGGTGTACAAGTCAGCAATTCAATGCTAGAAAGTAACATATGCACTCTACCAGGTTGAGGTCTTATATCAATCATGATTTACATCATAGATTAGATAGGATGTATTAGATATCTTTGATTATCATCACACATATAAAGTTCCTCAATTCGGTAACTTGGGGTTTTGGAATTAAAGCTCTTTTATTAAGATACTCTACCTGATCTAGGTCCGTAAAACCTTACGACAAAAGATCAGATAGGCTATCCCCAGATAACTAATAACATAACGACCTGAAACCTCCGAACTTTTTACAATACCCTATCAAACGAAATTACGGTACCAACACCATATGCCCATGAGGTGTTCAGCCACATAGTAAATAGTTTGATATGTATGTATCAGGCACGCAGCATTAGGTCCACGAAGCCTACCAGCACATCACACAAAATCAACATACGCCTTATTAAACTATTACACTTCTTTTGCATGTGTCAAATCCTCACTGATGTACTATCATTTCCTATTTTTCTCCAGGAAAATTAGTTTTGAATTTTTCTAATTTTTATGGATTTTCAAAATTTCAATGTTTTTGGTTTTTGTGAATAAAAAGCTCCTCTAAAATTGAAAACATATTTTTGGATTTTTGATTTTTCTGAAAAAATAAAAATAAAACTAAAAATTTGATAAACTGATGTGGAGATTACTCTTGCTTTTCAGTTATACCATTATCTTGTAATGAAAATTCAAATGGTCATTTATCAAAAGCTTTGGTAAACAAATCGTCTCTTTGGTAATCAGTGTGGATTTTGACCATGTCAATCAATCCTTTAGCATAGCAATCACGAATAAAATGGTAACGAACTCGGATATGCTTAGCCTTAGAATGATTGACAGTGTCTTTAGTTAGTGCAATGGCTGCTTCATTATCTCAATGAATGGGGGTTCTAAGAAATTGCAAACCGTAGTCGCGCATATGTTTTTGTATCCAAAGCACTTGTGAACAGCAACTTGAGGCTGCCACATATTCTGCTTCACAGGTAGATAGAGCAACCGACGTCTACTTCTTACACTGCCAGGTCACGAGCCTGCTCCCTAGAAATTGACATCCAGCCGTTGTGGATTTTGCGTCAATATCGCAACCTTCATAATCAGAATCACTATAGGCAATAAAGTCAAAGTTATCGTCCTTAGGATACCATAACCCGCGTGACGGGGTACCCTTCATATAACAAAGGATTCGTTTAACTGCAACTAGGTGACTTTGTTTCGGCTTTGATTGAAAACGTGCACAGAGACATGTAGCGAACATTATATCTGGCCGGGATTCAGTTAAATACATGAGAGATCCGACAATGGCACGATAAGTATAGGGATAAGTAAGCTCCCCCTTAGCGTCAACTCCAATCCCGTGATTGGGTTGTATAGGAGTATTCATAGGCTTCGAATCATCCATCTGGAATCGGCTCAAGGCTTCAGAAACGTACTTCGTCTGGTGAATAAAGATGCCCGTTGGCAATTGATCCACCTGCAAGCCTAAGAAAAATTGCATTTCTCCCATAGCACTCATTTCGAACTTCTCCTGCATAACTTTCTCAAATTCCCTGCATAAAAGTTCATTAGTAGAACAAAAATAATGTCGTCCACATATATTTGCACAAGAAGCAAATCAACCTCTGTTCTTTTTGTGAACAGGGTACAGTCTACCAAACCTCTCTTGAATCCTTTGGAAAGAAGATAATTGTTCAACTCTTCATGCCACTGCCTCGGGGCTTGGTGTAAACCATATAACGCTTTGTTCAGTTTACAGACCTTATCCCGGTGGATAGGATCCTCAAAACCCGGTGGTTGGCTGACATACACTTCTTCTTTCACCACACCATATAGAAAAACACTTTTAACATCCATCTGATACACCTTGAATTTCTTATAAGATGCATACACAAGAAACATTCGAATTGCTTCAATACGCGCAACTGATGCATAGACTACGTTATAGTCAATTCCTTCCTGTTGACTGGATCCTTGAACCACCAATCGAGCTTTGTTCCTGAAAATAACCCCTTTATCATCCTTCTTGCATTTTTATACCCATCGAGTACCAACTTTCTTTATGTCTGGTGGTAAATCAGTCAACATCCAGACTCCGAGTTTCTGAAATTGTTGAAGTTCTTGCTGCATAGCTTCCACCCAAGACTCATCCAATAAAGCATCCTTGTAAGTCCGCGGCTCTACCTGCGAAACATAACAAACAAAAGACCATTTATTTTGTTCACCGGTCTTATGAATCTGTGTATATAGAGCAAGGGCTCCAATATTTTCTGACGATGATGCACGTCTCAATTGTCCACGTGTTATCACACTGCTACCAGGATCTCCAATGACTTGTCCTTGAAGGTAAATCTGATGAATCCGAGATTCCGGATGTGCAGGTACAGGAATCACCGCTGGAACATTCAAATTTTCTAATGTATCCAGATCATTACCCGTATTTGAGGAAGATGCAACATCTGGATTTGGGTTCACTAGAGGAGGTATTGTAGCATGATCTAAAATAGCATCACTGAAAACTTCATCATCATCTTCTGATTCAGATGAATCTAACGTTGTAGACGCTTCTTAATATATTTCTTCTTCTATCACAGGAGCATTGGTATCATTAGAAGCTGCTGGAGGAGTTACGGTGATCGGACGCACCAACGGTGAAGTCACTGTGTTCTCACACTTGTAATATAAACATAATACAGCCTCTTCAACCAAACTATCTAGATTGAATGAATCAAAGAAATCTTGATAATGAAACATCCAATCGGGCCCACTTCCTTGAACATTTTGAGTATAACGTTGAACATCTACGTTCGCCCACTCTTTGACTTGACGAGTTCTTTTGTTAAATACGCATTTGAGTGGTGTTGCATACCCAACAAAATAACCCTCTTCTGCTTTAGATCCAAACTTTTCAGTGGGATTCAACATTGTACAAGGTGCTCCGAAAGGTTCTAGATACTCTAAGTTCGGCTTTAGTCTATTAAGCAGTTAATAAGAAGTTTTTCCAAACTTCTTCACTGTTAACACATGATTTAGAGTGTAACAAGCTGCATGTATTGCCTAGTTCCAGAATATTACTGGAAGATTTGAATTTGCAAGCATTATTCTTGCCACTTCAATTAGAGTCCTGTTTTTGCGTTTTGCAACACCGTTCTGTTGAGGAGTATATGGTGCACTATATTCATGATACATTCCTTTATCTTCACATAAAGCTTCCATCTGGGAATTCTTGAACTCCGTCCCTTTGTCACTTCGTATCCGTTTTATCTTCAAACCATAATTTTTTTCCAAACGGGTAAACAGAACTTTCAGATTATTGAACGTTTCACTCTTGTGTTGCATGCACATCACCAACGAAAATCGAGAATAGTCATCTGTAACCACAAGAAAATAAAGATCACCATAATTGCTCTTGCGCTTGACCGGGCCAAAAAGATCCATATGCAAACGGTCAAGTGGAATGGTAACCGAATTCATTTTCTTGGGTTTGTGAGACTGTTTGTGTTGTTTTCCCTTTTTACAACTGACACACTTATCATTCAGATGAAAGTGTTTCACATTAACCCCTTCAATTAGCCCATTATTCACCAAATGATTCATCTTTCAAAGGTGAATATGCCCCATTTTTCGATGCCACATGATAGATTCCTTCTCGGTAGCCATCGACGGAAAACAAGTAACTTGACCTTGAGTCGTGGTAGCTTTGCTCATGTCAAGAATGTACAAGCTGTTCACTCTTGGAGCTTTAAGCATGATCCATTCCTTAGGTATTACCAATCTGGGTTTCAGAATGTAGCAAGACTTCTCATCAAAATGAACAGAAAACTTTTTGTCACAAATCTGAGATACGCTGAGTAAATTGTAATCAATCTGCTTGACATACGAAATCTTCTCAAAACTCACTATCCCATTACTCACACTTCCCTTCATAGTGATATAACCTCCTTTATTTCCCGCAAATGCAACATACCCTCCATTAATGTTCTTGATGTCGAAAAGGAGTGACATATCTCCCGTCATGTGCCCGGAAGCTCCACTGTCAACATCCAAAGACTGCTCACAGGGCCAGTTGGAACTCCGTGCACCAATCACAAACATGATTAGTTCTTTCGGGGGACCCAAGCCATGTTGTTCTTGGGTCTTTGAGCATTAGTAAATGAGAGATTCAAAGATTTGTTTTTCTTTTCAATAACATTTTTCTTTATTATTGACCTGTTTTTCCAAAACATTTGTCTTAGAAAATCTCTTGTTTAGAAGATGAACTTGAGGCTCCTGGAGATCCTTTTGATGTCCACGAATGTTCCGATCGTTTTAGAAATCTAACTTAAGTTTGAAATTTTGGTTGTTTGAAGTTAGTATTCTATGAAACAATCTTTGATGGAACAGTCTTAGAAACCAAGACCTTGGTTGATTTAACTACTGGAGGTCTAACAGTTTGATTGACATAAGGTTTAGAATAAACCCTTTGTTTCTCAAAAGTTTGGTTCATCACAGGTCTTCTCATACCATTATTCATAGCAATTCGATTTTAGTTATCATATACAACCGGTCGGTTTCCTCTTTGGTAAAAACTATTTTGATTTTGAAATCGGTTTTGATGATAAAAGTTTCTATGAGGAACTCCAACATTCGAATTTCTATAATTTTGCCTATTTTCAACTTCTTGCCTTTTTCGTCTCACGTATGGACAGTGAGCAAGTAAATTCCCTCTCTCTCCACACTTGAAACAGGCTCTATACTCTTCAAAACAATTTTCATCATCAGATCTAGCAAATGTGTTGATCGGATACTTATTCTTATAACACTTTTGCCTCAAACTCTCAGGAGCGGGCTTTAGTGAATAAGTCGGTTCAACAAAACCATTTACTTTATCATTTGGTCTCACAAATTGTGTGACATGAACCTTTGATGAGTTAGAATCATCACCATACAGCCACTTGATTAACTCGGGTGGCATACCGGTTGTTCTTTCGGATTTAGGAAACCATATTGTGCTTTCTTGCCAAATTTTATCAATTTTAGAGTAACTAGCGAACTGTATCAGATATTCCTCATCAGAAATTATTTTATCGGATCCTTCCATCCGATAAAACACTTTCACCGGTTTGTCATCACTTTTCTCAATTTTCTTCACTGACTGATTCTGATTTGATTCAACCTTTGGAGAATGTAGTACCTTTGAGTAACACTCATTAGTCCGAATATGATTTTCCAGAGGAATATCATCATTCTTTTTAGGTATCTCATCCTCATAATTAGAATCATCGGTTACTGCTACAACGCCCTCATTGTTTATTCCCAAAATCGGTTTTACATCAGAATTTGGATCACCAACACTAGAAGTGTTTGATTCA
Organism: Ambrosia trifida; assembly: GCA_028751855.1. Lineage (NCBI taxonomy): Eukaryota > Viridiplantae > Streptophyta > Magnoliopsida > Asterales > Asteraceae > Ambrosia > Ambrosia trifida. The sequence goes on from CM054133.1 coordinate 1,545,244, forward strand.
TCCTCTGATGTTGATCCAGATTTATCAGAATGTTCCGGTGTCACAGTGTTATAATTGCGATTCTCAAATAACACCGGAGATGGTACTGATTTGTAACTCACAGTAGGGCTTGGTTTCTCAATTATGTGGTCCACAACATAAGCTACATTTAGATAACTCTCAAGCTTTTTGTTGATCTTTTCTAAAAAACATTTCATTTTAGCCATTTCCAACTTTGTTTCTTCAATTTCATTAATATAGTTATTAATGGCAGTTTGTTTCTGTGACAAAGTTTTAGTTAAATCTGAAATGTCTTTCTTGTAGTTATCTAGCAGCTTATTAACATCTTTTTTCATTTTTGTGATAAGACTGAATAGAGGTTCTAGCACTTTCAAGTTGATACTTTAAATCCTTAACCTCTTCTTCAAGTCTATCACATGAACCACAATAATTATCATGATTAGCAGATGGAGATTTAGAACTTACCGGTTTTGGAGCTTCTGTCATAGCCATCAATGCAAAGTGAGCTTCCTCTCTTGCAAAGAACTTGGAGTAATCAACTTTGTGGAAAGACTCGTCCACCATGCATGACTTTTTGGTCATTAGAAAATCAGCTTCTGCCATAAGTTGCTAAATATTATCATCAAGTGAATTAACACTTGATTCACAATCAGAATCACTCTCAATGTCTGAACAATCATGATCATTAGATGACTCAGAAACGACTTCTTCAATCACCAGCTCCTCTACCTTCTCAGAAATAATCTCAACATCTTTCTCATCAACCACATCTTTCTCAATAATCTCCGGCTTCTCACTTGCCATTTGCTGAGCCAAACAAGAAACATTGCCAGTTGTAACTTCCTCAACACCAAATTGCATTGTGTTCCAACCAAATCCTTCCTCTTTCTAAATCACCAATGCTTGGTTATCAATTTGCTGTTGAGTGTTCGGTGTAGTGACTGAACAATGTTTGGTGTTGTTTGAGTTTGATTTTGGTTGACTGTGAAAGTTGTTTGTCTCTGGTTGGTATTTTGTGAGTTGCTTTGCCGGTTTTGGTTTTGATAGTTGTTGTTTTGGTTTTGGAAAGTAACTTGGTTTTGTGGTTGACGGTTTTGATAGTTTGAGTTGAATGGGTTTCGGTTACCTTGTTGTTTTGGTTGTGTACACTCTCTGGTAAAATGACCTCTAGTTCCACAATTAAAGCATGTAACCTTTGCTTTATTGAAACCATAGGTTGTGTTGGTGTGGTATTGATCTTACACCTGGTGTAGCTACTATTGCCCAAGCCCCGTATCGTCTTGCACCTCCCGAGATTCAAGAGTTGTCTAGTCAGTAACAAGAACTCTTAGAAAAGGGTTTCATTCGACCGAGCTCTTCCCCGTGGGGATCTCCTATTTTGTTTGTGAAGAAGAAGGATGGAAGCCTTCGTATGTGTGTTGATTATCGTGAGCTGAACAAAGTGACCATCAAGAATCGTTATCCTCTCCCTCGCATTAATGATTTCTTTGACCAGCTCCAGGGTTCTAGCTATTATTCGAAGATTGATTTGAGATCCGGTTACCACCAGTTGCGTGTGCAGGAAGCCGATGTTCCGAAGATTTCTTTTCGTACTCGCTATGGCCATTTTGAGTTCTTGGTCATGCCTTTTGGTCTCACTAACGCACCTGCGGTTTTCATGGATTTGATGAACCGTGTTTGTAAACCATACCTTGATAAATTCGTCATCGTATTTATTGATGACATTCTGGTCTATTCCAAGAGCAAGGTGGACAATACCTTGCAACTGGTCTTGGAACTCTTAAGGCGAGAATAGTTATATGCTAAGTTCTCGAAGTGCGACTTTTGGAAGGAGAGGATTCTCGAAGCTCGCTGAGGTTACTATCGTCGTTTCATTGAGGGATTCTCGAAGATCGCTTAACCCCTCACCTCTCTTACCCAGAAGGATTAGAATTTCGACTGGGGTGAACCGCAGGAATTAGCATTTCAAATGCTGAAGCTTAAGCTTTGTTCTGCAGCTATTATGTCCTTACCTCAGGGTACTGATGATTTTTTTGTTTACTGTGATGCTTTTGTTCGTGGTCTCGGTTGCGTGTTGATGCTATGTGAGAAGGTTATTGCCTATGCTTCTCGTCAACTTAAAGTTCACGAGAAGAACTATACTACCCATGACTTGGAATTGGGTGCGGTGGTCTTTGCGTTGAAAATCTGGAGGCATTACTTGTACGGTACCAAGTGCACCATTTACACCGATCACAGGAGTCTTTAGCATATTTTCGACCGGAAGGAGTTAAACATGCGGCAACGTCGCTGGGTTGAACTTCTTAACGATTATGACTGTGCTATCAAGTGTCATCCTGGCAAGGCGAATGTCATGGCAGGCGCCTTGAGTAGGAAGGAATCTGCGAAACCTCATCGTGTTTGAGCATTACAGCTCACCATCCATTCCTCTTTACCTGACCGAATTCGTTCTGCACAACTGGAAGTTTTGAAGGAGGAAAACCTTAGAGCTGAGACCATGCATAGTGCCTATAAGCATCTTGAGCTTAGGTCTGATGGCCTACACTACTTCGCAGAACGTGTTTGGGTTCCTTTGTTTAGGGGATTGCGAGAGCTTGTCTTGGATGAAGCTCATAAATCCCGGTATTCTGTTCACCCTGGCTTCGACAAGAAGTATCAAGATTTGAAGATACTCTATTGGTGGCCGAACATGAAGGCTGATATAGCCTCCTACGTGAGCAAATGCTTGACTTGTGCTAAAGTCAAGGTGGAGTACCAGAAGTCGTCTGGTCTCCTGCAACAACCTGAGATTCCAGAATGGAAGTGGGAATGAATCACGATGGATTTTGTCACCAAACTACCGAAGTCACCAAGTGGTTGCGATATGATTTGGGTGATTGTTGACAGGTTGACAAAATCGGCACACTTTCTACCTATTAAGGAAACTTACGGACTTGAGCGGTTAGCTCGCATTTACCTTAAGGAGGTGGTCTCTCGGCACGGGGTGCATGTCTCTATTATTTCTGATCGTGATTCTCGTTTCGCTTCGCGTTTTTGGAAGGCTTTGCATAAGGCCTTGGGTACTCAGTTGGATATGAGTACAGCTTATCATCCGCAAACTGACGGTCAGAGTAAGCGGACGATTCAAACCTTGGAAGACATGCTTAGGGCATGCGTTATTGATTTTGGCTAGGGTTGGGAGAGTCTCATGCCATTGGTGGAGTTCTCTTACAACAACAGTTACCATTCTAGTATCAAGGTGGCTCCGTTCGAGGCTCTTTACGGACGAAAATGTCGATCTCCTGTTTGTTGGGCCGAGGTGGACGAGAGTTAGCTCACTGGTCCGGAACTGGTGTACGAAACTTCGGAGAAAATCGTACAAATTTGTAACCGTTTGGCAGCCGCGCAGAATCGTCAGAAGAGTTATGCCGATCACCGTCGCAAACCTTTGGAGTTCCAGGTTGGGGACAGGGTACTTCTAAAAGTTTCACCATGGAAGAGAATCATACACTTTGGAAAGTGTGGCAAGCTCAACCCTCACTATGTGGGACCGTTCATAATCCTAGAACGGATTGGACCGGTAGCATACAGACTTGACTTACCAGCAGAGCTCGGTAGTGTTCACAACGTCTTCCATGTGTCTAACTTGAAGAAGTGTTTGGCTGACGAATCTCTTATTGTTCCACTGGAAGAGATCAAGGTTGATGGTCGTTTTCGCATTGTGGAGGAACCTGTTGAGATTCTTGACTATAAGATTCGTAGCCTTCGCCGGAGTAAAATCTTCATCGTCAAGGTTTGTTGGAACTCAAATCGTGAACCGGAGTTCACGTGGGAATGGGAGGATCAGATGAAATCTAAGTATCCTCATCTTTTTCCGAAGCGTGCGTTTGAATCTAGACATGTTACCGCTGAAGCTGATTGAATCTCGGGGTGAGATTCCTTTCAACGTGGGGATGATGTAACGACCGGTAAATTTTCTTTTGTTTCTTTCTTTTCGTCTATTCCCTTTTTGGCTTCGTGCAATTTTCGGGACAAAAATTCTTTCAACGTGGGGATGATGTGACACCCGGCATGTTTAGCTTAAACATTTTGGCAAAACATAAGTCTAACTTAGCGAAAAACATGTATAAACAAACTTAAATGGGTATGTTGAGTCGGGTCAAGTTAGGATTGTCCAGGGTTCAATGATCTGGAAGATCATTGGGAGTCGTTTTGAGTATACACTAGTCTTGAGTCCCGTTGTTGGTGAAATTACATAAGTTGAATTAAGTGTTATACGTAGATTGATACATACATGTGATACAATGTGCAGATCTGTTCTAAGGTGATTTTTATGATTAAAAACCTTTCAAACATCTTCCTAAACAAAACCCTATCACTAAACTTGAGTTTTCATACAAATTAACATGTGTTAATGGTGTTTTATGTTGTATTATATGTGGTTTAATGATTAAATGTTGTTTAGATGATAGAAACATGATCTAGGGCTGCTATTGGTATTGGTTTATGATTGTTTTAGGTTATAATTGGAAAGATGATGTTATTGTGTCTATTTTGGGGATTTTTTTTAAATCTAGGGCTTGAAACATGTTGTTATTATTAATAAAACGATTGGGGGTTTTCGTGAACATAACAAATATAGATTGTGAATAAGAATATTTGACTTGACCCCTTCTTTTGAACATTTTGAGATGATTATGAAAGGATATCGAAAAGTTTCCAAATTGGGTAAAGTTTTCATGCATGATGTGATGTTTCCGTAATTTTGCCATTTTAGGTAAGTGTTAAAGCTGATTGATTTTGGAGTAAAATTAGTAGGGTTTCGTGAGGATATGTTGTTCATACTTGATTGCTGTGTTTCATGATGTTTCGTGACGTTTTCGGACTGTTTTGATGCGATTTGATGCGTTTTAGAATGTTTGCAACAGAGTGGGTCGAACCAAGGGTTCATTTGACCCATCATGGGGTCGAATGAGACCCTCTGGGGTCGAACCAGTCTTCACACAAGTCAAATGAACTTTATTTGGTCGAACGAACTTGATTTAGGTCAAATTAACATGTGTTACGGTCAAATTAACATGTGTTAAGGTCGAATGAACATGTGTTAGGTTGTATGAACTTGTAAATAGATTGAATGAAGCTCCTTGGGGTCGAACCAAGCCATTTGGGGTCAAACCAAGTGTTACTTTGGGCTGATTCGACCTGGCAACCTCAAATGTGCGATTTGTGATGCAAACTAAGTGTTTTATGCTTGAACCTCATGTGTAATCTATGTATACTTGATTAGTTTATGTAATGGGTCACTAACGGAATGTCGGGTCAGTCTAGTGTGTCGGTTGAGCAGTCGAACATGTTTTCAAACATACTTAGTCACGATCTGGACAATCAGGGACTAGATATCCTTAAGGTTATTAGTCAAAACACTTATATTTTATGATAGATTCCCGGTATTAGGAACTATCAAGACTTGTTGATAACTCTTTTATATAGAAGACGCAAATCTAAGGTGGGTTTCACAGCCCCACTTTTATTGGTTTTACTTTTGGGGGAGAAAACCTGTGCTAAACTTGCTAAACGTATCCAGTAATGGTTTTCCAATTGTGGTAGTAGCAAAACTTACGCCTAGCTAGCGTACTTTGGCTTTCACATGACATAGCATTGACAGGTTTGAACTTGGTAACATTTGGTAATACTTGGTAACATTTTATGAAAACCTGTGAACTCACCAGCATTATATGTTGACACCTTTTGGCATGTTTTTCTCAGGTCGCTAACGTAGCAACAAACGGACTAGGTGCACGGGTCTGCATGGCGTCTAGGGCTTTAGGTCATGTTTTTGAATAATCTTTTGAAACTACTTTATCACATGGGTTGTAACTTGAATTGGCTTCCGCTACGGTTTTGAGATATTAAAGTTTATGTTTGAGTCTACGCATCTTTCATATAGTTGTTGTTTATTGTGACCGTTGACTTGGATCCTGGTTTCTCACGCGCCTCGCGGTAAAACCCCGCATGTGGAATTTGAGGGTGTGATAATTTATATTACTATTAATACGAAATTCGGTCTATCATAATAACTCTCATTTATTTTCTTGTATGAATGATTGATTATAAATCAATTTAACCTATAATTTAGGCTTACCATATTTTATGCTGAGTTAGAAAAGTCACCGACTCAAGTTCTAGGAATTCAAATTTCAAATATTAAACTATATCCCATATGCAAATATATTTTATATACTCATATATTATTAAGTATACGACATCAATATTCATATATATACACAAAGCCATCCGCTTTATATTATCAATGTATTTAGATTTCATAGATGTTACATACACGTATGTTAATTTATATAAATCACTATTGAGTAATAATACATATACCTATATTTAACATACTCACTTTTTAAAAAAAAAAAAAAAAACAAAATCATAACTAATGTATAAGTTGATTTTTTATAATTTAAACTAAAAACCTTCGTATATTAACATCGGTTGATTTTTTATAATTTACAATAAATCATAACTGATGTATAGGTTGATTTTTTATAATTTACAATAAATCACAACTAATATTATTTATTGTCATAAATAATAATTGGCCGAATTTAATGTCATTCAATCTGAATGATTGATTATGATTTTAATATCATTTTGATATTATGTCTTTCCGTTATTTTGTATAATTTCCTTATTCAATATATTAAAAGGTTGTTTCATGTAATGATTTCAATTCTATCAATTTATTCCGTGATGTAGGCTTACCATAATTTATGATGAGTTAGAAAAGTCACCGACTCAAGTAAGATGTTTAATATTATTTATTGACATTAATAATAATTGACCGAATTTAATGTTATTTATTAAAAGTTTTAATCCCATTTATTTATATTACTGTTTTTTTCGAATTTATGTTTAATATTATTGACCGAATTTAATTTTTTATATTATGACTTTCCTTTAATCAATTCTCATTAAATGATAATCATCAAAATCATTTCAATAGTAATGTGCTAATTTTAATATGTCAATAATAATCAGACAATCATTGGTATGTCAATTTCAAACGCGGATGTTTTTAATGTAATTGATTTGAATTTTTTATTACGATTTTTAGGTTATTTATTAAGATTTTTAATCTCATTTATTTATATTACTATTTTTACAAATTATGATTGGTCTTGATTGCAATTAATAAGATTTATACATTTTTTATGTATTTTATTATGTTACAATTAATAATATTTATTGACATTAATGATAACTGACCGAATTTAATGTTATTTATTATGATTTTTGAGAGGCGGAAGATTTTAATGTCATTGATTTGAATGATTGATTATGATTTTAATATTATTTATTAAGATTTTCAATCTTATTTATTGATATTAATACTTTTACGAATTTTGGTTTAATATTGTTAACCGAATTTAATTTTTATATTATGACTTTCCTTAAATCAATTGTCATTAAACGATAATCATCAAAATCATTTCAATAAGTGTGATAATTTTAAGTGTGTTAATTTTAAGATGTCAATGATAATTTGTAGATAACTAGTAAGGCAATTTGAAACGTGGATGTTTTTAATGTCATTGATTTAGATTATTGATTATGATTTTGTTGTTATTTATTAATATTTTCAATCTTATTTATCGATATTACTAATACTAATATTACAAATTTACTTTTAATGTTGTTGACTGACTTTCATTTTGATATTACGACTTTCCTTTAATCAATTGTCAATTACACGATTCAAGTCATCATGTTCTCAAATATGTATGCTAATTTTTAGTTTCCTAATTTTAATATGACAATAATAATTTGTAGATAATGGATAAGGCAATTTGAAAGACAGATGATTTTGATGTCATTGATTTGAATAATTGATTATGATTTTGATGTTATTTATTAAGACTTTTTAATCTTATTTATTGATATCACTAATATTACGAATTTAGTTTTAATATTGTTGACCGACTTTAATTCTGATATTACGACTTTCCTTTAATCAATTGTCGTGAAACGACAATTGATACTTAATCAAACGACAATTTTGACCCTATTTTAACAACGAAATTAAATGATAATATAAATTTTCAAAATGTTACTTTTTGTTAAAAAATTATATTACTTCAATCACAATTTATAATGATTACTAAAGATGTGTAAGGCAATTTCAAACGTGGATGTTTTTAATTTCATTGAATTGAATGATTCATTATTGAGATTTTAGCAGTTTTAATATTATTTACTAAGAGTTTTAATGTTATTTGTTGACATTAATAAGAATTTTTAATTTCTAATTGGACTTTATTGCAATTAATAAGTTTTATTGAGATTGTAGCAGTTTTAATGTTATTTATTAAGAGTTTTTATGTTATTTATTGATATTAATAAGAATTTTTACATTTTGATTGGACTTGATTGGCATAGAAGAATGTATATCATATAATTATTACGAAAATTATAATTTATTAATTAGTATTTACTTGAACTTCATTTGTAAATAAATGATAAATTCCTCAATAATTCAATTGTATATTAATAAAATAAATTTTGTCAGTAATTAAACTTTTTATGATAATTTACAATCAACCAAAATTCATACGAATTGTATTACGTAACTTTCAATAAATAAAATTTGCATATTTCTGATTGAATAAATAAAATTTGCATACAAAAATCTTTATAGATTTTTTTTTTCATTTGACATGGACATGTACTGCGTGTATACGCGGGGCTCTAACCTAGTAATTTATATGATTAATTCATTTTATACTTTTAATATGTATAAAACAAACATTCGAATTGATTTAAAAATATAATAAAAAAAACTGACAGATCAATTACAATCACAAAAATAAAAAAGAGTAATTCTTAATGGAATAATTAGTAGGATTATCTGTACGTTACGAAAGACATTTGTTCGGTGACGTTTTTGCTCGTTTCTATATCGGCTTAAAAGGATATCGACACTAGTTTACATCGATTGAAAACAATAAAAATGAATATTGGTATTGGTTTCAATGTTATTCAGTTAAAATTGGTTCGGTTTGTCACGGTAAAAAATTGATCAATACATAGATAAAAAATGAGCATGTCGCAAGGTTAGATACAAACTAAAGTGTGAGAATTTTTGTACCACATGTGTGTTTGTGCTTTGATCATTTATTTATTACTATTCAACACTTGTCTTTGAGTAAATATATATCCACCTATAGATAAAAATAAGCACAAAGAAGTGACATACTCAAATCATTTTATTATATTTATAATTTGAATTTGAATGTTATAAGAGGAAAAATATATATTTGTTATGATATATACCATTCCACGCACAATGAATGTGTCAACCGGTAATCACTAATGAATATGCATATTAAATATACAGTGGAAAGTTCAACGGTAAGAAGAAAAAAAATAAATAGTAACCAAATTGTATTTCGTGTTAAATAAATTATTATTTTTTTAACCCCTAAACTAGTTAAATAAATGAAACTCATAATTAATTTTTAAGTTATATAATTTCAAAGCAAACCTAAGTAAAGTGAAAGAAAATTCCGTACGTGTAGGATATGCGTAGGATGAACTTTTATATGTGTAGAATAAACATATGATAATCTCGATGTGTTTAGGATAAATATATGATAATTTTCGATATATGTATAATGGATTTTGATATGTGTATGACAAATTTTGATAATATGTAGGATAGAGTGTTAATGACTAATGAATTAGAAAGATAACAATTAATGTAAGCAGAATTAAATTATTTAATGTTTACCATTATGTTATTTGTTCTTTTTGTTCTCACATTAAGTTTATTCTCATTTGATTTCACTATATAGGTAAAGTATATGGAGGAAACCCTCCTTATTTGGTAAACTCTGGAAACTCTGACTTCCGAACATTTTTTTTTTTTTGAAAAAAATAGGGTATGTAATATACATTTTTTTAAGCATTTCGGGCCAAAAAAATCGAAAAAGCGCCGAACGGTTTTTTTTTAAAAAATAAAAAACGTCTACTGTTTACATATAGTTAACACATTGTTAACACCTGTTATTAGCGCTTAACATGTGTTAGTCAAAATTTTATTTTATTTTTTTAAAAAAAAAAAGTACTCGGCGCTTTTTTATTTTTTTTTGGCCCAAAATGCTTAAAATCATGTATATTACTTGCCCTATTTTTTTTCAAAAAAAAAATATTGGGAAGTCAGAGTTTCCAGAGTTTACCAAATAAGGAGGGTTTTCTCTATAACCATTCCCTCACTATATATATATATATATATATATATATATATATATATATATATTGATATTTGTTGATGATTACCTATGAACACCTTCTGACGTGCGCGAACAAATCAAGTTCTAAACATGAACACGACTCGTTTAACTCATTTATATCTCATGTTTATAACACAGTTTTATGTTTTATGTACCAAAAAAGGGAAATTAAAGATTTTTGCCTCTTAATTCTAAGTATTAAAAAAAGTCAAAAAATCAAATAGTGTACTTTTCAGTCAAACAGGTCTTATCTTGTCTTAACAGGTTACCCATTGCCAGCCCTATTTAAAATATGGAGTATTGGAATTAAATAATCCCAACTATTACTTATTGGTCGTTACCGGTTTCAACTAACGAAATATTTGTTGGTGGTCCCACCTCTTTAAACACATTGTCCTCCGGACCATAACTAACAGAAAACTAAGAGGGAATTTAACGCGCAAAAGTGAATTTGACAGGCGAACATGCCACATCAGGTAGGACTGGTAGCCGCCAATAACTGATGCTTAAAATATGGGCAATATATTAGTCATGGTTCGTTTGTAAACAATATGTTAAAAGGTGAGACTAAGTAATTCAAATATGCACAGAGTATCCTAATGCAGGTCGATTTATGTTAGACAAGAATGGACTCAAATGAAAAATACTTCAGATATGCACATATATGCTTTCACCAATGGATGACAAAGTACTCATCATAACTCCATCAATTACTAAATTAAAAATAACCGCGGTGATCCCTTGCAAATATTGACGAATGTTGACCACTATAAGACGTATATCAACCGATTAACAATGTACCTCTTATCCGTTTAACCTAAATCTCCTCCACCACACTGATTATGATGACATACGCTTTTTTGTGATAACCACCAAATCCGTTACCGTATGTCAAACATTAAGTATCACTTGTGTAGTTTAAAAAGCAATGACAAATGTGCAGCAATTATTTGAAGGGGAAACAACTAATAATAACTCAACTGATAATTTGCATGTGGAAATAGTACATAGGAAGAGGCATATGGGGAAGGGAATGCGAGGAGGAAGAATGATGTTGCACATAGAATGAAACAAATGAGTAACATATAGGGATGGCAATCAAACCCGAACCCGATGGGTAAACCCGAAACCCGACACATTTGGGACGGGTTTGGGGTCGGGTAATCGGGTATGGGTCTGGGTATGGGATTAGTTTTAAATTTTTTCGCGGGTTTGGGATTTGATGATATACCTGTTTACCCGACCCGATTACCCGATAAAGTATACCTGTTTACCCGATTAGATACCCAATATAATTTCTAATATATTTTTTTAAATATGTTTGCATAATATATCTAATTGTCTATCTACATTGTCATCTTGTGCTAAAATTACAAAAAATTATTGTATATACTATTTGTTATCTATGTCTTTGATTGCTTTTACATGATTTAAGTATTTTATATTTATACACTATAATCATTTTACATGTATATTTAATAATGGTAAATGTAATTGGTTAATAGTTACCTAATAAATGCCCGTCGGGTTTTTGGTCGGATATACTCAATGAGTAAGTTTAAAAATTAATGGGTTTATCCGAAACCCGCGGGTATACCCGATACCCGATGGGTATTTACCCGACACAAACCCGACGGGTTTTGGGCCGGGTTTGGGACAAGCATACCTAATCGGGTATGGGGTTGGGATTACCTAAACCCGTCCCAAACCCGACCCATTGCCATCCCTAGTAACATAATGAGGTGGACCCATCAGAGGCTAGTAACAAAGGGCAAAATTATTATTTTTTTTGGTCGATGGGGGAATGGGAAAGCGAGCCAAAATAGCGTGACAATTTCAAAAAAGTGGTCAATATGTACAAGAAGCCCAAGTCAAGACTTAAGGGGATGAGGTGGTACGAGTGGTGAGGAATGTAGAGGGTATGGGATCATGGTGTATTTAGTTGGCGATATATTTGGAGAAATGCATTCCACTGCTTTCATATGGTATGAACATAGGGCGAATAAAAACAAGGTGGAGTGGGAGAAATGGTGTCTTTTAATAACATGGGGTAGAAAATTTATGATTTACTAGTAGTAATTTTTTTTTGAACAAATAATCTATATCTATATTATAAAGTATTTCACAAGAACTTCTTAAAATCTAAGAGGTACAAGTTTGATTCATTATGGTACAATACACAATGCATATAATAACTACCTTTTGAATGTAAAATTGCCTTTTAAACACCATATTTAACAAAAACTAATCAAGAGTGATGAGATGTTTATGAGACCTCATGACATTCAATTCTATAATTATTTTAAACACATTAAATATAACACATATAAAAAATAATTCACAAAACTACATGTTTTGTTATAATCTTTTTATATATACAATTAGGTACTTTATAAAAGTTAAAGTTTTTATAAACCTGATAATACGATATAGAAATCGAGAAATCAATAATGAAAACCTTGTTTTTAATCATGAGGTAATGATTTGAATTCTAAAATTACTACGCATGGCTAATCTGATCTAAACTATACGGTCATCATATTCTATGACCGGAAAAGAACATTATGTTTTTAATGAATTTCGAACAAAGATATTAAGAAATATTCATATAAAGGAGTGGACAATAACAAAAAAAAAATAATTAATAATAATGGGTTCTTCTTGAGTACTGCAACTCAAGCCCACATTTTCAGCTCAAGTAAATTTTTCGGTTATTTATTGAAAACCAATTGGACCGATATTCATAATCGATTAACCAAACGGGAACAAATGAATAATTGAAACCAAATAGTTTTTGAAATATATTAATCAAAAGTTTTGGTTTTGATTATGGCTTAAAACTGAAGTGAACCGAACAAATTGTACACACCCTTAAAATCACCAATTAGAGTGTTGTAGTTTTCGCCGCAACGCGCAGACACCCTACTAGTAATGTTTTTTTTTTGAACGGCCAACCAACAACTTTATTAAAAAGATAGCAAGGAGCTAGTACGAAAAGCCCGAAAATACAAGCCGAAACAAAACAAAATTCCAACAAGAAATCCGAACACAACCCACCCGGACGTTATCTCATTTTCCGTGTGTCCAATGGCGAAGATTTTTGAGGGCCCTAGGGGGCCCCGGTCCCCACCATTTTTTGGCGTAGTGGTGGAATTTTGCGATTTTCGTAGGTAAATTTAGTCCACGTTGAGTTCGGCCCCTACCGATTTGATCTTCTGGCCACTACCGATCGAAAAAAGTTGAGCCCGGCCCCCACCAATTCGAAAACCAAGCTTCGCCACTGCGTGTGTCAAACAAACACCAAGCGACCCAAGACATGTCCGTTATCTTCCCACGATTAGTTATCCATAAGTAGCTCGTCACTTTAATCTCGTCCACAATTTTCCGCACCAAAACCTGTTTTTGATTAAAAATGAAATCATTCCTAGCCCGCCAAATACTCCAAAAAGCCATGAGAATGACCCCGTAAAAATCCTTCCTCGCTCGCTCCCCATTTTTGGTCGTATGATGAAGCTTCAGCAGGTCCGTAACATGAAACGCAAAAACATTTGGCACGTTACACCACCCGAAAACTACCTGCCAAACATCAGAGATAACCGGACACCCAATAAACAAGTGATCAACCGACTCCACAGTTAACTCACAAAGCTTACAAAGTTGTGTCTCGAGCTGGACATGTCGTCTTGCCAAAGCTTCCACTGTCGGAAGTCTGTCTAAAAAAGCACGCCATGCGATAATGCCGACCTTCCTTGGAACCCAATTGCACCATTCATATGTAGTTACCGGTAGAATATTATGAGCCTCAAACAAACATTGCCTCATTGCTTTAACCGAAAATCCGACTGACCCTCCAGCCGACCAGGTCCATGTATCAGCCCCCATAGACAATTCAACATCAAACAGCAGCATATTCAAATATTTAGGGCTGGCAAATCGTGTCCCTAACAGGTTAACAGGTCTCTGACGCGCGCGAACAATCAAGTTCTAAACATGAACACGACTCGTTTAACTCATTTATATCTCATGTTTATAACACAGTTTTATGTTTTATGTACCAAAAAAGGGAAATGAAAGATTTTTGCCTCTTAATTCTAAGTATTAAAAAAAGTCAAAAAATCAAATAGTGTACTTTTCAGTCAAACAGGTCTTATCGTGTCTTAACAGGTTACCCATTGCCAGCCCTACAAATATTCAATGCATCGAACTGTTGCTGCTCAACACTTGAAAAAACAAGCCCCCATAGACAGACTCTACTAGTAATATGTAATTGTGTTGCCGTTCAAAAAAAAAAATATGTAATTGTGTTTTCTTAAAAAAATGGTGTCTTTTAATGATATGGGATAGAAAATTTATGATATAATAATAGTAAGTGCGGGTCTTTTGTAAACCGTCTTAGATATCCATAAATTATATTTACTACAACGACCTTCCGTATAATTAATTGAGTGTATCAACATGTCATTTAAAACAATATAAATTTTGATGGAGTATAAAACTTTGGAGAGAGGCTAACGTACAAAGTTCCTTAACGTACAAAGTGTAAGATGCATTCTAAGTCATTAGATTTAGGCGGTGGCAAGATGGTAATTAACAATCCTAATCATATTTGGGTTAATCTAACCAAGGGTAAATTAGGAAAAAACACGTTTAAATTTCTATGAAATCATAACAACAGACATAATCGATGCAAAAATGTTCAACGATTGAACCTGATTTTTCATTGTTTTCAACTCGATTAAACGTTCAGAATGATTAAACAATAAAAAACATTCGATTACAAACAAAATCAAAATGTATTTGCAGAAAAAGAAAAAAACAGAGTATGAAAATTCAATTGATAAAATTAGTAGAATCGTATTAAAAAATCACCATCAATGCATGTATTATTCACAGAAAACGAACGATGTTGATAATAGAAGAAGAATTAAAGAAAAAAATGGCTTTCAAAAAAGTTTCAGACGCGAAGATCATAAACTGTTAAACAGAAAATCATAAAACGCATTTGGTTTTTTAAACACTATTTAAACTGGTTTTTACAAAAACGCATTTGGTTTTTTTATAAAACGCACTTGGTTTTTGTAAAACGCACTTGGTTTTTGTAAAACGCACTTGGTTTTGTAAAACGCATTTGTTTTTTTTGTAAAACGCACTTGTATTTTGTAAAACGCACTTGGTTTTGTAAAAAGCATTTAGTATAAATAAAAACTCACCTTTTCCTCACTTTTCCCCCTATTTTACTATGTTTTCCTCAAACAAACAAAACAACTATATTCACACACACTTGAGGTAATGTTTTTATGGATTGGTTGTTTTTTTTCTTTTTTTCTTCTTTTTCCTTTGTTTTGTGATTAGCCAGAGACACAGATATATTGGCTTCTTGGTTGTCTTGATAGAGGAAGTGACTAGATCTAAGCCACGATTGAGGTCGGGTTGAAGGCGAACAACGTGAAGGGTTTTGAAGGCGAACAACGTGAAGGGTTTTGAAGGCGTCGGAGGTTAGAGGAGAGAGGGATCGGTGAGGCTTTGGTCCGGCGGTTGGGTCAAGTGGTGATGGTGGTGGTGGTGGTGGTGGTGGTGGTTGTGGTTAATGAACGATTAAAAAATGATATGAAGGATCATTACCTTTTTCCCCTTTTAAATCAAACTGGATTGGGTTAGGATTAGGTTAGTTAGAATTAACTAGGGTTTACACGTGTTAAGCTGTGGTGGCTTCTTACACTTTGTAGGTTAAGGATACTTTGTATCCTATACTTTCTCTAAAACTTTGTAGTAAAATTTACATTTCATAGCAAGTTTTAAATGAAATGAAACACATTTCGAACTATTTCATTTTGTCATCTTTTTGTCTATTAGCTGACCAAATAATTCCAATGTGACCCCCACAAACTTTATAATAAAAAAGTAGTTCATTTTCACTTTTAAGCTTATACCGATTCTTGTTGGTCCTATATAACTTTTCTAACGCAACCAAATACAAGAATCACAGTCGTCCTCAGTTCTCATTCTCATTCTCAAACATGTCTAAGCAAACATACAGAGTTTGCTTGTGTTTCCGCCGACGGTTCAAAGTACGCGAGACTGAACCGCCGGCGGACATCAAGGAACTCTTTTGTCGTTACTCTGAGAACGACATCATGACCGCTGAGCACTTGCAGCGGTTCATGGCCGAGGTACAAGGAGATGATAAAGTAACCAAGGAGGAGGCCGAAGCCGCGATCGACGCTATGATTAAAGAGCTGAAACACCTCCCGATCATTCACCGGAGAGTTTTGAATGTTGAAGCATTTTTCCGGTATCTCATGAGTGACTCCAATTCTGCTCTACCTTTTCCTCCTAAGGTATTTGTCAAAAGCCTTTTAATTAATCATCATATTTGACTTTGTGGATTATTCGAAAAAAAAAAAAAAAAAAGTTTAGTGATGAACTGATGAAGTATGTTTTGTTTATCAATGGGGTGGTGGTCCATTGGTAAAGGCAAAACCTTTAAAACACCTAAGTTGTGGAAGGTCTTGGATTTAAGTCCCACAGACCACTGGATTTAAAAGAAATTAACCTAAAAAAAAAAATTGAGTTTTTTTAAGGATAAATTGAATACTAATATTATTGACCGATCATAATTCATATTAAAAATTTAAACAATAATGTCTATAACTTTTAATTAATTTCAATGTAAATTAGGTCAATCTCACACTTACAAAGAAGTAACTCTAATCCCTTCTAGTGAACAATTGAATAATTTTTATCTATGATATAAATTGTTTTATAACATTATATAGGAAAGTTAAGGATATGCTGAGTTTTTGTATTTGGCAATGAAGTTGATAGTATTATCGAACAAATTTTTAGTATGAAATATTGATAGAATTTGCGAGAGATTATGATTTAATCTTTCATAATTTCATTATCACCAAAGGTATATTTAATACATTTACAAGATCTGTTATTTATGATAGAACTAGCTTATACCCTGGGAGCGTCCCGGGTTGAGAAATCTAAGTAAAGTGAATAAAATTAGAAGTATCTAAACTATAAAAATGACATCTATATATCAACTTACATTAGATACTTTAAAAAAAATACCAAAGATCCATTTCACCTTACAACATCAACACCTCAAACAGAATATTAAGATCCCAAACACTTTAAGGGGACATAGATTGTTTAGCACCAATACATTCAGTCAAAATTTCAGAATATGGTGGAAAAAGAAAACATAGCAATTACCTGTTGGAGAGCATCCCGGGTTGAAATATCTAATATGACATAATAAATGTAACATCTTGCCCCTCTCACCACCAATATTGTCCGCTTTGCCCATCCAGAGCTCACGGATTTGTTTTTGGTTGCCCAAGTGGAGACTTCCCAGGAGGTCACCCATCCTAGAATTTCTCCCACCTGAGCACGCTTAACTGTGGAGTTCTCCTCTCATCCACTAACATTAAGTCCCAAAACGCGTTGGTGATTTAAGAGGCAAGACATTACTTATGAAACAAAGATCTCTCTTGGTCACGGCCGATGTGGGATTTTCCTAGGGTGTCACAATAAAATATCTAATATGACAACATAATTAATGACTTGCCAATATATGATTAATGAATATTATATTATTATTATTATTATTATCATTATTATTATTATTATTATTATTTAAACAAATCTCTGTCATAAGTTATCATATTCTAATATAAAAAAGGGTAATTGGGTCGGGTATCACCTAATCCCAGGCCTGACCCAAACCCACAATTTTTTTAAACTAATTCCAAACCTGATACAATATCTGTCGGGTTACAAAAAATAGTCGTTTTTTCTCCGTTTTTTATATAACACTATGGTACTCGTTGGAAAGATAATAAAACGCTCGTTAATTTGGTGTAATTTTTTTTCTTTAAAAAATCTCGTGTATAAAAGATATTAACGTTTAAAAGTTGTTGGAGAAAACATTAGAGATAAAAATCTAATTTTGTTTTTAAATTTTAAATTATTATTTTCTTAAAATAAAGGTCTTGCCACATGGGATGACACATGGCACACTCAATAAAGAGAATACCCTCTTTGAATGACATGTCATTAAAATGGCTTTGGTTTATTATATGTATAGACTAGCTTTTATCCCGGGAGTGTCCCGGGGTTGAAAAATATAAACATTCTAATAATACTAATACTAATAATAATAATTATTACTCTTGTAATTAAATAAATAAAAAATAACTTTGCTATAAGGTGACACCATGTGTTGCAGTGTTCCACGATTCTTTCTCCTAGCTTCTCTTGATGAAGTATACCTATCCATCTTAAGAAGAGTAAAATTCCAATGATAGCATGGTGATTAGGCTGAATTTCAACATCGTAGATAAGAACCTAGTTTAAAAGAAAAAAAACATGATTAATGAATAACCTGAACACTTTGTGTTTTTTTTCCTGTATGAACAAAACCCCACAAAAAATAGTCGTTTTTTTCTTCGTTTTTTATATAGTACTATGGTACTCGTTGGAAAGATAATAAAACGCTCGTTAATTTGGTGTAATTTTTTTATTTAAAAAATCTCGAATATAAAATATATTAACGTTTAAAAATTATGGGAGGAAACATAACAAAGAAAAATTTAAATTTGTTTTTAAATTCGTTTTTCCTAAAATAACTCAATTTAATTTTAGTAATTGAGAATGTAGAGATAGAGAGATAAATTTAGGGTTTTATGTTTATCTTGATTTTAATTAAAAAAGAAAATAATTCAAAAACACTAAAATCTTTTAATTATGATGCCACGTGGCAGTTTTATGAAGAGGTAGAAGGCACCATTGCATGCCACGTCAGCAATGTTCAATTCTTTTATATATATTAATAGATAATAGATTAATAGATTTGAGAGATATTATGATTGAATTATTCATTATTTCATTATCACCAAAGGTATATATAATACAATTACAAGATCTCTTATTTAGAGATACTATCAACTATTTAGAGATAATATCAATTGATAATTACAATATATTTGTTCCTAAAATATGTGATCTATTAACTATTATCAACAATACGTAATAGTTTGAATTTTTCAAATGAATTTTGTCTTACACATTATTAGTTTATCACTAACATTCAATAATTATTTTCATTTGACACCATGATAATCAATTTAACACGTTTCCCAACCCCTTTTTATTGGTTTGGTGTTGAGTCTTATCACACGAATATACTGAGCAGGGCCGGCCCTGAGGGGGTGCGGGCAGGACACCCGGCCCGGGCCCAATTTCTAAAGGGGCACTTTGAGCGGCGACGAGTGTAGAGTGTATTTTTTCTGCAAGTATTTTCTTTCTGTTTTCAACCCAAAAAAAGATCTATCTTAAACATCACTAGTTATAAACGCAAGAAGGTGAAGAGTATATAAGGAAGAAGATGAGTCATACATGAAAAACTATATTTGAAGGATATGACAAAATTAAAAAAAAAAAAGTTGAAGTGTGTTATTTGAGATTTGTATTGTGGTACAGTAATTGTGCAGTCTTTACAGTAAATTTTAATATATAGTAGTACTACAAAAAAGTAATTGTCTCACGCTTGTACACATGATTCAAGTCAAATTCATTTCATTAAAAAAACTTTTGAAGTCTAGACGTAAATAATGACCCTTCAGATAATTATGGAATTTTAAGAAATGGTGGTTTTTTTATGAGCCAATTAGCCAAACATATTAATTTTTATAATTATTACAACACTTTCATATCCGATTCGACCGGTCCGACCAGGGAACCGGTAAGAAAACCGGTTCAACGTCCGCTTCGGTTATGAAAACATTGCTTAAAAGACCTAAGACTAAGGGGCACATATTTTCCAGCTCGGCCCGGGCACCTGAATTTTCAGGACCGGCCCTGATACTGAGATGGTATATAGAAAATTACTTCGTTTTGTTAATCTTATCTTACAAACATATATTAAAGAACTAACGAAATTGAATAATACCATTCAGTCATTATAATAGGTGGTGTTATATGCATAGCTCCAATGCCCTCACACGTACAATTTTATATTTTGCATTTTTTAGTAATGAACTTAAACTTCTTATTGATTTATTCACATAATTGTATTTAACTTAAAATTGATTTACTCATTATATAATATTTTAAATATCGGATAACCTTGAATTACCTTTGATTAGTCAGGGTTTTATTCGTTGACCGTTATTTTTTTTAAAGGTAGTCTTTACCACCATTTGGACACAATATATACATGTTCAGTAACATGCATAGTAGTAGATATTAAATAAATATATATATCTTATACAACATCTATGATTAAGTAATATTTATATTTATACTAGATCTACTTTTATTTTGGTGATTGTTGTTCCAAAAATCTGTGATTGGGTCATTTTCTCATCTCAAAAGGGTATACTATTTGATGAGTGTACTATTGGTGTAGTCAAAGTGAAAAGTAACAAACATGGTTGTTAAGCACTTAGTACTGAGAGCGACATGGTGCCTAACCATTGAAACAAAGCAAAACCTTTTTTTTTAACCGCAAATTTTTTAACACTTTAATTTCCAAACACCCGTGATGTGGATATATAGCCTTACTTTTATCTATCCAACTGGACCACAATAAATGCATGGGAATGATGAATGAAAAAAATGGGTGATGGGAATGGGTCTCTGTTTCTTTCTGATTAGACCAAACAAGTATTTTAATGCACGGTATTAATTGACTTGTATATGTTGTAAAGAAGTTGTGACTATAAGAAAATAGATGTAAATTTGTATTTATGTGAAGTGTGTGATGTTTGTTGCCCTCTCGGTCTTGAGGTTTGACGTTTCTTTTTAATAAAGTATACTTTAAAAAAAATAAGAAATTAGATGTATCATAACTACTTATTATTTATATTTAGGATGTTATTCTACTCAAAATTTATGTGAGTGAAATAAGATTGTATAAATTATAAGCATATTTAATGTTTATGTCAACAACACTGATCTCATAACTTATTCAAAAATATCCAATATGTCAACTACACTGATCTCATACATATGTGACTATGTTTTATGCAGTTTGAAAAAAAAAAAAACATATAGAATAGAAAAAACAGCTTAGCTAATTTATTACTGATGATACCGAATTTCTGTAGATGGTGTATCAATTTTATACTTCACATACATACATACATACATATGTAACGCTTTATATTAATATTTAGTGAGTGAATTTATACACATTTTATTCTCAAGTGTACTAATAGAAGAGTTGTTTAACGAACGATAATATTAGTTAAATTGTGTTAGTATTGATTAATATAGACTCGAGCTTATAATTAAAAATACCTACGTATTGAAAACTACCCCGGCCCATGTCTAATCTAAGTTATTTTCATTTGTATGAGGGAAATGACGAGCCAGTTACCATTCAACTCATACTCAGTTAAAAAGTTTATACAAGTCTATGTAACTCAAACCAAATCAGCTTAATGAAGTTGAATTAAGAAAGAGTTTTACTAAATTAACTACCTCTGGCTAGGGATTACAATCCACTATTCAGGAATTAATATGTTACATTTTTTGTCAACGTAAATCCCGAGCACTCTCGAAGTACCCACCGGACAAAGGAGTACTCTGAGGTAACCCGGGTCCACCAGTAATTTCACACCAATTTCTGGGAAAAACCTGTCGCCGAAGGCCCACTGCAGTAAAACCCGGCCCACTAGCAACATTTTGATGTCCGTAGGACTCGAACTCCCCACCTCCCATAAGGAAAGCAAGGAGGGTGTCACTCTACTATAAGAAATTGGCATTAATATGTTACATAATTGAGTTTGTTGGTGAAATTTTCTCTTGAATCTTAATAAATGGCTTAAATCAAAACAAACACGCTTCTTCTATTCCCTACTCCCTTTAATACCCACTAATTATAAAAAAAGCTTTTCATCTTTCTTTATTATAAAGGTTTGTGCCAAGTATTTAATGCAATAAGAGCATCCATAATGAGTGTAGACCGGAAGTGTCCATTCAAGCGGAGGGGGGCAAAGTGGACGGGAATGCATTGGAGGGGAGGTCTGGTGAAGTTGGGTTTGGCTGAGTAGATTGGTATGGTTTGGAATATGCTGACCCCCAAATATGATTTTTCAATAAATTAAAAAAATGTTTTTATATGTGTCGGTAAAATTAAATAAAAAAAAAAAGAAAGTAGGCAATAAGGTGGAGGTTCGAAAAAAATAAGGTGGAGGTTCGAAATTATATATGGTTTTAAGAAAATATGTTTGAAATAGTTATTGTTTAAAATAATGTTACATCTTGATATATCAGAGAATTTGATAATAACTTATTAACGAAAAAAAAAAAAACGAACAAATTAGCAAGCAAATGATATTATAGTCTTTTATAGACAAAGACAATAATAATAATAATAATAAAAATAGATGTAGGTGGGATTTTGTGGTACCTCCCTTCAAGTTTTTGCTGGGATTTTGGGATAAGACAAATAACGTAGATTTTGGTATGATTTAAATTATTTGCACATAAAACGTAAAAAATATTTTTTACGTGCAATTTTTTTTTCATACGTTTCTCTAATATATTATAACAATGAAATTTTTAAATTTTAGTAAAGGATTTATATATGATTAGATTCTTATCAGATAATAAATGATAAATAAATCCCTTTGAAAGTAAGGGTACGAGCCTTCTCGTAGAAACATCCCTTTAAGGGTGGGTAGGGTCCATAGTCACAATTTCATCACACTCATTACTATTGTGTGATCTCATACTATTACACCCCATCACATTTCATCATTTAACACATGGTGTGGTCCAAGTTTCATCACACCCATCATACTATTACATTCCATTTTCTTTTTTCCGCATTGGCTATCACAAGTTAGCCTCAAGTTCGTGATAATTTGCTGGGGGCGGTGGTCGTGATTGTCACGGCCATCATGGACTACCCCGGCATCATAACAAAATATAGGTAAATATATTAGATGAATGTAGAAAAAAAGTAAAAGTTTCATCATAACTAGGATTCTATTACCCCGCGCTTCACTGCGGGAGCTCCTGTTGCATTGAAGGTTTGGTGGACGTTAAAGATCGCGCATCGCTGTGGGAGCTCCTGTTGTGTGGAGGGTTTCGTGGACATAAAAGATAATAATATTAAGTGACTGCTATTCTCGCGTGGGCTTCAAAAAAATACTCGCGGATAAAAGCTAAAAGTTTGGTGGTCAAAGTGGAAGAAAAGAAAGTACATAAGTTAGTAAAAAAGTTAGTGGCCAAGGTTGGGTGGTCAAAGTTTGAAATCCTAAAAGTTAAAAGTTTAGTGGTTAAAGTTATAAATCCTAAAAGCTAAAAGTTTGGCAGTCAAAGTTCAGTGGTCAAATTGTAAGAAAATAAAGTACATAAGTGTAAGAAAGTTAGTGGCCAAAGTTAGGTGGTCAAATTTTAAATCCTAAAAACTAAAAATTTGATGACCAAAATTTGGTGGTCAAATAAGAAGAAAATAAAGTTAAGCTAAAATTTAGTGGCCAAAGTTTCAAAAGCTAAAAATTTAGTGATCAAATTAAAAGAAAATAAAGTTAACCTAATAGTTAGTAACAGAAAATAAGGCTAACCTAAAAGTTGGTAGCCAATATATATATTAAAACAAATACACTATTCAACTGTCTTTGTTTTAAAATATACATATAATAATACTTTTCTCTAGATTTTTATTTTTAAATTTTGTTATAAGTTATCATGTTTTAAAACTGTTGAACTTACTATAACGACTTGGTTTTCTTAGGGTTTTTTTGTTTTTTTTTGTTTTTTTATAGTTAACTAGTGTTTTAGTTACCTGTGCTTCGCTGCCGGGGGGGGGGGGGGTGCTCATGTTGTTATTGGTTTGGTGGGCATTAAAAATAACATTATTTGCGATAATATTAGGTAACTGTAATTTGTTTAAATTATTCTAAAATAACCGTGGCTAGTTATTTCTACTAATTTTCGCTGCGGAGCTCCTATTGCGTTGAGTGTTTGGTGGACGTTAAAGATCGCGCTTCGCTGCGGGAGATCCTGTTGCGTTGAGGGTTTCGTAGACATTAAAGCTAACATTAAGTGACTGTTATTCTCGTGTGGGCGTAAAAAAGACAAGCCTTAACATTACAACAGTTGGGTTGCCTATTGTTGACTTGATCTGGAGCTCAAAGTATTACAATAAACGTGACCCATTAATTGTTCACTAAATATGAGGCCCACAAATATGTTAACTAATGGAGCCCAAAGACTTGCAATAAAAGTGGCTCATTATTTACCAAGCCCACAAATCTATCTGTTAACTAACATATCGTAAATCGTAAAATATACATATTCAAAGGGTAATTGGTATCTGTGGAATAAAAAAATAAAAACGCTGCTAGTGGAGGTGGTGGCACTCATTTATTAGCTTAGTGCATTTTAACATATGGACACTGGAGAAGTGTCTTATGTTTACTAGATATATATAATTGCATTATATAATCTATACATATAATAAACCAAAGCCATTTTAATGACATGACACTCAAAGAGAGTATTCTCTTCATTGAGTGTGCCATGTGTCATCCCATGTGGCAAAGGCCTTTATTTTAGGAAAATAATAATTTAAAATTTAAAAACAAAATTAGATTTTTATCTCTAATGTTTCCTCACATAACTTTTAAATGTTAATATCTTTTATATACAAGATTTTTGAAAGAAAAAAATTACACCAAATTAACGAGCGTTTTATTATCTTTCCAACGGGTACCATAGTGCTATATAAAAAACGGAGAGAAAAAATCGACTATTTTTTTGTGTGGTTTTGTTCATACAGGAAAAAAACACAAAGTTTTCAGGTTATTCATTAATCATATTACACCAAATTAACGAGCGTTTTATTATCTTTCCAACGGGTACCATAGTGCTATATAAAAAACGGAGAAAAAAACGACTATTTTTTTGTGTGGTTTTGTTCATACAGGAAAAAAACACAAAGTTTTCAGGTTATTCATTAATCATGTATAGGCAAGTCTTTAGTTATGTTCAAACCAGTAAATATGAATTTTATTTACAACATGTGTTAGCATTGGAGTTGTACATTGTTTTATGTTAGGTTTTAATATTAGAGTTATACATTGTTTAAGGTTATGCAACATTGGAGATACATTGTTAATTGTTTTAGGTTAAGTGCTACTCGAAGCTTTCCTGCATGTAACTGTAAAACGCACCAGTCTATTTCAGATGTAAAATTGATATTTCAAATTAGATTTCTCAACCCGGAACGCTCCGGAGATATAATCTAGTTTTTTATATTTGTAAAATATCTATAGATATAAAAAGTGTACAAACATTTGAAACATATCACAAATAAAAAACACCTTTTATATATCTCATCCTAACAAATAATATATCTAGCTACGCAAAACTGTTCATATATTTCAATCTTCATCCTAACTCGATGTCCAATTCTCAGGTATTTCATGATATGGACGCTCCATTGGCGCATTATTTTATATACACCGGACACAACTCCTATCTTACCGGCAACCAAATAAGCAGCGATTGTAGCGTTGTGCCCATCATTGCATCCCTTAAGAGAGGCGTTCGTGTCATCGAGCTAGACATGTGGCCCAGCTCCACTAAAGATGATATCGATATCGTCCATGGAGGGTAACCTTTTTAGTTCTTTTCTCTTTGTCACACATCTCAGCTAACGCTCAACATGTTGTAGAATATTCATTGTCAGCTCAACCTTCTGTTGGAATAAATATACGTAACGTTTGTATATTTATCAATAGCCATTATAATCATTTATATTATAATGATCAATTATTAATATTATCCTAAGCCCAATAACAGATATGTCTTTGATGGGCGAACTATCATTAGATGGGCCTTATTAGGGTGTCCCCTGGGTATGTATAAATATGGAGAGATATTATGAGATTAGGGTTGACCCACAATTATAACATTCATAACACCATTAGCCATCCCCTATCTCCCTCTCTCAATGTGTTCATAACTCAAGAACACACAAACCATCAGAACTGCATACCCTAAAGGGAACCCAATCAAGATGATGGTGTCTTCCATTACTGAAGTTCCTGAACGGTTATGCAAATCAGGTACACTTGATTAAATCTTATGTTTATTCCTTATGTTCTTATTAATATAATCAACATGTGGTATCAGAGCTATGTTGATTATACCAATTCTTATTCGATTTGCACCATAAATTAAATGATTTAAGTTTATGCAAATCGAATATTAAACTGTTATGTTAAGCCGTGTGAATCAAATAAAATCACAGAAATTTTGATTTAATAATTATATAATGATTCAATTAATTAAATCGCATATAGTGAATCACGTAACGTAATGGTTCGAAATATTAAAAAATTAATGTGTGGATTGCAAGATAGATAATTATTCTTGTCTATATTGAAACTCACGAGAAAAAAAAAATTATGGTCTGAAAAACTAATTGATTTCAAAATAATGTTTGTGCATATCACGAAAGCACCATCATTAATGATGTCGGCTACTGTGCATAATTAAAAATATATATTGTTTATGATTTTGGTTTAAATTTGGATTCAAATTCTGTTTCCGATAATTTAGGACATAACTTTATCTCCAAACAATTTTTGAAATCAATTATGATTAAGTCAAAGATTTCGAAATCTTATAATATCTTTGGAGATAGTCTTTATTTAAATTTGGAAATAGATATTATGTAAAATCCCTAAAATTTCGAACCACATTTATTTAGAATTAGTTCTTGAATAATAAGTTTTCGGTTTTAAAGTTAACGAATTTAGTTCTCGGATTATTAGTTAAGTTATTGATAATGGTCTTCGGTGTATAAGTTCTCGGTTTTAAAGCTTTCGATCAGGTTCACGGACAGGAGTTCTCGGTCAAGGTCTTCATCTTCGAGAACCCATAATGTTTCCAAGAACCCATCTTATTTATTGAGAACTGTCATGTATTCGAGAACCAATATTTTTTCGAGAACTATTAAAGAATCCGAGAACTGTTAAAGTTATCCGAAAACATAAGTTATTCGAGTACTCATAATATATTCGAGTACTCATAATATTCGAGAACTCATTATGATATCTGAGAACTCATTAAGTCTTCGAGTACTCATGATTTATTCGAGATCTCATAAGTCTTCCGGGAACTCATCATTTTCGAGAACTCATTAAGTCTTCGAGAACTCATAATTTCGAGAACCCCTTATGTTATTCGAGATCTCATAGGTTTTTCGGGAACTCATTATTTTTCCGAGAACCCCTTATGCTATTCGAGAACTCATATAACTTTTTTGAGAACTCAATTCTTTTAGAGCCCATTATTTCGAGAACTCATAAGCTAATTCGAGAACTCTTTATTTTTTTGGGATCTCTAAGAAATTTACAGTTTTGATAAAACCTAATGTATCAAGTTTATTCAAAACATTATAAAACCTTGCTTAACTTGCAATAACATTTTGAGGTGTCACTTCTGCCCAAAGGTGATGTGTCACATTAGTTCGTTATTTAAGATCTCGTTAAGCATTGTAGCTCGTTCACATAAGTGCCATAAGGTTTCACTTCTGCCCAAAGGTGATGTGTAACAGATTATGTTGGTGAACTGAGTGTATTGCATTAGAACTTTGAGTGTCTCACTTCTGCCCAAAGGTGATGTGTTACATTCACTGTTAGCAACTTAATACTTAAATAAATAGCGTATAGCCAAAGCTAGAGCATGTTATTTAAGTAGCTTATGTTGGTGTTATGACATTATCATGTCTTCGTTACAAAATTGATCCTCACAATTAATGATCCTTCATTAATATAACGATCATAATCTAAGTCTGCCTTACATCAATACCCGTAACTCGAAACTAATCTCACATTCTTCTATAAATTACTATCTCAACTAAATAATCCACTCTTATTATCAAAACTAAGAAGAGTTTTCTCAACTTTTAGTTCTTATTAAGTTACCTCTTAAGACATGACATTCCTACGCTCTATCTGATAAAGTATTACAGAATAACATATGAGCATAAGAAGTGGAATAAAATGTCTCTTATGGTAATTAAGAACTTCTTTTACTGATTCCTATCAGGTGAGCTACTAAAGATTCTGAAATTCCTAAGACTAATGTATTATCTATGGAATGAAAGAATATAACGAATTCCTAAGAAGCATGAAATAAATAAATCTAACTTTATGGTTAAATGGGATCTGTGAATACATCTTAATATTGAATAACATGACCCATAAAGCTAAGGGTTACACATGGAAATCAATAAATTTCTAGTGCATAATAACTTTTCCATCAGTACGATTAGATGCATTATGAATCAACTATAACACTCAGAAACATCAAAGTAAAATGAGTGTGTTGATAGCGAATTATGTACAGGAAAAGGAACGCATTAAACTAGAAAAGTTGATGTTATTCACCTTAATACCATTAAATCTAAAAGAGGAATAATAATTACCATAGAGAGGACAATTATAAGGTCTGGAAACAAAATACAAGTACTACTTTCAGCTATAAGTTTCTCCAACAAAAAAGTCTTACTAAGCAAAATTGTGCCATTAAGAATAGGCATAAGCAATGAGATTACCCATTAGAAAAGAGAACAGCTGGCTAAGATATGTAGTGCCTAATTAAAGATATTTAACTCCACAAATGCTAATGAATTCCAATTAACACATGATGGTTGAGTCTAGTTTTATACGTTTCCTTACCAGAATTCAACAAATACTTAAGATGAGAGTTAGTAGCAAAATTAAGGGTCTATTAACCATT
Source organism: Ambrosia trifida (assembly GCA_028751855.1). NCBI lineage: Eukaryota > Viridiplantae > Streptophyta > Magnoliopsida > Asterales > Asteraceae > Ambrosia > Ambrosia trifida. The sequence goes on from CM054133.1 coordinate 1,574,298, forward strand.
AATAACTGATCTTAGTGTTGAAGCTTTATGATACCTTACGATATTCTTGAGATTACTCAGAACTTAGTATCAATACTAAAAGCTACAATTTTTGACAGTTACAAGGTTTTAATGACCAAACCAAAGCCACTATTAAGTTAAACTCTCATATTGTTTGTTGTAATTATCTGAATAGAAACCTTATGAAATAAAACTAGATGATCCAATAACCTATTCACAACTTTTGTTATCATAAAATGAGAATTTAACAAAAGAAAATGAGACTCATGCAATTCATCCACTAAGACCAAAATTTCATGAGAAATCATGACCAGGTCACTAAAGGATGTTTGGCTATCAAATCTCATTCTCAGTGATTTTAAAGCATGTGTTAAACGCCCTAAACATTAAATGGCGAAAGGAATGTATGGGTTTCCATCATAAGTCATAATTAATTGAAATTAGTGGAGCTTAGATAAATATCTAACTGTATCTATTTCGTTTCCTATAGACTAAAGTATTACAGAAATCAATTCATATATATTTAATAATATTCCCTCTAAGTATGTCTTTAAAATCTCTTATGAAATTTGGACGATAAGGGAAATCAAGTTTAAAATATATGAAATATTCTCGTTCACACGCATCGTTAAAACTTATTATGTGGAGGTACTAAGAGACCTAAAAGATTAGTGGGAGCATTAGATGTCCTACTTATGACTTGCAAAAGTTACAGAGGTGGGGGGAACGACAATTTGATCTATCCTCAAATTACACCTCTTGCACTGGACAAACGCTCTATCACAACTTGTCTCCTTAGCACTTAACGTACTCCTAACAAAGTTTTGTGGATGCTTAAATATGGGCGAACTTAGATTTCTTACTAAAGTAATCCTCATCAAGAGAAACGACAATAAACATCATTAGGTTGTTTTCTCTATTAAAATCTATGGATCTTCCAAATGTTAGATCTTAAGCATGCTGGATTCATTAAGATCTCTAAGGTAAGTGGGAGCAGTAAAAGTCCTTATTATGACTTTTTCGAAAGTACAAGATGCGGGGGAAAGACTCATTAAAATTCGAGACTCATTAAGTTTAACTCCGAATTTAACTTCGATTATTCCTCTTGTACACCTTACTGCACCAACTCTTACACACTTAGAAACTAATATTGCTCCTTATATACCTGAAAATAAAAACACCTAACTAAAGTTAAGTTTGTATCATAATAAACCTAATGTTCAACTCAGGAGGTCATCTTGGTCTAAAAGCCCATTAAATTTGATGATTATGTAACCTGCCTGACTAACACAATGGATGTTTGGAAAGTTTACTGATCCTACCTCTTCTAATTAAATCATTAGTATCAATCAATCTTCTAAATGGAATAAAGCTAATATTAGCATAACTCATTCCATAATTTAGAATAACGTTTGGGATTTGGTCGAATAACCTAAAGGTATTCATAATTAAACCAGATCCGAATGGGAACGTTGTAAGATAAGATTGATTGTAAAAGATTATACTCAAGGAGGGATTAGATTATCAAAGAATCTTCTTATCTGTATTACAAAATATTTCTTTGATGATCATTACCGTCCTAGTAGCTCATAATGACTAAGAGCCATATTAGATGGACATTAAGACAACTTTCCATAACAATGACCTACATGTTCATTAAGCAACCTGAAAGTTCTAAATTGAAGGTTAAGAACACTTAGTCTGTAAGTCAATAAGATCCATGTATGGGTTGATGCAAACATAAAATGTGTTGGAATCATAATGAAATTACTCTTCATCATGAACTAAGTGGATTAAAACACCTACCTCAAGATGAGTGGGAGCAATTAATGAAAACTTGTCCTTACATAGATGACGTTTCTCTTGACAAGTATATGTTACTTAAGTCAAAGCATTGCTCATGCATAATTTTGACATGATGAATATCGGGGATTCCTCTTACGTGAAAGGAATCAAAATATATCGAGATAGACCCAACGGGATATTAGTTTCATCCCATTAGTTTTACTCTAAGCGGGTCCTTAAGTATGTAACATACAACATTGCTCTCTTTTAGAGGTTAATGGGATAATTTGAGATTATCACCTTATGCTTCATTAATTAGAAGACTGATGTAAATTTAAGTGTATGCTTGTTTATGATATTGTTCGTATTGCTTGATACTAGACTTGTCTAGATTGATGAAAAGCATCTAATGGAACATTACAATATCTTTAAGAAACAAGAGACTATAATCTAAAGAAGAAGTGAGAACCTAAAGTGATGTCAATTTCGGGGTATATCATAACGTTAGCAGACATAACTATCTTATGGAGGAGTCATAAGGAACTGTTAACATCAACCTAAATTATCATGACATAATGTGTTGTTGATCACAACAGAATGGTCATTAATGTTGTTGCTAAATTTATCAGTTGACTCATAACTTATTAACTCCATATAAATACTAAGTTGAAGACTTACTGTGATAAAGTCAGCTGCCCTAATTTCTCGAACAGTAACAGTTTGAGAGGAGCTGCATTAGAGTTCGATACAAAATTATTGTTCGCTTATGATTAAGAACAAATAGAGGATATCAGAATTTTGTATCGAATGCATTCATGATATGCTTATGGATCCAATAACTAAAGGTCTATCACCCATAAGTCTCACTAACGGGCCAACTAAGAGAAAAGGGTATTACTAATGACCATGTACAAGTGCATATCGTACTATGAATGACTTATGACTAATGATTAATTTTCCTCATTATGATTTGTTTGTCCATTAGTATGCTAAGCTAGCATAATGGCATAAAGACAATAATATAACAAATCAACTAAGGGCATAACGTTAATTGATCCTAATGTTAAGTTTTAAATTTGGGTGTAGTATGATTAATGGGGGTTCTAAGTCGAATAAAGACTGAACGGCTGTATTTCTCTGCTACATTTTGGGTTTAGAACTAAAATGAGTATTAATCTCTGCAGACTTACGTAATACTCATAATAAATGATTACTCGGCTAAGTGGGAGAATGTTGGAATAAATATACGTAACGTTTGTATATTTATCAATAGCCATTATAATCATTTATATTATGATGATCAATTATTAATATTATCCTAAGCCCAATAACAGATATGTCTTTGATGGGCGGACTATCATTAGATGGGCCTTATTAGGGTGTCCCCTGGGTATGTATAAATATGGAGAGATATTATGAGATTAGGGTTGACCCACAATTATAACATTCATAACACCATTAGCCATCCCCTATATCTCTCTCTCAATGTGTTCATAACTCAAGAACACACAAACCATCAGAACTGCATACCCTAAAGGGAACCCAATCAAGATGATGGTGTCTTCCATTACTGAATTTCCTGAACGGTTATGCAAATCAGGTACACTTGATTAAATCTTATGTTTATTCCTTATGTTCTTATTAATATAATCAACACCTTCATCTATAATCACAACATCCCTTTTTAATGAAAATCTTATTTTAGCATGTTTGGTTAAATCTTGGAAAATCAAAATTAACATCCTACGATTGAAATGAGATGCATAAATAAACACGAGAATTAAAAATTTAAATATTAGTGTGTTTTTATGATAAAAACGAATTGGTAAATTTATACAAAATGGTCAATATGTTAAAATCCGGGCTTTAGATGATCGCTCATGTTCTAGTCCGTTTTCCTTGTACATTTGAAGCGGAACACCATGGAGGTCATGGGGTTCGGGTTAGAAAACAACTTTTTTTAGAAATGTAGAGTAAAGATGCGTACTAGTATGACTAGCCCGACAACCTTGAACCCCATGCATGCGGAAGCCTCTGGAATTCCTTGTACGTACATTTGATTGAAATACAATCTTTCAACTACTTACGACAAGCTACCACTTTCCTTCTTCAATTAGACGATGTGTTATGGTTTCACATCTTTTCACTACCACAGCATAATTTGATTGCCACATATGCATTAGCTACCACTCACATTTTTTCACCTTTTGTTTCACAAGTTTTCACTATTAATCATCACCGGGGCATGAACGATAACAAATAGCCTTATAAGCACTTAGTTTACGTTAAACATTTAATATTTATGAAGATTTTGGATGATCTTAACAAGATGGTCAACATAAAATGCAGGACCTTAACAGCACCAGTCAAATTAGACAAGTGCTTGGAAGCCATCAAGACCCATGCATTTGTTGCATCTGAATATCCAGTCATCCTCACTCTTGAAGATCACCTTACTCCTGATCTCCAAGCCAAAGTTGCAAAGGTACTTGAAAATTTATATACATATATATATGCTTATTTTCGGTTTTCCATATATACTTTGTTTATGGTCCTTACATTTATAATCCTATGTTGTTTTCTTAGATGGTGACCGAAACATTTGGTGATGTGTTATATTGCTCCGAATCAGATGCTATGATAGATTTTCCATCCCCCGAATCACTAAAGAAGCGCATAGTCGTCTCTACAAAACCACCTAAGGAATATCTCGACACAGCCAAGAGCATGAACCGAAATGATGAGGATTCCATGAAGACGAAAACAACATCCGAAGAAGATGCATGGGGTGTAGAATTATCGGACACTCTTGAGAAACCTATGCACTCAGATGAGGTTTGAAGTTATTTTCAAATTGCCATTTGGGTACTTCACTTGTATGTTATTGTTTTAAATGGAATGTAGCTTGGGCAACGAGTCAAAACGGCCCTAAGATGATTTTTTTTTTTTTTTTTTTTTTATATTGGTCGTGTTGAATTTGTGTAAATTACCATTTGTACGAATTTCATGAATAATTAGTGTGTCGAACATGATTAATAATTTATGATCATTAAAACAAGGCGTAAATAAGTAAATTTGTTGAAATTAGACATCATGTGTATTCGTGACTATATATTTGAAAGAAATTGGTTTAATAAACATGATGCATTTTTGTGTCAGGATCATAAGGATGAAGAATATCACTACGAAGAAGAGACATTGAAGCAAAATTTGGAACCAGAGTACAAACAACTAATCGCAATCCAAGCGAAGAAACTTAAAGGAGGAGTGAGAGACTGGTTACATGATGATCCTACAGCGGCTAAGAGGATTAGCTTAAGGGAAACACGACTCGATAAGGCCATTGAAAGTCATGCAACAGATGTCATCAGGTAAAACATAACTTTCTTTCTTAATCCATTGGTATAATACAACTACTTAGCTAAATATACATGTGGTGTTGACTCTCTTTAGTAGTCAAACCTCTATATATTTTTAAGTGTGTATAAATAGAGTTTAAAATTTTCATGTTTTTGCATATTTATACATTGTTTTGGTTTATGAATATGAATATTTTTACACGTTTTTTGGTACTAAAAAGTTCATAAAATGTGTATAAATTCCATATTTTCTGTAATGGTAATATACCAATGTGTCTCAAGGTTGTTTATTATCTTGTAGGTTTACCCAAAGAAACTTGTTAAGGGTGTTCCCGAAAGGCTCACGAGTTGACTCATCAAACTACAATCCATTAATTGGATGGACTCATGGAGCTCAAATGGTTGCATTTAACATGCAGGTTTGTTCATTCTCACTTCATTTCAATTTGAGGCAAAAGAGGGTCAAATTGAATTATAAATTAATATTATTATTACTATTTAGAGTTTAATCGTGCTGGAAACGATATGCGCAAACAGGTTCAGACAAGCCAAAATAAAACAAGTTGTTAAGAACCAAACCAATGTGTCAAAACGGGTCACATCAGGTCATGCAGACATATAGAAATATCAAATATGATGGCAAAAGCTATCATATTAGACAAACAGGATACCTAAACCTTTGTATTTTATACTTTTAATTTACTTGTTATATCACCATTGTAATTTTAGTACTTTTGATCCCAGATGTAATTACTTTTAGTAAAATGATGATGAGTTACATACATATATGGTCCATATATTTGGGTAACTTTAAATAATATAACTATTTTACCGTTTTACAAACACACGATTGTTTATGCATCCATTAAACAATAAAAGAACAAATATACAATTTGTTTTTTTAGTAAATTGCACATACGATCCATACATTTGTAAAAGGGTAAATAGTCATTTTACGAAACCTTAACATAAAATCGAAAGATAAAAACATAAAAGTTTGTGGCACAACTCGATTCCATCTTGACTCGTATTGACCCATTATCCAACCCAACTTAGTGGCCCATTTAGTACAGCAGTAGAACTAATGTTTTCGGTTGCAACAGACCCATGGGAGGTCACTATGGCTTATGCAAGGAATGTTCAGAGCTAATGGAGGTTGCGGGTACGTTAAAAAACCAGATTTCTTTCTTAAAAACGGCCCCGAAGACAAGATCTTTGATCCTAAAAACACACTTCCTGTCAAAAAGACTCTCAAGGTATCATAAACTTAGAAGTTTTATAGCCTTCATTTTGTGAATAAAAGCTTTATTTTAGTCATGAATGTATTGTTTTTCAGGTGAAAGTATACATGGGTGATGGGTGGCATTTGGATTTCAAAGAAACACATTTTGACATTTATTCACCACCTGATTTCTATGTCAAGGTTCATTCTCAACCATTTTTTAATCTCAGTTGACTTTTTTATATATATGTTTTGACTTATAATACTATTGTTCAAACTTTTGTTTTAGATTGGAATTGCTGGAGTTCAAGCTGACATAAAAATTGAAAAAACTAAGATTTTACAAGATGAATGGAAACCAAAATGGGAAGAAGAATTTGAGTTCCCGTTAACAGTTCCAGAGCTTGCATTGCTTCGTGTAGAGGTACATGAATATGATATGACCGAAAAAGATGATTTTGGAGGACAAACTTGCCTTCCTGTGTTCGAATTACGCTCAGGGATTCGAGCTGTACCACTTCATGATCAAAAGGGGGATAAATACAAGTCTGTGAAGCTGCTTATGCGTTTTGATTTTGTATAAATTATAATCATATATCGTTTGGTTTGTTTTACAATGTAGTGATTAATATGTGTTTTTGTAAATGTTGGACATATGGAGAATATATGTTTTGTTTACAATGCCAGATAAAGGATTTTAATCAGGTTATATATCGATCGAGGATCGGTATCATAAGGAATAATAAAGGAGTTTTGAAGTCAAATATCCTAAATTTGAACTTCAAATATTGAAGTCATTTTCTCAAGTTTTTAAGATAAGTTGGGTAATATAACATATACAATAACATCTGAATGAAAGTTGACAAGTTTAGGTCTTAAATAAGGGATGGATTGTATTTGTATTTTGGTATTTGAAACATGAAGTTTGACCTCAAAAGTCAAAGATCATCTTTTACTAAGGGACAATTGACAGTAACATTTTGGACAGTGCATTTCCATGTAGCAATCATAGAATTTGACAGTATGCACAAAAACTCTAATGACAAAGCAAATCAATTATATCCATGAGTATTTGACTTTTAATGTCAAAAGTCAACATGTTAGTTAATTGTTCTTCCCCACAGCTTGTAAAAAAAGAAGGATCTTGAGGAAGTAATAAGATGCGCCTCCAATGGTCGCATACTGCAACTTCTCTGGCCCTTCAACTTCTGGGAAATCTCCATCAGTGGCGCGATTGAATCCTCCGGCCAACCATCCCAAATTTGTATACCCATTATTATGTAGTTTTGATGTTGCCATCATTGACCTGCAAAGTTTAATCATTTATTAAAAACAAGATCCTAATGATTGATTGAATTTTTCATAACATACAAGGGATGGCAATGAGACGGGAACTGATAATCCGAGTTTCATACAGAATTATAAAACCATGTCTTATACCTAGTTCAATACCCGATCCGTGGGATATGCGGCATAATGGTTAGCTCGTTAAAAAGATACCCATTGCGATCAGTGGCGAAGGTTTGTAGGGGCGGGGAGGGGCGGCCGACCCCCCCGGATTTTCGCGCAGAAGTTCCGATTATATAGTATCCGTATAGAAAATTTTGAAAATATAGGGTTTCGACCCCCCGAAACCAGTGACTTCCGAACCCCCGGTGACTTCCGACCCCCCGAACCTTCGGGTCAAGCTTCGCCACTGATTGCGATTTTCATGTACATTTTTTTCTTACTATTCTAACCGTTATATAATTATATGTTTTTGATAACTACAACAATCAAATTATAACTAATTATATACGGAGTACATATCATCATAACCATAATATGTTTAAAATATATATCTTAAAATGTAGATTTCAAAGATATATTTATATTTCATACATAGCATTCAATATACAAATAAAATCATCACATACATATCCCCAAACAAAATTATATTTTTACTTAATGAATTTACTAAAATGGGTTTACAAAAAGTAAAAAGAAAATTATATTTGTTATCAATATTAATTATTTCCCTGTCTCATACCCTTCTCATTACCCGTCTCGAATGTTTCATAATTCAGGTATTGACCCCATCAGGTTCAATTTCTTTTATCATCCCTAAATAGCACGAACGATAAAAAAACAACATATAAACATCTACATGAATACTTTTTTAAGTTACACAAGTTAATTATTAATTTCACCTTAAACCTTCTCCACAAGCAACGAGAAGTTTAGTAGACTTATCAGGAACCATCTTCTCCACTTGATCAACAAAATCAGGATTAATCATTGTAAAACTTTGACCAGTCCATGCACCAATATAACCAAAATGCACCCATTTTTTCAATAACGTTACTGGTCCATTATCCATGTCCTGGACAAACAATGGCACGTGCATTGACCCTGAAACACGTGCCTTCTCTCTCTCCCATTCTGGCCTAATATCCAAAAGTTTGTATCCTCCATCATTGATGGCTGCAGTAGCTTCTTTTGGAACAATGATGACGACGGTACCGGACTGTATGAGTTTTTGTGGGTTGCTGGAGATTGCATGGACTTTGACGGTGGTTGTGCGGTGGTGGAGATGGGTGGAGAGTGGTGGTTGTTTTGGATGAGTTGAAGAGAATGAGTGAAGATGATGGTTTAGTTGGATTTCCATCTATCTTCTCTTCTCTCTCCTTATCAAATACTAACGGTCCAAATAATAATAAAATGCAACCCTAAATTTGATATTATTATTTAAAAGATATATTAGAAATGGAAAACAAAAACTTAATGGTCACAAGATACTTGAATTGGATTAGATTTTAAGATAAAGTTGTAGGAAAGAGATAAGGTTATAGAAATATCTAAACAAAATTTAAAAACAAAAAAAGTAACTCCTTTTTACTATTAATTTTCGACATTAAGCCTTAGCTTATCACATAAATCCTTATGGTGGACTGACATCTTCATTACTTTTTTTTATAAGACATGGGAGGTTGAGTTCTACTAACACCAAATTATTGTTGGTGGGTCGGGTTTTATTGCAGTGGGCCTTCGGACGACAAGTTTTCTCCAGAAACTGGTGTGAAGTTATTAGTGGACCCGGATGAAACCCTAGGAAGTACGAAGGAATAAGAAGAGTCGGAACTTTTAATTCACATTGAAACTACTTTGTATTATTTTCAGATGAAACCGAAACACCTTTATTTTAATAAACACTAACCCAATTAAGTTCATTCAGTTTCAGACAAAACTGTTTGTTAAATCAAGTATGCTAGTTTCACAAGTCGGGTCAACTTTCGGTTATCAAGTACGGGTTTAAAAGAACACCCTGGATTTGAATGACCTTTTGTAACAAAACTAAAAGTGCAAATTGTCGTTAGGATACAAAAGATGTGTTTTGTAAGAAGGATGGGAAATAAAAATAGCCATTAGATCAATTTGATGGATGAATGAGATAAAACGAGTGACATTTTTATAAATTGTGTTATAAGTTAATTAATAAAATAGGTCTTATGGCCTGGGGATATAATTATCAAAACACAAAATAAAAAATAATTTACACCTACTTCATGTAAGGAGATTTTCATAACTCCCTCCCCCTTTCTCTCCCATTTATATTTACAATTCTCTCTCCACTCTTTTTCATCTCATGCAACTAATTTAAATGTATTTCATGTAGCATTTGAAGATAATTTAAATATGCTTTCTAAAGGTAATTCGTGTAGCATATGAAGATAAAATGTGTACGCATCATTATGTGTTTTTTTTTTTTTTTTTTTTTTTTATAATTTAAATGCCATCACTACAATTTAAATACACATTTAAAAATACTCACGCATAACCCAAGGTATAATATGGTGTAGATTATCTTACAGATTACGTGAAATGACTCAGTTGTAATTTTTTTTTGTTGATCATATTGTGTAGTTTTATAATTTAGGTTGTTGTTTAACCAATTGTGGATTTTAGATTTATAAATGTAGTTGATTGTTTATGATGATGGGTTTATGTTAATCCGATGGTGTTATAACACAGTATAGACATTTGGTTTTATGTTTATATGATAGTGATAAAACACATAGTTAATCCGATTGATGAGTTTGAGTGGAAATGTTGTGTTGTTATTGTTTGTGTGTTTTATGTTTATCAAAAAGTGTTAAAACATAATGTACGCATTAAAATTACTGTTTGTGTTTGATTGTGTTTTATGGTTATGCGATACTGGTAAAACACAAAACTTAATCCGATGGTGATAAAACACAATATACATAAATAACGATTTTAATTTTCATAGAATTCATGAAATTATAACACAAAACTATGAGATTTGTACATAAATGTATAATACTCGGTTATAAGTTTACAAAACAAAATCTCAAAAATCTCTCCTCATAAATGTGAGAATTAATTTTTTGAAAAGTTGATTATTTATAAAATTATCTTATTACCCCTTTTATTAAATTAGAACTCTGCCATGTGTCACTCTCAGAAGGCTTCTTCTTACCCTTCTCACAAAAAAAGAGGTCTTTATATCCGAACCTCTAGTGTAATACTAAAATGCACCACCCAATCGGTGGTTGCCACTAAAATGCCTTTATTTTTTTTTATTATTTCTGATGCGTTTCTTGTTTTTGTATATTGTTTTAAGTTTAGCATACCTTTTTTACCCCCTCTTTTTATTTGGTACCAGGTACCAGTTATTTATATTATTTTTTTAGGAATGTGTATTTGGTACCGGCCTATTAGGTACTCTTAACGAACCGGTACTTTCCTCATTGGGATAGTGGTGTTTTTCTTTATCGAGAAAAATTAAATCAATACTGTTTTAATATCGATACCTATATCGTATTCATTTCTATACCTTTCTCAACGTGACAGTATAAAATCCATTGAAAATGGAGTTATATTAGCAACAAATCATTTATTCAGTAACCTTAGCCTTTCTGTTTCGATATGTAGAGAGTTTAAATCACGTCAAACTAGAGGTGAACAAAAAAACCGGTTTCTGAACCGGAACAGAACCGGTGTTTCCTAGACCAGTTTAGGTTCCATATTGAGCCTGATAGTCCCTAATCGATTCCCCATCTCGCCACTAGGACCCGACCCAATTCAGTTTCTGGAGGAACCGGTCTGGAACCGTTTGGGAAGGCACCGGTTTGGAAGAGGTATGAAAAACCGGTAAGTTTCATAAAAAATAATTTTATAAAAAAAATTATATATATAACAAAATTATACAAAAAAGTTTCTACACGTACAAATATATACCCATATACCTTAACAAAGTTGTTAGAATCTATAACCATAGGATTTTAACCAGTACTTGGTCCTTTTACTTGCAACCTTACTTGTTTCCATTCTCTATCCGACTTCTTATCCTTACTTTAGTCCTTACAAAAAGAGTGCTCTCCATCACAAGATCTACTCTTAGACTAACTAATAGGACAAATCCTTAGGTTTAGCCTGAACCACCTTGAAGATCTCGTCGAAGTTCTAGATTTTAATAACGAACACGTGCAATCTGGAAGGGTGAACGCCTGTATTCTGAGTTTTCTGTCTAGGACTGGCATTGCGCATAAATCCCAATCAGACGAGGGACCCGGATGCCTACCTGGGAATTCTCGGGATGAGTGTTCACTTATAGGCTAAAGCATGTCTTCACTATGTTATTAGAATCTAGAAGTTTTGATAAGTCAACGTTTTCGTTTATTCGTTTTAATTAATGAATAAATGATTACACTCACTTTCCTTAAACTAAGCCCTAAAATCTCCAAATTTTACAGCTTAAATCAATCTCATTTCATAGCCATCTATGGATTTCACAATCACACTTCACCTTACCATCTTAGCCATTTTTTTTAAATATTAGCAGTGTGTTTGCGAGTGTTGTTGGCCCGGCTCAGGCGCGGGTTCGAGTCCCGGCCTGAGCAGTTTTGTTATAATTATTTATTTTTTTGTTTCGCTGCAGAGAAGGGAAGGGGAAAAATAAATGGGCCGGATGTTTGGGCCTGGTGTTGTGGGCTCAGGCTTGTATTTGGATTAAGGGTGGATTTGGATGGGTTATGTTAATGGGTTAAGTTAGATGGGTTAGTATATAAGTTTGGTTATGGTTAAAGTTTTTTTTTTGTTTATTTTATAAAAACTAAGCCTTAATAAAAATTTTATAAATTTATATATACACAATATTATTATTATTACAAAAAAAATATAAGGAGGTTAAAATATGTTGCTTAAAATAAAAAATTTATCACTTTAAAAATATTCATATATATATATATATATATAAGGATGTTTTTTATAAAATAGTACAAAAGGTGTGTAAGGTGGGCTAAGTGGTGATTTCATTAATAAAAAAATTGGGGACAAACACGTGATGTTACACTTATCAGCTGCTTGCCCACTCCCATCCCCATAGGATTTCTTTGTGTTATGTGTTGACTTATTAACTAAAACTTGTAAGGCAGTATGCCAGTATTGACATTATTGTGAAACATGAAAACTTATTTAGTAGGTTGACTATTAATCAGAAAAATTGGTGTTATGACTTCATATGTTGTTATTATTGTTTCATGCGTTTGCTAGTTGGTGTGTCTTTGATGATGATTGCGTAGTTGGTTGCTTAGTACATGGGATGATAGTATTATATAGTAATATGTGTCTCATTATTTTAATCATGTGCATTAGAGGAATATGCCTCCCAAAAGAGCTACTCGTTCGACATCTGAGGAAGAAGCTTTTTCAACCACCTCAGCGGACCTAGCCAGGGTAATCGCGGAGGCTATTGCGCAACATGATCCAATCTTTCGTTGACGATCCAATCTTTCTGACGTTGCAGAAGTAAAGAATCCCGTACGTGGGTGTTCCTACAAGATTTTCATCGTATGCAAACCCTGGAACTTTCGTGGGTCAGAAGGAGCGATTGGTATTGTCCGATGGATTGAGAAAACGGAGTTTGTGCTCGATATCAGTGGTTGCGCGGAAGACCAGAAGATCAAGTACATCACTTGTACCTTCCAGGACAAGGCGCTGACATGGTGGAACCTACAAGTGCAGACCTTAGGACGCGAAGCTGAATACAATCTCTCTTGGGTTGAGTTGAAGTCGATGCTGATGGACAACTATTGCCCGCGCAGTGAGCTGCAGAAGTTGGAGATTGAGTTCTGGAATCTGTCCATGAATGGTGCGGACATCACGGCCTATACCACTCGATTCCATGAGCTTTCTCGTCTAGTTACACACATGGTTACCCCTGAGTACAAGCGGGTAGAACGATACCTCTGGGGACTTTCTCCTAAGATTCGTAGCATGGTTACCACTGCTGCTCCAGCTTCCATCCAACATGCTGTCACCCTTGCTCACAGGCTTACCAACGATGCGGTACGCATGGGATCCCTGACCCAAAAGGAATCCAACAGGGGTGAAGGCTCTGGAACAAGCGCAAGTGGTCCCATTTCAGAAAGGGGAAAGGTGCAGAGGGCGATTCTTTTAAGAATCCCGAAACCGTCAAAGCTTTTGTTACCACCGCTACTGACACTCCTAAGCCATACAACGGGCCCCATCCACTCTGCGACAAGTGCAAGTACCATCATGTGGGGACGTGCGACAATATCAAATGCCAGAAGTGCAAGCGGATGGGACATCCCACAGTGCAGTGCCGGTCCAAGGCAGTTGTGAGTACTGACGGTAAACCAGGATGTTTCGAGTGTGGTGCTACCAACCATTTCAAGATGGACTGCCCCAAGCTGAGAGGTCAGGCTCGTGGCAGGGCTTTCATTATGGGAGCCGATGACGCACGCGAGGATCCTAACGTCGTCACGGGTACGTTCCTCGTAAACAATCGTAATGCTTCTGTACTATTTGATACCGGTGCCGATCTAAGCTTTGTGTCAACTGACTTTAAGCAAGCCCTCGGATTAGAGTCACATAAGTTGCATGAACATTTCTCCATAGAATTGGCCAATGGTAAGAAAATTAGGTCCAAATAAGTAGTTAAGAATTATGCGTTAAGGTTAGGAGAACATGAGTTTAGTATCGATCTTCTGCCGATCGAGTTGGGTAGTTTTGACATCGTGGTTGGTATGGACTGGTTATCGAAGAACCGCTAAGAAGTCATCTGTTGCATGAAGGTGGTTAGAATTCCGTTGCCCAACGGAGAGGTTCTGTCCATACAGGGGGAGCGTAGGAGAACCCCGTTACGATTGATGTCTTGCATGAAGGCGCAGAAGTGCTTACGAAAAGGTCATTTTTCTTTCTTAGCACTTGTGCATGAGAAGAAGTCAGAGGTGAACCAGATCGAAGACATTCCTGTTGTGAGAGATTTTCCAGACGTCTTTCCCGAAGATCTGCCAGGTTTGCCACCTGCGAGGTAAGTCGAGTTTCGTGTTGATCTCATTCCCGGAGCTGCTCCCGTAGCCCGTTCACCTTACCGCTTGGCCCCATCTGAGATGCAAATGTTGTCCGCCCAACTGCAGGAGTTGCTTGACAAGGGATTCATCCGACCAAGCTCGTCACCTTGGGGAGCTCTAATTCTGTTCGTCAAAAAGAAGGATGGATCATTTCGCATGTGCATTGACTACCGAGAGTTGAACAAGCTTACGGTGAAGAACTGCTACCCTCTTCCCCGCATTGATGATTTGTTTGATCAGTTGCAAGGCTCCAGTTTCTACTCGAAGATTGATCTGAGGTCAGGCTATCACCAGTTACGTATGCACGAAGAGGACATACCCAAGACCGCTTTCAGGACGCGGTATGGCCATTTCGAGTGTGTAGTTATGCCATTTGGTTTGCCAAACGCACCAGCAGTGTTCATGGACCTGATGAACAGGGTGTGTAAACCTTACCTCGACAAGTTCGTGATAGTATTCATTGACGACATTCTGATTTACTCACGGACTCGAGAAGAGCATGAGCAACATTTGAGAATGATTCTAAGTCTACTCAAGCAGGAAAAACTGTATGCCAAGTTATGCAAATGCGAGTTTTGGATTCGTGAAGTTCACTTCCTTGGTCACGTAGTGAACGAGAAAGGTATACATGTTGATCCAGCCAAAGTAGAGTCGATCAAAGACTGGCCTAGGCCCAGTACCCCAACAGAAGTTCGGCAATTTCTAGGGTTAGCTGGCTACTATCGACAATTTATCGAGAATTTTTCAAAGATAGCCTAGTCCCTGACAGTCTTGACTCAGAAAGACAAGAAATTCAAATGGGGAGATCCATAAGAATTCGCTTTTCAGCTCTTGAAGATCAAGTTATGCAGCGCACCCATTCTCTCACTGCTAGAGGGAACGGAAGACTTCATGGTCTATTGTGATGCATCTCATCAAGGTGTCGGTTGTGTCTTGATGTAGAGAAAAAAGGTTATCGCCTATGCCTCTCGTCAACTCAAAGTGCATGAACGAAACTACACGACCTACGACCTAGAGTTGGGTGCAGTAGTGTTCGCACTCAAGATATGGAGACACTACCTCTATGGGACTAAGTGTACTATATTTACCGACCATGAGAGTTTACAACATATCTTTGACCAGAAGGATTTGAACATGCGTCAGAGACGATGGGTTGAGCTACTCAACGACTATGACTGTGAGATTAAGTACCATCCAGGGAAGGCAAATGTTGTAGCAGACGCATTAAGCCGAAAGGAACATGCCAAAACGTTACGCGTTCGTGCGTTAGGCATGACCATTCAAATCGATCTCGCTGTTCGTATTCGTCACGCTCAACAAGAAGCTCTTAAGGAAAGTAACATCGGACATGAAGCTCTATACAGTCAGGTAAGTCAGCTGGAGACGAGGCCTGACGGGACAAAGTATTTCTTGAATAGAATATGGGTTCTTTTGTATGGAGGTTTGCGTGATTTGGTTCTTGATGAAGCCCACAAACCCAAGTACTCGATACACCCCGGCGCAGATAAGATGTATAAGGACCTCAAACCGTACTATTGGTGGCCTAACATCAAGGGATGTATTGCGACCTATGTCAAACGTTGCCTAACGTGTTCAAAGGTCAAGGCAGAGTACAAGAAGCCGCCAGGTATGCTTCACCAACCTGAGATTCCTGTTTGGAAATGGGAACAAATCTCTATGGATTTCATCACCAAGTTGCCAAGGACATCTCGAGGTCATGATGCGATTTGGGTTATTGTTGACCGTTTGACAAAGTCTGCACATTTCATGCCTATCAAGGAAATAGACAAAACAGAGAAACTATCCCGATTATACATCAATGAGATTGTGTCAAGGCATGGTGTGTCTACATCAATAACCTCTGATCAAGACAGTCGTTTCACTTCGAGATTTTGGCAATCACCGCAAGAAGCTCTTGGTTCCCGATTAGACATGAGCACCGTTTACTATCCTCAGACAGATGGGCAGAGTGAAAGGACCATCCAGACACTGGAGGACATGCTCCGCGCATGTGTAATTGACTTTGGGGAAAATTGGGATACGCATTTGCCATTAATCGAATTTTCCTACAATAACAGTTACCACACCAACATCAAAGTTTCCCCTTTCGAAGCGTTGTACGAATGCAAGTGTCGGTCGCCCGTGTGCTGGTCCGAAGTAGGGATAAGAACTTGACAGGTCCCGAACTCATCCATGAGACAACCAATAAGATCTTCCAGATCAGGGATAGATTGAATGCCGCCAGAGACAGACAGAAGAGTTATGCGGACAAAAGGCGCAAGCCTTTAGAGTTTCAGGTAGGTGACAGAGTTTTGCTCAAAGTATCTCCATGGAAAGGGGTTCCCAGGTTTGGCAAACGTGGGAAGCTCAATCCTAGATACATAGGTCCATTCGAGATCCTTGCACAAATTGGACCAGTTGCATACAAACTCAAGCTACCAGAAGAACTCAGCGGTGTCCACGACACGTTCCATGTCTCGAACATCAAGAAGTGCCATGCTGATGATTCATTGGTTATCCCTCCAGAGGAAATCCACATCGACAAAAAACTTCATTTCATTGAGGAGCTACTCGAGATAATGAACTGGAAGATTCAGAAACTCCGTCGCAGTCAGGTCAAGTTGGTCAAAGTACATTGGAATTCCAAACGCGGACCCGAATTTACATGGGAGCGTGAGGACCAGATGAAAGTTAAGTACCCACATCTCTTCCAGGAGACCACCAGTTCAGATGACCAACACCGAAAATTTCGCGGACAAAATTCCTCTAACAGGGGGAGAATGTGACACCCGTCGAAATCACAGGTCATATCCGTACACTTAGCTACTTGCTTACAATGTTCATGGCATTACACGTCATCATTTGCATTATGGTTGGGCTATACAGGGTTCCAACGGGTCAATCTCAAGGCATATAGACTAACAAGTAGACCCACTAGTTAGTTCAAGCCCTACCTTTCAAAAAAAAAAAAAATTAGTTCAATGATTCATGCTAGACTATTGGAATCCCATGCACAACTCTAACAGTTAGAAATCCATGCAACTGAACATACGTCTCCAAATGGTCACCCCGACAAGGACAAAATCAAACAATGCCCATCTACATGAATTACACACTTGCCTTGTCCGACAAAAATGATTAAACTTGTACACAAAGGACATTAGTTGGGAAACATGTACATATGTATCATCCATAGACAAGTTAATATTAAGCAAGATTAAAAACTATATGCTTATGTATGTATATGCGATACACACACATGTGTGTATGAATGCTATTACAACAAAAATCCATTCACATACATACATACATACATACGCACGATCACACACACATATAGCTACAACACTTTGCTTGCACCACTCATCCTACCTAGGCATACATAGTACTCGACACACACCCCCACACCTTACACCAACATGGAAGGTGGCTTCCATTCCAACACAATCCCATGCAATTTGACTTTCCTAAACTACCTACACTCCTTTCCACCTTGTTTTCATCTATTCCCCATAACCATTCATAGATGGTCAACTCTCAAGCTTTCAAGACATACACCAAGATAGAAGCACAACATTCTAACACCATAATCTAGTGAGATTAACTTTCCAAAACCATCCATAACCCTCCAAAAATCGGCCTAAGGAAACCCCAACAAACAAACAACAACCTTGGTTTCTACCTTGCACTAACATGGAAACAACATAAACTATTTGGACTTCTACCCATTGTCAACTTACCAAAAACCTTCCTTTTCCTAGTATTTTCGGCTTCCAAGGGATCCAAGAAGGTGAGCACACAAACATTAGTCAACCCTTTATATGAATTTGGCAAACATGAAACACTTGATCATTCCCACCTTGTCAACCATGCCAAAACCTCAAGGTCAATCTATTACTCTTACAAGGTCTCTAGGATAATGCACCTTAGGAAAACAAAGAGTTGACCTTCCCCAATTGTGAACCAATGAGACCATGGCTTCCTTCCCACCATTCAGCTATATATAGGGCACAAGAGAGACATGAGAATCACACTATAACTCCTCACAACTCACAAACACTTGAACTCTCATCCGTTTCCTTTGTTTACCTTTCGGCCGAACCAAGGGGACCCAAGAGGGGACTTGTTCGATCACTTGTCTTCACCATTTGGGAGTCACAAGTAGCTAGCAAGTCTTTAGGAGTCCATTGGAAGGAAATAACTTATTTTTCTCATATATTCTCGGCTATAACTCAAGGTATCACATCCGAACCATTATTCATTTATTTGTGTAAATGCTCGACCATGACAAGCTCACCCGATGCATACACACCCTCGCACACTATAACCATGAGTTGTTCAAGTTAAACTAACTAAAACACTTAAGTTTTATGTTAAAAGTTTAATGTTTTAGCTTATACATACTCAACCACATATAGATATACACACATACGATTACATGCATGTTAGAACTCGTATATAGACATTTACGTACCCCCACACATACATGTGAAAGTATGCGTGAGTGTATGAGGCAAAGACCCGGCCCAAGAGTAATAAAAACTCGTGTTAACAAGCTTAACACAAGAGTTTTCTTGGAAACATATAGTATCCGAGTATATATATAAAGGCAAGCACCTAAACAAGTCGTTTTTATACAAGAATACCCAAAAATGTGTCCATATGCCACCCTAGGCCTACATAAAGGTGACAAACATAACACTTGGTAACATTTAGTAAGACAGAGTACTTGTTTTACCCAAAAAAAAAGACTAAACAGAGCCACTTAAACGACAACACGAACATTTCTGACACATGGATAGTGGTACAGAAGGCTCTAGTCCATGAGTGTCCCAATCGGGTGAATAGTTGCATGGTAGTTAGAACTAACATAGACCTATGGTGCCTTTATATGAACTTAGGGCATCCCTAAGACAGACACACAGTGCTACATCCAGTTCAAGCTAGCATTCAGACACCAAGTGAGTATTCACGACCCCTTTTTATAGTTTTTACATTTTTTCGGGGGAAAACATGCTTACAATTTTCAATTACAATACATGACTATTATGTGAACATGAGACTTTACGGTTTAGGATCCATTAAGCCCTCGTGTCATACATCATACCATAACCATTAGCTTTGGACTTAGCTATGAATCATCGGGATAGATCTATTGGGTTGACACCCCCACTCTTGGTCAGTCGCTCTGACCGAATGACAGATATCAAAAGAGTGCTTGTATTTCACATTATTTCATTGTCTTTAGTGTACAGATATCGGGTTTTATTGCAGTGGGCCTTCGGACGACAAGTTTTCTCCAGAAACTGGTGTGAAGTTATTAGTGGACCCGGATGAAACCCTAGGAAGTACGAAGGAATAAGAAGAGTCGGAACTTTTAATTCACATTGAAACTACTTTGTATTATTTTCAGATGAAACCGAAACACCTTTATTTTAATAAACACTAACCCAATTAAGTTCATTCAGTTTCAGACAAAACTGTTTGTTAAATCAAGTATGCTAGTTTCACAAGTCGGGTCAACTTTCGGTTATCAAGTACGGGTTTAAAAGAACACCCTGGATTTGAATGACCTTTTGTAACAAAACTAAAAGTGCAAATTGTCGTTAGGATACAAAAGATGTGTTTTGTAAGAAGGATGGGAAATAAAAATAGCCATTAGATCAATTTGATGGATGAATGAGATAAAACGAGTGACATTTTTATAAATTGTGTTATAAGTTAATTAATAAAATAGGTCTTATGGCCTGGGGATATAATTATCAAAACACAAAATAAAAAATAATTTACACCTACTTCATGTAAGGAGATTTTCATAACTCCCTCCCCCTTTCTCTCCCATTTATATTTACAATTCTCTCTCCACTCTTTTTCATCTCATGCAACTAATTTAAATGTATTTCATGTAGCATTTGAAGATAATTTAAATATGCTTTCTAAAGGTAATTCGTGTAGCATATGAAGATAAAATGTGTACGCATCATTATGTGTTTTTTTTTTTTTTTTTTTTTTTATAATTTAAATGCCATCACTACAATTTAAATACACATTTAAAAATACTCACGCATAACCCAAGGTATAATATGGTGTAGATTATCTTACAGATTACGTGAAATGACTCAGTTGTAATTTTTTTTTGTTGATCATATTGTGTAGTTTTATAATTTAGGTTGTTGTTTAACCAATTGTGGATTTTAGATTTATAAATGTAGTTGATTGTTTATGATGATGGGTTTATGTTAATCCGATGGTGTTATAACACAGTATAGACATTTGGTTTTATGTTTATATGATAGTGATAAAACACATAGTTAATCCGATTGATGAGTTTGAGTGGAAATGTTGTGTTGTTATTGTTTGTGTGTTTTATGTTTATCAAAAAGTGTTAAAACATAATGTACGCATTAAAATTACTGTTTGTGTTTGATTGTGTTTTATGGTTATGCGATACTGGTAAAACACAAAACTTAATCCGATGGTGATAAAACACAATATACATAAATAACGATTTTAATTTTCATAGAATTCATGAAATTATAACACAAAACTATGAGATTTGTACATAAATGTATAATACTCGGTTATAAGTTTACAAAACAAAATCTCAAAAATCTCTCCTCATAAATGTGAGAATTAATTTTTTGAAAAGTTGATTATTTATAAAATTATCTTATTACCCCTTTTATTAAATTAGAACTCTGCCATGTGTCACTCTCAGAAGGCTTCTTCTTACCCTTCTCACAAAAAAAGAGGTCTTTATATCCGAACCTCTAGTGTAATACTAAAATGCACCACCCAATCGGTGGTTGCCACTAAAATGCCTTTATTTTTTTTTATTATTTCTGATGCGTTTCTTGTTTTTGTATATTGTTTTAAGTTTAGCATACCTTTTTTACCCCCTCTTTTTATTTGGTACCAGGTACCAGTTATTTATATTATTTTTTTAGGAATGTGTATTTGGTACCGGCCTATTAGGTACTCTTAACGAACCGGTACTTTCCTCATTGGGATAGTGGTGTTTTTCTTTATCGAGAAAAATTAAATCAATACTGTTTTAATATCGATACCTATATCGTATTCATTTCTATACCTTTCTCAACGTGACAGTATAAAATCCATTGAAAATGGAGTTATATTAGCAACAAATCATTTATTCAGTAACCTTAGCCTTTCTGTTTCGATATGTAGAGAGTTTAAATCACGTCAAACTAGAGGTGAACAAAAAAACCGGTTTCTGAACCGGAACAGAACCGGTGTTTCCTAGACCAGTTTAGGTTCCATATTGAGCCTGATAGTCCCTAATCGATTCCCCATCTCGCCACTAGGACCCGACCCAATTCAGTTTCTGGAGGAACCGGTCTGGAACCGTTTGGGAAGGCACCGGTTTGGAAGAGGTATGAAAAACCGGTAAGTTTCATAAAAAATAATTTTATAAAAAAAATTATATATATAACAAAATTATACAAAAAAGTTTCTACACGTACAAATATATACCCATATACCTTAACAAAGTTGTTAGAATCTATAACCATAGGATTTTAACCAGTACTTGGTCCTTTTACTTGCAACCTTACTTGTTTCCATTCTCTATCCGACTTCTTATCCTTACTTTAGTCCTTACAAAAAGAGTGCTCTCCATCACAAGATCTACTCTTAGACTAACTAATAGGACAAATCCTTAGGTTTAGCCTGAACCACCTTGAAGATCTCGTCGAAGTTCTAGATTTTAATAACGAACACGTGCAATCTGGAAGGGTGAACGCCTGTATTCTGAGTTTTCTGTCTAGGACTGGCATTGCGCATAAATCCCAATCAGACGAGGGACCCGGATGCCTACCTGGGAATTCTCGGGATGAGTGTTCACTTATAGGCTAAAGCATGTCTTCACTATGTTATTAGAATCTAGAAGTTTTGATAAGTCAACGTTTTCGTTTATTCGTTTTAATTAATGAATAAATGATTACACTCACTTTCCTTAAACTAAGCCCTAAAATCTCCAAATTTTACAGCTTAAATCAATCTCATTTCATAGCCATCTATGGATTTCACAATCACACTTCACCTTACCATCTTAGCCATTTTTTTTAAATATTAGCAGTGTGTTTGCGAGTGTTGTTGGCCCGGCTCAGGCGCGGGTTCGAGTCCCGGCCTGAGCAGTTTTGTTATAATTATTTATTTTTTTGTTTCGCTGCAGAGAAGGGAAGGGGAAAAATAAATGGGCCGGATGTTTGGGCCTGGTGTTGTGGGCTCAGGCTTGTATTTGGATTAAGGGTGGATTTGGATGGGTTATGTTAATGGGTTAAGTTAGATGGGTTAGTATATAAGTTTGGTTATGGTTAAAGTTTTTTTTTTGTTTATTTTATAAAAACTAAGCCTTAATAAAAATTTTATAAATTTATATATACACAATATTATTATTATTACAAAAAAAAATATAAGGAGGTTAAAATATGTTGCTTAAAATAAAAAATTTATCACTTTAAAAATATTCATATATATATATATATATATATATATATATATATATATATAAGGATGTTTTTTATAAAATAGTACAAAAGGTGTGTAAGGTGGGCTAAGTGGTGATTTCATTAATAAAAAAATTGGGGACAAACACGTGATGTTACACTTATCAGCTGCTTGCCCACTCCCATCCCCATAGGATTTCTTTGTGTTATGTGTTGACTTATTAACTAAAACTTGTAAGGCAGTATGCCAGTATTGACATTATTGTGAAACATGAAAACTTATTTAGTAGGTTGACTATTAATCAGAAAAATTGGTGTTATGACTTCATATGTTGTTATTATTGTTTCATGCGTTTGCTAGTTGGTGTGTCTTTGATGATGATTGCGTAGTTGGTTGCTTAGTACATGGGATGATAGTATTATATAGTAATATGTGTCTCATTATTTTAATCATGTGCATTAGAGGAATATGCCTCCCAAAAGAGCTACTCGTTCGACATCTGAGGAAGAAGCTTTTTCAACCACCTCAGCGGACCTAGCCAGGGTAATCGCGGAGGCTATTGCGCAACATGATCCAATCTTTCGTTGACGATCCAATCTTTCTGACGTTGCAGAAGTAAAGAATCCCGTACGTGGGTGTTCCTACAAGATTTTCATCGTATGCAAACCCTGGAACTTTCGTGGGTCAGAAGGAGCGATTGGTATTGTCCGATGGATTGAGAAAACGGAGTTTGTGCTCGATATCAGTGGTTGCGCGGAAGACCAGAAGATCAAGTACATCACTTGTACCTTCCAGGACAAGGCGCTGACATGGTGGAACCTACAAGTGCAGACCTTAGGACGCGAAGCTGAATACAATCTCTCTTGGGTTGAGTTGAAGTCGATGCTGATGGACAACTATTGCCCGCGCAGTGAGCTGCAGAAGTTGGAGATTGAGTTCTGGAATCTGTCCATGAATGGTGCGGACATCACGGCCTATACCACTCGATTCCATGAGCTTTCTCGTCTAGTTACACACATGGTTACCCCTGAGTACAAGCGGGTAGAACGATACCTCTGGGGACTTTCTCCTAAGATTCGTAGCATGGTTACCACTGCTGCTCCAGCTTCCATCCAACATGCTGTCACCCTTGCTCACAGGCTTACCAACGATGCGGTACGCATGGGATCCCTGACCCAAAAGGAATCCAACAGGGGTGAAGGCTCTGGAACAAGCGCAAGTGGTCCCATTTCAGAAAGGGGAAAGGTGCAGAGGGCGATTCTTTTAAGAATCCCGAAACCGTCAAAGCTTTTGTTACCACCGCTACTGACACTCCTAAGCCATACAACGGGCCCCATCCACTCTGCGACAAGTGCAAGTACCATCATGTGGGGACGTGCGACAATATCAAATGCCAGAAGTGCAAGCGGATGGGACATCCCACAGTGCAGTGCCGGTCCAAGGCAGTTGTGAGTACTGACGGTAAACCAGGATGTTTCGAGTGTGGTGCTACCAACCATTTCAAGATGGACTGCCCCAAGCTGAGAGGTCAGGCTCGTGGCAGGGCTTTCATTATGGGAGCCGATGACGCACGCGAGGATCCTAACGTCGTCACGGGTACGTTCCTCGTAAACAATCGTAATGCTTCTGTACTATTTGATACCGGTGCCGATCTAAGCTTTGTGTCAACTGACTTTAAGCAAGCCCTCGGATTAGAGTCACATAAGTTGCATGAACATTTCTCCATAGAATTGGCCAATGGTAAGAAAATTAGGTCCAAATAAGTAGTTAAGAATTATGCGTTAAGGTTAGGAGAACATGAGTTTAGTATCGATCTTCTGCCGATCGAGTTGGGTAGTTTTGACATCGTGGTTGGTATGGACTGGTTATCGAAGAACCGCTAAGAAGTCATCTGTTGCATGAAGGTGGTTAGAATTCCGTTGCCCAACGGAGAGGTTCTGTCCATACAGGGGGAGCGTAGGAGAACCCCGTTACGATTGATGTCTTGCATGAAGGCGCAGAAGTGCTTACGAAAAGGTCATTTTTCTTTCTTAGCACTTGTGCATGAGAAGAAGTCAGAGGTGAACCAGATCGAAGACATTCCTGTTGTGAGAGATTTTCCAGACGTCTTTCCCGAAGATCTGCCAGGTTTGCCACCTGCGAGGTAAGTCGAGTTTCGTGTTGATCTCATTCCCGGAGCTGCTCCCGTAGCCCGTTCACCTTACCGCTTGGCCCCATCTGAGATGCAAATGTTGTCCGCCCAACTGCAGGAGTTGCTTGACAAGGGATTCATCCGACCAAGCTCGTCACCTTGGGGAGCTCTAATTCTGTTCGTCAAAAAGAAGGATGGATCATTTCGCATGTGCATTGACTACCGAGAGTTGAACAAGCTTACGGTGAAGAACTGCTACCCTCTTCCCCGCATTGATGATTTGTTTGATCAGTTGCAAGGCTCCAGTTTCTACTCGAAGATTGATCTGAGGTCAGGCTATCACCAGTTACGTATGCACGAAGAGGACATACCCAAGACCGCTTTCAGGACGCGGTATGGCCATTTCGAGTGTGTAGTTATGCCATTTGGTTTGCCAAACGCACCAGCAGTGTTCATGGACCTGATGAACAGGGTGTGTAAACCTTACCTCGACAAGTTCGTGATAGTATTCATTGACGACATTCTGATTTACTCACGGACTCGAGAAGAGCATGAGCAACATTTGAGAATGATTCTAAGTCTACTCAAGCAGGAAAAACTGTATGCCAAGTTATGCAAATGCGAGTTTTGGATTCGTGAAGTTCACTTCCTTGGTCACGTAGTGAACGAGAAAGGTATACATGTTGATCCAGCCAAAGTAGAGTCGATCAAAGACTGGCCTAGGCCCAGTACCCCAACAGAAGTTCGGCAATTTCTAGGGTTAGCTGGCTACTATCGACAATTTATCGAGAATTTTTCAAAGATAGCCTAGTCCCTGACAGTCTTGACTCAGAAAGACAAGAAATTCAAATGGGGAGATCCATAAGAATTCGCTTTTCAGCTCTTGAAGATCAAGTTATGCAGCGCACCCATTCTCTCACTGCTAGAGGGAACGGAAGACTTCATGGTCTATTGTGATGCATCTCATCAAGGTGTCGGTTGTGTCTTGATGTAGAGAAAAAAGGTTATCGCCTATGCCTCTCGTCAACTCAAAGTGCATGAACGAAACTACACGACCTACGACCTAGAGTTGGGTGCAGTAGTGTTCGCACTCAAGATATGGAGACACTACCTCTATGGGACTAAGTGTACTATATTTACCGACCATGAGAGTTTACAACATATCTTTGACCAGAAGGATTTGAACATGCGTCAGAGACGATGGGTTGAGCTACTCAACGACTATGACTGTGAGATTAAGTACCATCCAGGGAAGGCAAATGTTGTAGCAGACGCATTAAGCCGAAAGGAACATGCCAAAACGTTACGCGTTCGTGCGTTAGGCATGACCATTCAAATCGATCTCGCTGTTCGTATTCGTCACGCTCAACAAGAAGCTCTTAAGGAAAGTAACATCGGACATGAAGCTCTATACAGTCAGGTAAGTCAGCTGGAGACGAGGCCTGACGGGACAAAGTATTTCTTGAATAGAATATGGGTTCTTTTGTATGGAGGTTTGCGTGATTTGGTTCTTGATGAAGCCCACAAACCCAAGTACTCGATACACCCCGGCGCAGATAAGATGTATAAGGACCTCAAACCGTACTATTGGTGGCCTAACATCAAGGGATGTATTGCGACCTATGTCAAACGTTGCCTAACGTGTTCAAAGGTCAAGGCAGAGTACAAGAAGCCGCCAGGTATGCTTCACCAACCTGAGATTCCTGTTTGGAAATGGGAACAAATCTCTATGGATTTCATCACCAAGTTGCCAAGGACATCTCGAGGTCATGATGCGATTTGGGTTATTGTTGACCGTTTGACAAAGTCTGCACATTTCATGCCTATCAAGGAAATAGACAAAACAGAGAAACTATCCCGATTATACATCAATGAGATTGTGTCAAGGCATGGTGTGTCTACATCAATAACCTCTGATCAAGACAGTCGTTTCACTTCGAGATTTTGGCAATCACCGCAAGAAGCTCTTGGTTCCCGATTAGACATGAGCACCGTTTACTATCCTCAGACAGATGGGCAGAGTGAAAGGACCATCCAGACACTGGAGGACATGCTCCGCGCATGTGTAATTGACTTTGGGGAAAATTGGGATACGCATTTGCCATTAATCGAATTTTCCTACAATAACAGTTACCACACCAACATCAAAGTTTCCCCTTTCGAAGCGTTGTACGAATGCAAGTGTCGGTCGCCCGTGTGCTGGTCCGAAGTAGGGATAAGAACTTGACAGGTCCCGAACTCATCCATGAGACAACCAATAAGATCTTCCAGATCAGGGATAGATTGAATGCCGCCAGAGACAGACAGAAGAGTTATGCGGACAAAAGGCGCAAGCCTTTAGAGTTTCAGGTAGGTGACAGAGTTTTGCTCAAAGTATCTCCATGGAAAGGGGTTCCCAGGTTTGGCAAACGTGGGAAGCTCAATCCTAGATACATAGGTCCATTCGAGATCCTTGCACAAATTGGACCAGTTGCATACAAACTCAAGCTACCAGAAGAACTCAGCGGTGTCCACGACACGTTCCATGTCTCGAACATCAAGAAGTGCCATGCTGATGATTCATTGGTTATCCCTCCAGAGGAAATCCACATCGACAAAAAACTTCATTTCATTGAGGAGCTACTCGAGATAATGAACTGGAAGATTCAGAAACTCCGTCGCAGTCAGGTCAAGTTGGTCAAAGTACATTGGAATTCCAAACGCGGACCCGAATTTACATGGGAGCGTGAGGACCAGATGAAAGTTAAGTACCCACATCTCTTCCAGGAGACCACCAGTTCAGATGACCAACACCGAAAATTTCGCGGACAAAATTCCTCTAACAGGGGGAGAATGTGACACCCGTCGAAATCACAGGTCATATCCGTACACTTAGCTACTTGCTTACAATGTTCATGGCATTACACGTCATCATTTGCATTATGGTTGGGCTATACAGGGTTCCAACGGGTCAATCTCAAGGCATATAGACTAACAAGTAGACCCACTAGTTAGTTCAAGCCCTACCTTTCAAAAAAAAAAAAAATTAGTTCAATGATTCATGCTAGACTATTGGAATCCCATGCACAACTCTAACAGTTAGAAATCCATGCAACTGAACATACGTCTCCAAATGGTCACCCCGACAAGGACAAAATCAAACAATGCCCATCTACATGAATTACACACTTGCCTTGTCCGACAAAAATGATTAAACTTGTACACAAAGGACATTAGTTGGGAAACATGTACATATGTATCATCCATAGACAAGTTAATATTAAGCAAGATTAAAAACTATATGCTTATGTATGTATATGCGATACACACACATGTGTGTATGAATGCTATTACAACAAAAATCCATTCACATACATACATACATACGCACGATCACACACACATATAGCTACAACACTTTGCTTGCACCACTCATCCTACCTAGGCATACATAGTACTCGACACACACCCCCACACCTTACACCAACATGGAAGGTGGCTTCCATTCCAACACAATCCCATGCAATTTGACTTTCCTAAACTACCTACACTCCTTTCCACCTTGTTTTCATCTATTCCCCATAACCATTCATAGATGGTCAACTCTCAAGCTTTCAAGACATACACCAAGATAGAAGCACAACATTCTAACACCATAATCTAGTGAGATTAACTTTCCAAAACCATCCATAACCCTCCAAAAATCGGCCTAAGGAAACCCCAACAAACAAACAACAACCTTGGTTTCTACCTTGCACTAACATGGAAACAACATAAACTATTTGGACTTCTACCCATTGTCAACTTACCAAAAACCTTCCTTTTCCTAGTATTTTCGGCTTCCAAGGGATCCAAGAAGGTGTGCACACAAACATTAGTCAACCCTTTATATGAATTTGGCAAACATGAAACACTTGATCATTCCCACCTTGTCAACCATGCCAAAACCTCAAGGTCAATCTATTACTCTTACAAGGTCTCTAGGATAATGCACCTTAGGAAAACAAAGAGTTGACCTTCCCCAATTGTGAACCAATGAGACCATGGCTTCCTTCCCACCATTCAGCTATATATAGGGCACAAGAGAGACATGAGAATCACACTATAACTCCTCACAACTCACAAACACTTGAACTCTCATCCGTTTCCTTTGTTTACCTTTCGGCCGAACCAAGGGGACCCAAGAGGGGACTTGTTCGATCACTTGTCTTCACCATTTGGGAGTCACAAGTAGCTAGCAAGTCTTTAGGAGTCCATTGGAAGGAAATAACTTATTTTTCTCATATATTCTCGGCTATAACTCAAGGTATCACATCCGAACCATTATTCATTTATTTGTGTAAATGCTCGACCATGACAAGCTCACCCGATGCATACACACCCTCGCACACTATAACCATGAGTTGTTCAAGTTAAACTAACTAAAACACTTAAGTTTTATGTTAAAAGTTTAATGTTTTAGCTTATACATACTCAACCACATATAGATATACACACATACGATTACATGCATGTTAGAACTCGTATATAGAC
Source organism: Ambrosia trifida (assembly GCA_028751855.1). Lineage (NCBI taxonomy): Eukaryota > Viridiplantae > Streptophyta > Magnoliopsida > Asterales > Asteraceae > Ambrosia > Ambrosia trifida. The sequence goes on from CM054133.1 coordinate 1,604,154, forward strand.
ATTTACGTACCCCCACACATACATGTGAAAGTATGCGTGAGTGTATGAGGCAAAGACCCGGCCCAAGAGTAATAAAAACTCGTGTTAACAAGCTTAACACAAGAGTTTTCTTGGAAACATATAGTATCCGAGTATATATATAAAGGCAAGCACCTAAACAAGTCGTTTTTATACAAGAATACCCAAAAATGTGTCCATATGCCACCCTAGGCCTACATAAAGGTGACAAACATAACACTTGGTAACATTTAGTAAGACAGAGTACTTGTTTTACCCAAAAAAAAAGACTAAACAGAGCCACTTAAACGACAACACGAACATTTCTGACACATGGATAGTGGTACAGAAGGCTCTAGTCCATGAGTGTCCCAATCGGGTGAATAGTTGCATGGTAGTTAGAACTAACATAGACCTATGGTGCCTTTATATGAACTTAGGGCATCCCTAAGACAGACACACAGTGCCACATCCAGTTCAAGCTAGCATTCAGACACCAAGTGAGTATTCACGACCCCTTTTTATAGTTTTTACATTTTTTCGGGGGAAAACATGCTTACAATTTTCAATTACAATACATGACTATTATGTGAACATGAGACTTTACGGTTTAGGATCCATTAAGCCCTCGTGTCATACATCATACCATAACCATTAGCTTTGGACTTAGCTATGAATCATCGGGATAGATCTATTGGGTTGACACCCCCACTCTTGGTCAGTCGCTCTGACCGAATGACAGATATCAAAAGAGTGCTTGTATTTCACATTATTTCATTGTCTTTAGTGTACAATGGGTGAGGCACAATGTAACATTTCGCGATTAATAATTGTACGTTATGTATAAGTTGAATAAAAACGTCAAGTTCTATTATTATTCGTATTTAATTATTTTTGTGGCGTTTTTGGAATCCTAACACTATATTATTTATATATAATATACATATATATATAGTTTTATTACAAAAAAAATATGCTGGGGCCGGGACTCGAACCCGAGCCCTCAGCCGGGTCACAACCTCAAGAAGCCTTACCATCTGCTCTACACATCCTAGTTGGTTTAAAACCAATGCGTTTTACATATATCACGATTCAAAATCATCTCAGTTGACTTGGAAAGTCAACTGAGATCAACGACTTACCATAAATCACAACCATTGACTCGTAATTGATCGGGGATTGATTGGCAACATGATTACCGGCCTCATACGCGTACAACCTATTGATAATTATCATCAATTCATTTCAATTGTGGCCAATTATACACGCATACATTCAAAACGTGGTCAAACATTCCAATTATATAATCTAGGCCCTATCACTATAAATTGAACCCCTCTGGACCTTCACAACTCGCCATTCATTCTTTCTAAACCTCTAATTTCTCATAACAATATGCTGTTCTTGGAATTTTTGTTCGAGTTGACTTCGAAGCCTTGACTTGTCATTCGTATTCGATTCAGTATTGTAAGTTTGTTTTCTGTTGTGGGTTTCATTAATCGGCATATACACAACATTTACCCTATGGTTAATTGGGTTAATGTTGTGTGAATTGCTCGATTGCAGAATCTAGGGCTCGCTTGCAATAATTGGGGAAGAACACGATTTCACTGATGTTATTTATTTTAAATAAGCTGAAACCAAACACAACCACTGGTCTGGACCAGGTGGTTGTGTCTGTTGCTCTCTGACCAAGCCACGCGGGTTCGATCCCCGGCTGTGGCAACTTTTTTTCTTTTTGTTTGTTTTATTTTAAAAACAAATAAACTAATATATATATATATATATATATATAATTACTAGTATTTTAAAATTAGTTTTAAAATACTAAAACTCTTTTAATAATTCTACAAAAATTATTTTAAGTTAATCTAATGAAAGAGTTTAACTTACAATTTTTAGTTTTCAAAAATTTATTTATTTAATATATTTAATAAATAAATCAAGTTTATTCTATTATATTTATAAAATTCTATTAAAATATCAAAACAATTTTATAAATTTCCACAAAAATTATTCTGAGTTTGTATAACAATAAACTTTTCTGAAATGATTTTTATTTCTGAAAAATCATTTATTTAATATTTTTAATCAATTTTTGTTAGTTTTAATCATAATTAAATCATAAAAAAAATTCAATTTTTAATATTTTTGCACCAAAATTTTATATAAATTTTTTCTGAATATTTGGAACAGAAATATAATTTTTAAACTAATAATTCTTTAATTTTAGTATTTTTAAATATTAAAGTTAAATTTTGACAATTTGTAATAAATAGATTTAATATTCTATTTTAAAGAAAATAATTTTATAAAAATTATTTTTATACTTTAAACTCATTATTGTGACCATCTTAAATTCAAAATTTATAAAAAGATTTTTGTCTATTTATTACTAAATTTCTCTCAATTATCAAACAATTTTTATTATTAATAAAACGAGCATTTATCCCAAATTCGAAGCCCTAGAACATATACATTTGTAGACTAGATAGACTTAGACATATTTACTACCTTATTATAGGGTGATACTTGACACATTTGGGCAACACCACTGTTCAATTTTTCAAGAAGTATAACATTTTGCTAAGGTGAGTTTTACATAGCCCCTTTTTCTATTTATCACCATTTTTGGGGTGAAACATGTTACAACATTCTATATGCAATTCAATCATCAAAGTGTCTATGTGTTTTTCTATGTTGCATTTTGTCTTAAACATGACTAGGGTAAGCACAATTCTAGCATAATCATTAACATTGATCAGCCGACGGTATACATTGATAGATCTATTGGACTGACAATCCCACCCGGATACGTGCCTCCTACAAAGGTAGCGTGGGTGTTTGTTATCGCACAACATATTCGAGTGAACCATGAGCGTATGGGATGTACCACAATACAACAGTCACAAGGGTTGATTATGCACTCGATTTACTTCTAGTATGTTTTCACATATGGACTAGACTTGCCATGACACTTGAATTGCACAACATTTTTATTCAATTATCAAAACCTATGTAATTCTCACCAACTTTTGTTGACCCAAAATATTTTCAACTTAACATGTTTCAGGTTCTATTTGCTTGAAGATTTGAATTAATGCTTGAAGATGTGTGCATAGTTTTATTCAATTTGATGTATGAATTCTTGTAGAACAATTGTATGTAATTTATTTAAATCATTTAATGAAATTTATTATTCGCCATGAGCTACTGAACAATCATCAATACGTGACACCTCGATGTTTCCGCCATCGGTTGGGGTGTTACATATTGGTATCAGAGTCATGGTTATAGGGAATTAGGTTATTAGAAAAATAATCTAGTCTATAACCATAGGATTTAACCAGTACTTGCTTCTTTTACTTGCTATTCTCTATCTCCCTCCTACTTCTTATCTCTACTTTCATCCTTACAAGAAGGTTGCTCTCCATCACTGGATCTACTCTCAGACTAATAGGACAAAATCCTCAGGTTTAACCTGAACCACCTTGAGATCTCGTCGAAGTTCTAGATTTTAATAACGAACACGTGCAATCTGGAAGGGTGAACGCCTGTATTCTGAGTCTTCTGTCTAGGCTGGCATTGCGCATATATCCCAATCAGACGAGGGACCCAGATGCCTACCTGGGAATTCTCGGGATGAGTGTTCACTTATAGGCTAAAGCATGTCTTCACTATGTTATTAGAATCTAAAATCTTTGATAAGTCATCGTTTTCGTTTATTCGTTTGAATAAATGGATAAATGATTACATTCCTTATATTACCTCATTCATGTCTCATTGAACCTTCATTGTGTCTCTTACAGATCATGCCTCCACGTCGCAGCGCTCGTCTTAACAGTGGTGACAATCATGATGAAGGGATTAGCAATCACAACCATAGCCATGACACTAACCACAACAACAACAACAACAACAACAATGGTGTCGATGCCCAACTGGCTGCGATCATTTCTCAACAAATGGCGCAGCAAATCGCGACACTGGTTCCTAATTTATTAGCTCAAGTCATCCAGATGAACGGTAACGGCAACGGCAACGGCAACGGTAATGGAAACGGAAACAGAAATGGAAACCACAACGGGAACGGGAATGGTCTCCCAGCCTGTACTCTTAAGCACTTTAATTCCTGTAATCCCCCAAAGTTCAGTGGAGAAGAAGGAGCTACAGGACTCCTACAATGGTTTGAGGGTATTGAGAATACCTTCATTAACAGTGAGTGTCCCGATAACTTAAAGGTCCGTTATGCTATGAGTGTTCTTCACAAACGAGCACTCACTTGGTGGAATGAGGAAAAGCGCACTCGCGGAGCTGAAGCTGCACTAGCCTTAACTTGGGATCAAGCTAAAGACATTATGAAGGCAGAGTTCTGCCCTCGTAATGAAATCAAAAAGTTGGAAGATGAGTTTCATGATCTTGCTCAAGATAGTGGAGAAAACCTTGCTTACAACACTCGTTTTCATGAACTTAGCTTACTGCTACCCCACAAGGTCACCCCCTTGCCTATTGCAATCGAAAAATACATTGGTGGTTTACCAATGCAGATTCAAGACACGGTGTGGGGAAGGAACCCTGCTACTTTGGAGGAAGCGAAACGTTTGGCTGCCACCCTAACAGATAACCATGTGAAGGCAGGAACCCTGACTCGGAAAGGGGAAAAGAAAACTGTTGCAAAGGATACTCCCCAACCTGCCGTTGATATCAAAACTGAGGCCTCAACCAACGGAAAGTGCAAGGTCAGGAATTTTGCAATAGACACCACTGTCCCACCCAACAAGAAACGATACAACGGGAACCAGCCTAAGTGTGATACCTGCCAGTATCACCACCCAACCCAAGTACCCTGCCGACAGTGTACCAATTGTCAAAGGTATGGGCATCTTGCGGATGCTTGTCGAATTCCTGCTACAAACGCCCTTGCTGCTCCAAATAACCCCGCTAGAGACCCTCCAGCTACTTAACAGCAAACCCCACCATTTGAATGATGTCTACTTTTTAATTGTATGTATTGACACTTTTTTATTCAAGTAATAAATTCAAGTATTATCATAACATCTGAGTGCATGCTTGTTTGAATGTGAACTAATTGCTATATCTATAATCATACTTGCTTACTTGTACAACAATTAGTTGACTACCAAACAACCTACTCAACGATTGGTAGAGGTCATCATGTCTTTCCAACAGTCGGGAGAGGCCCTACAACCTGCTCAACGACTGGTGGAGACTATCGAACCTGCTCAACAATCGGTAGAGTAATAAAAGGACGCAAAACCCTAATGTAAGGTAAATTGGTAATTACGGTCCGGAACGTAATCATGAATTTACAGGTACGTTAAGGTAGTGTGAAATTTTATCAAGGTTTTCGGTAGTTGACCAATTGTAAACCTTGTGTTTTCTTTTAACTTCGGGACGAAGTTCCTAAAAGTAGGGGAGACTGTAACATTTCGCGATTAATAATTGTACGTTATGTATAAGTTGAATAAAAACGTCAAGTTCTATTATTATTATTCGTATTTAATTATTTTTGTGGCGTTTTTGGAATCCTAACACTATATTATTTATATATAATATACATATATATATAGTTTTATTACAAAAAAAATATGCTGGGGCCGGGACTCGAACCCGAGCCCTCAGCCGGGTCACAACCTCAAGAAGCCTTACCATCTGCTCTACACATCCTAGTTGGTTTAAAACCAATGCGTTTTACATATATCACGATTCAAAATCATCTCAGTTGACTTGGAAAGTCAACTGAGATCAACGACTTACCATAAATCACAACCATTGACTCGTAATTGATCGGGGATTGATTGGCAACATGATTACCGGCCTCATACGCGTACAACCTATTGATAATTATCATCAATTCATTTCAATTGTGGCCAATTATACACGCATACATTCAAAACGTGGTCAAACATTCCAATTATATAATCTAGGCCCTATCACTATAAATTGAACCCCTCTGACCTTCACAACTCGCCATTCATTCTTTCTAAACCTCTAATTTCTCATAACAATATGCTGTTCTTGGAATTTTTGTTCGAGTTGACTTCGAAGCCTTGACTTGTCATTCGTATTCGATTCAGTATTGTAAGTTTGTTTTCTGTTGTGGGTTTCATTAATCGGCATATACACAACATTTACCCTATGGTTAATTGGGTTAATGTTGTGTGAATTGCTCGATTGCAGAATCTAGGGCTCGCTTGCAATAATTGGGGAAGAACACGATTTCACTGATGTTATTTATTTTAAATAAGCTGAAACCAAACACAACCACTGGTCTGGACCAGGTGGTTGTGTCTGTTGCTCTCTGACCAAGCCACGCGGGTTCGATCCCCGGCTGTGGCAACTTTTTTTCTTTTTGATTGTTTTATTTTAAAAACAAATAAACTAATATATATATATATATATATATATATAATTACTAGTATTTTAAAATTAGTTTTAAAATACTAAAACTCTTTTAATAATTCTACAAAAATTATTTTAAGTTAATCTAATGAAAAAGTTTAACTTACAATTTTTAGTTTTCAAAAATTTATTTATTTAATATATTTAATAAATAAATCAAGTTTACTCTATTATATTTATAAAATTCTATTAAAATATCAAAACAATTTTATAAATTTCCACAAAAATTAAATAGAGTTTGTATAATAATAAACTTTTCTGAAATGATTTTTATTTTTGAAAAATCATTTATTTAATATTTTTAATCAATTTTTATTAGTTTTAATCATAATTAAATCATAAAAAATATCAATTTTTAATATTTTTGCACCAAAATTTTATATAAATTATTTCTGATTATTTGAAACAGAAATATATTTTTTAAACTAATAATTCTTTAATTTTAGTATTTTTAAATATTAAAGTTAAATTTTGACAATTTGTAATAAATAGATTTAATATTTTATTTTAAAGAAAATAATTTTATAAAAATTATTTTTATACTTTAAACTCATTATTGTGACCATCTTAAATTCAAAATTTATAAAAAGATTTTTGTTTATTTATTTACTAAATTTCTCTCAATTATCAAACAATTTTTATTATTAATAAAACGAGCATTTATCCCAAATTCGAAGCCCTAGAACATATACATTTGTATACTGGATAGACTTAGACATATTTACTACCTTATTATAGGGTGATACTTGACACATTTGGGCAACACCACTATTCAATTTTTCAAGAAGTATAACATTTTGCTAAGGTGAGTTTTACATAGCCCCTTTTCTATTTATCACCATTTTTTGGGTGAAACATGTTACAACATTCTATATGCAATTCAATCATCAAAGTGTCTATGTGTTTTTCTTTGTTGCATTATGTCTTAAACATGACTAGGGCAAGCCCAATTCTAGCATAATCATTAACATTGATCAGCCGACGGTATACATTGATAGATATATTGGACTGACAATCCCACCCGGATACGTGCCTCCTACAAAGGTAGTGTGGGTGTTTGTTATCGCACAACATATTCGAGTGAACCATGAGCGTATGGGATGTACCACAATACAACAGTCACAAGGGTTGATTATGCACTCGATTTACTTCTAGTATGTTTTCACATATGGACTAGACTTGCCATGACACTTGAATTGCACAACATTTTTATTCAATTATCAAAACCTATGTAATTCTCACCAACTTTTGTTGACCCAAAATATTTTCAACTTAACATGTTTCAGGTTCTATTTGCTTGAAGATTTGAATTAATGCTTGAAGATGTGTGCATAGTTTTATTCAATTTGATGTACGAATTCTTGTAGAACAATTGTATGTAATTTATTTAAATCATTTAATGAAATTTATTATTCGCCATGAGCTGCTGAACAATCATCAATACGTGACACCTCGATGTTTCCGCCATCGGTTGGGGTGTTACACACAACATGTCAAGGTTTGGTTATGGACTCATGTCAGATCACATATTGATTATTGCCCTAGCTAGGCAATGATTTAGTCGGTTTTGGATTACATGTCCAGCATATAGAAAACCCGTGAACTCACCAACTTTATGTTGACCCATATTTCCTTTAATGCATGTTTTTCGGGAAATTAGCATGGATAATGGAACTTGCGGGCGTCGCATGCGAGCATTTGTGGGATACCTTCTTTTGGACCGTTGTGTTGTTGTCCTAATACTAGACATTTACATACAATGGTTTTGAATATTAAACAATTAACTCTATGTAGAACAAATCTGGTTGTTTAATGAAAGTTCCTGCTTTATTTTAATCAATGCTCATGTGACCTTTGTGCTTGGAAATCTTTCGAAGTCGCACCTCGCGTTTCTGCCTAGGCGGGGTGTGACATCTTCAAAACAAGGTTGCTAAAGTGGAAAGCCAAGGACCTCTCCTTTGGAGGTCGTGTTGTTCTTTTAAGGGCAGCTCTAGACAGTCTGCCACTATATTTCTTTTCGTTGTACGAAGCTCCTTTGGTGGTGATCGAACAACTTGAAGCCCTTCGGCGCAGATTCTTTTGGGGTGGGGATGAAGACAAAGCAAAAATGAGCTGGATTGCCTGGGAGAGAGTAGTTGGTCCGACGAACAAAGGTAGGTTGGGCCTAGGATCTCTTAAAACTATGAATGAAAGCTTGCTGATAAAATGGTGGTGCAGGTTCAAGCACGAAAAAAGGCATTATGGCATCAAGTAGTATTGGTCGTTCATCACCAACAAACCTCTTGGTCATACCTCCTAATCAAAAGCGGGTTGTCTAGTACATGGAACGCTATTAACATGACCGGGAAAAAATTAAGGGAGAAGAATGTTTACATTCTGACATTTATAAAAAAGGAAAGGTTAGAAACGGGGAGGATACTCGCTTTTGGATAGACTGGTGGATCGGCGACGGGCCACTTAAGGATTGCTTCCCAGCTTTGTTCACTATCAAGAAGAAGAAAAATGCTTCAGTGGCTGCTCGTCTCCAAGGGTGAGGCTGGAAACGAGCACCAAGTACTACTTTGGAATTGAAGAATTTGCAGCAGTGCTCAACGTTGTTTGCTGGTACCAATCTAATACGGGGATATGCCGCTTGGAATTAGGAAGGAAGCACAGAAGGTGTGTTCTCAGTGGCATCATGCAGAAAAATATTATCAAGTTACGCCACTCCATTATACCTGTTCCAGTGGGTTAAAGGCGTGCCAAAGAAGGTGCGTATTTTCAGTTGGAGAGCCGAGCAAGATAGGCTACCAACGCTCAAAGGGCTGCAGAGGCGCAGAGTGATAAACGAGTCAACTAGCTACAAGTTATGCGGAAAAGGAGGCGAAGATGCGGATCATGTGTTCACTTCTTGCTACGTGGCATCTATAATATGGCAACGGATAAGCAGGTGGTGTGGCATCTCACCAATATTTGCTTTCACAGTAAGAGACCTTCTAAACAACCACAAATTCCACAACATGGAGGGAAAAAAAGAAACTTGGTGAGAATTATCATTTTGGCTGGAGCATGGTCAATTTGGAAGGCACGGAAGGCGTTAATCTTTGAAGGCAAAAGGGTCAACTTGAATGGGTTATTCGGGGAAATACAAGCAACATCATTCATGTGGGCGAAACACAAGCTCAAACAATCGGGGTGGACATGGAAAAGGTGGATCGCATTTGACATTCCTATCACTTGAACTATTTAGACTTCATAGCATCAATAATCAATAACCAATAACTATATATAAAAGAATGTAGATGCACTTAAGAGGCGTAGGGTTCAGTTAGCATGTCTGCAGGAGACTAGGTGGAAGGGTAATAGAGGGGGAGAATACAATGGCTACAAGTTGTTATATTCAGGGTCGAATGGGACAAATAATGGGGTAGGTTTTCTAGTTGCTATGGAATTGCACAAGAATGTGGTTGAGGCCACAAGACACAACGATAGAATTATGGTGTTAAGATTAGTAGTAGGCGAGGAGGTAGTGGCGGTGGTGTGTGCTTATGCACTACAAATGGGTCTAGGAGAACAGGAGAAAAAGGAGTTTTAGGATTGCTTGGATGGAGTTGTGAGGGCTATACCGGGACAGGAGAGAAAATTAATAGGAGGTGATTTTAATGGCCACATTGGCGAGGATAGTGATGGATTTAACTTGGTGCATGGGGGTCTTGGTTTTGATGTTAGGAATGAACCTGGTAGGGATCTCCTTGAGTTTGCGGTGGCTCACGAGTTGGGTATTATAAACTCGTTCTTTAGGAAGAGAGAATCACATTTGGTTACGTTTAGAAGTGGAGGGCGGAGTACGCAAATCGATTATCTATTGATGAGACAAGAAGATCGACGTTGGTGGAAGGACTGTAAGGTTATACCCGGGGAGACAACGGTGACTCAACATCATTTGTTGGTGGCAGATATTGGTCTAAGAGAGAAGTTGGTGGTAGGAGAGAGAAATATTCGACCTAGGATTCGATGGGGAAACTTAAAAGGCGAAAAAATTATAGAGTTCAAAGACAAGGTCATCTCTAAGACAACAACTGAATTGGGTGGAGGCGCGGACCGGATGAGGGAAAATATGGCGACTATCATTAACCAGGTGGCGACTGAGACTTTAGGGGTCTCAACAGGAAAGTCAAGTGGGCATAAGGAGTCTTGGTGGTGGACTGAGGAGGTGTAGCCTAAAATTAGGGGTAAGCATGATAGCTTTAGAGATCTTTTGAGGTGCACAGACGATAGGGAACATGTCACACCTAAGGAAAGATACAAAAAGGCCAAGAAGGAGGCAAATAAGGCAGTGACTGAGGCAAAGAACACGACCTATAAGGAGATGTATGATCGATTGGAAACTAAAGAGGGGGAGCATCATATGTTCAAGATCACCAGAGCTAGGAAGCGCAAGAGGCAAGATCTAGAGGTGGAGAAGTTTATAAAGGGATGAGATGGGAGTATTCTAGTAAACCAACACGACATTAAGCTAAGATGGTAGACATATTTTTGCAATCTTTTCAACGATGTGAGAGCTTACCAACAGGAACATGACAACACGATCACCCAAAGGCGGCAACTGAATAACTGTTACTGTCGAAATATTACACGGGGAGAAGTGAGATCTGCACTTAGAAAGATGGGAAGAGCTAAGGCAGTTGGCCCAAACAACATACCTATTGAAGTTTGGAAGTGTCTTGGAGAGAAAGGAGTCCAATGGTTAACTACTTTGTTCAATTGTATTTCCAAATCCAAACAAATGCCAGAACAGTGGAGGAGTAGTGTCATAGTACCTCTGTATAAGAACAAAGGCAACGCATAGTCTTGTGGGAATTACAGAGGTATTAAGTTGTTAAGTCGCACTATGAAACTATGGGAAAGGATTATTGAAGCTAGAATTGGAAGAGAAACTCGGGTTACAGTAAACCAATTTGGTTTCATGCCAGGGCGTTTAACTACGGAAGCAATACACATTCTTAGGAGGTTGATGGAAAAGTAAATGGAGAAAAAGCAGGATCTCCATATGGCCTTTATAGATCTTGAAAAGGCATATGACAGTGTACCACATAAACTGATTTGGGACAGTCTAGAAAGTAGAGGGGTCCCTGAGAGGTATATAGACTTAATTAAGGATATGTACAGAAGGACCAAAACTAGTGTTCGCACGCCTGTAGGTGATACCGATTCCTTCCCCGTGGGGGTAGGACTTCAACAAGGTTCTGCATTGAGTCCGTTCCTTTTTGCAGTTGTCTTGGATGAGTTGTCCAAGTAGATTCAGGAGACAGTTCCGTGGTGCATGCTTTTTACAGATGATATTGTGTTAGTTGCGGAGTCCAAACATAGTCTAAATGAGAAGCTAGAGGGTTGGCGTGCAACTTTAGCGGCAATGGCTTAAGGATTAGCCGTTCTAAGACTGAGTACATGTATTGCGGTTTCAGTGGTGCAAGTAATGATGGAAATACTCAAGTCACGATTGAAGGTCAACTTGTTCCTCAGGAAACTAAGTTCAAGTACTTAGGATCATTTGTTCAGGGGGATGGGGAGCTTGATAGTGATGTCACCCATCGCTTACAAGCTGGTTGGTGTAGGTGGAGGGCCGCTAGTGGGGTTTTATGTGACAAAAGGTTCCCAACTAAATTAAAGGGGAAATTCTATAGTGTTGTAGTGAGACCTGCTATGTTATATGAGACAGATTGTTGGGCCATCAAAAAGACTCAAGCTCGCAAAATGGAGGTAGCTGAAATGAGGATGCTAAGGTGGATGTGCGGGCACACTAGGGTAGACCGGAATAAGAAATGATGTTATTAGGGAAAAGTTATGGGTAGCTAGTATATCAGATAAGATAAAGGATGGTAGATTAACATGGTATCGGCATGTGAAGAGGAGGCAAATGACGGCCCGAGTTAGAGTAGTGGAAACCCTCACTATAGAGGGAAAGAGGTGTAGAGGAAGACCCAAATTGACTTGGGATGGGCGGATTAGGCAGGATTTAATAGAGATGCACCTCTATAAGGATATGGTCGAGGATAGGGGTTCGTGGAGGCACAAGATTAAGGTTAAGGATTATTAGGGAAGCTTTGGTTGTATCATAGCGTGGTATAGGAGTCTCGACTTTTTCTTAAGTTGGTCGGAGGTTAGTTAGGGTGACTTGTATTTGGGTGTTTTATTTGGTTGTTTTTTGATAACATATATACCTTTGTTTTATTATGTGACTCTTCCAATGTTTCTCTAAATTTAGCTCTTTATTAATTTTTTAGTGTTGTTTGATTTTCGGTTATGTGTTGTCGAGCCGGGGGTCTCTCTGGAAGCAACCTCTCTATATGCAAGGATAGGGGTAAGGTTTGCCTACATCTCACCCTCCACAGACCCTACTTTTAGCTTTGCTAATTGTCATGGCAAAAACGTAATTTTGTGTTCTTTCGAGGTCGTTTTAGTCTTTTGTGTTAAAGCCCCCCAACGCCCTGCTCTTCCTCCGTCTTGTCTCCGCCTTCCACCGTCACTGCCTTTCCTCCGTCTTCTCTTTGCCTTTGAGCGCTACGTCATTGTTGCCTCTTTCAAGTTCGATTCCAATTATCTGGTGCCGTTCGTCATCGAAATTTTTATTTCCTTACATTTGTCCCTTCTTGGTTTATATGGTTTAATTTGCCCCTTCTTGGTTGATGTGGTTTAATCATCGTCGTTATCTTTCAAATATTTGGTGGACAACTCATGGTTGGTTGTGGTTCTAAACTTATCAGAAGTTACGAGACCTTACAAGGTGATGATTTCTTCATCTTTTACGTCCCTGTAGCGGGTCGACTTTGGGGCCATGACGGTGGCGACTGTTAACCTGAGTTTTACATACTGTTTTGGTAGGTAAACAAAGAGTTATAAATTGCTATTTTTTAATTAATGAGTTTTTATTGATACTCACTTTTAAACCACAGAATATGCTACTGCAATAAGTGAAATAAATAACTAAAAGAATTATATAATATAACAAAACACATAGCTTCTTATGAATAGTCATGGCAAAAACGTAATTTTGTGTTCTTTCGAGGTCGTTTTAGTCTTTTGTGTTAAAGCCCCCCAACGCCCTGCTCTTCCTCCGTCTTGTCTCCGCCTTCCACCGTCACTGCCTTTCCTCCGTCTTCTCTTTGCCTTTGAGCGCTACGTCATTGTTGCCTCTTTCAAGTTCGATTCCAATTATCTGGTGCCGTTCGTCATCGAAATTTTTATTTCCTTACATTTGTCCCTTCTTGGTTTATATGGTTTAATTTGCCCCTTCTTGGTTGATGTGGTTTAATCATCGTCATTATCTTTCAAATATTTGGTGGACAACTCATGGTTGGTTGTGGTTCTAAACTTATCAGAAGTTACGAGACCTTACAAGGTGATGATTTCTTCATCTTTTACGTCCCTGTAGCGGGTCGACTTTGGGGCCATGACGGTGGCGACTGTTAACCTGAGTTTTACATACTGTTTTGGTAGGTAAACAAAGAGTTATAAATTGCTATTTTTTAATTAATGAGTTTTTATTGATACTCACTTTTAAACCACAGAATATGCTACTGCAATAAGTGAAATAAATAACTAAAAGAATTATATAATATAACAAAACACATAGCTTCTTATGAATAGTCATGGCAAAAACGTAATTTTGTGTTCTTTCGAGGTCGTTTTAGTCTTTTGTGTTAAAGCCCCCCAACGCCCTGCTCTTCCCCCGTCTTGTCTCCGCCTTCCACCGTCACTGCCTTTCCTCCGTCTTCTCTTTGCCTTTGAGCGCTACGTCATTGTTGCCTCTTTCAAGTTCGATTCCAATTATCTGGTGCCGTTCGTCATCGAAATTTTTATTTCCTTACATTTGTCCCTTCTTGGTTTATATGGTTTAATTTGCCCCTTCTTGGTTGATGTGGTTTAATCATCGTCGTTATCTTTCAAATATTTGGTGGACAACTCATGGTTGGTTGTGGTTTTAAACTTATCAGAAGTTACGAGACTTTACAAGGTGATGATTTCTTCATCTTTTACGTCCCTGTAGCGGGTCGACTTTGGGGCCATGACGGTGGCGACTGTTAACCTGAGTTTTACATACTGTTTTGGTAGGTAAACAAAGAGTTATAAATTGCTATTTTTTAATTAATGAGTTTTTATTGATACTCACTTTTAAACCACAGAATATGCTACTGCAATAAGTGAAATAAATAACTAAAAGAATTATATAATATAACAAAACACATAGCTTCTTATGAATAGTCATGGCAAAAACGTAATTTTGTGTTCTTTCGAGGTCGTTTTAGTCTTTTGTGTTAAAGCCCCCCAACGCCCTGCTCTTCCTCCGTCTTGTCTCCGCCTTCCACCGTCACTGCCTTTCCTCCGTCTTCTCTTTGCCTTTGAGCGCTACGTCATTGTTGCCTCTTTCAAGTTCGATTCCAATTATCTGGTGCCGTTCGTCATCGAAATTTTTATTTCCTTACATTTGTCCCTTGATGTGTCGTAAAACACATCTATTCTCCTATGTATTTTGAGTTATAAATTGAGTCTTTTGTATATAGTTTTTAGTAGTTTTAGGCGTGTAGTCGTTTGTTTGTCTATTTTTATCATTGTATAGTTTCTATTAGTGTTTGTTACTCTTAGTACTCGTTTTTATATTTTTATAGGTGTTCGTGGAAAATGAGCTCAAAACTCAAGAATTTTAATCGAGACACGAACACTTGAGAGTAGGTGTTCATGGACGTTGGAGCATTTTTTTTTTTGAACGGCCAACAAATTGGAATCACTCACGGAACACTGGAGTATCATCGTGCCACCAGTGTTGCCACGCGATCATATTCCACCACCAAGTCACCAATTCAGGAGGAAACTCATAATTATGAGAAAACCCCCTTTGTGAGATTCGAACCCAGAACCATATGGTCCCTAAGTCTTATCTCACCACCAAGATACCACTAGGCTATAATGCCTTGGGTGACGTTGGAGCATAAATGAGAAATTTTGATCAAGTCGCGAACACCCGGAGCGAGCACGAAGTGATACTACTACTACTACTACTACTAATAATAATAATAATAATAATAATAATAATAATAATAATAATAATGATAATAATAATAATAATTGTGGAGCTCACATCCATGACTCCATGAGAAGTCACGAAAAAATTAGGAAAAAAATGAAATGGGCTTAAGCCCAATTTTGGAGGAGAATTGGAATTTGGGAAGCGCCGCTATCAGGGATATATCATGCATGCATCAATTCGCACAGAAGAACAATTCATAATTCCATTCATTCGCAGCACAATAGCAAAAGACAAAAGAGGGAACGGTCAACCACGGTGACGAGCGAACGAGCACGGAAGGAGAAAAGGACACGGGCACGTTAAAGATCAATAGCCAACGAGCCGTGGGTTAGGTTTAGTTTTCGCTATATATTTTTATAGACATGATGAAATTGTTTTTTTATAAACTTTGAATTTATGTTTCTAAATATTATGAGTAGCTAGACTTTTATGGTTGCTTAGGTTTATGAACTAGACACGTAATTTGCAGTTTTTAATGATTTTTGGTTTTTAATTTTGATGTGTAGGATTACATGATTTTAATTTTATTGTTGGATTTGATATATGTGTGTTGGTGTTATTTTTATTTGAAGTTTGTTTATTGGTTTTGTGGAATTAGGCATGTAGAAATACCCCCTAGGTCTTGAAATCAATCTAGTTCGTCAACTTAGGTTAGCGTGCTAGTATTTGGAGTTGGAGTACGACACAAGTATAACAAACTAATATAATAAATTAACTAAGATGTGCAGTCCATTCTTGAGGGTGAGAAATCTAACTCGAGTTTGCTAGGTAACTAACTAGGCATTGTTCGGTAGTTGGCAAGCGCTAGGGCGGGAGTCGCTACTTGTCCGTGTTTAGAGTTTTCCTAGGTTTTCTTCAGTAGAGTTTAAGTCTGCTTCATAGTTTGAGGGTTTTAATCCAGGAGAGGTTTTAATCTGATTTCTGTGGGATTTTGGTACGCTAGGGCGATCCAGATCCATCTTAGCATTTCTACACTTGTCCCGCCTTGAGTCTAGTGAGCTATCTTTGACAGGAGGTTTATTAGATAAGAATAGGGTCTCAAGTTAATTACCAGATTCAGGATTTATTGCTAGTGTCTAGGGATTTTACCTAAGTAACCAGCCTTCTTCCTATCCGATTTCTCCAAGTCCCTAGTTCCTATAAGCAACTAAAGTTATTTTATATATATTTAGTTTATTCTAAGTTTATAATTAGTAGCTTAAAATACTCCCATATAAGTATATATTTATTTAGGCTAGTATTCGGTAGAGGTTGTGATCTAGAGTTGCATTCGCGTCTTTGGGTTCGATACTCGGTCTTATCTGTTTACTGCTTTGCGACCGGTACACTTGTCGTGCGTGTGTAGTTTTTAGGTGAGTCGTTTTAATTAGAACTTGTGTTATTTTTATATATACATTTACACACACCAAGTTTTTGGCGCCGCTGCCGGGGATGCAATTAGCACTCTTGAGAATTATCCGATCCGTTTCTAGTCTACTATTTTGTGAATAATTTTTTTTTTCTTTTTTTTCTTATTATTATTTTTTTTATTCTTAATATATAATTTTTTTTTATCATGTGCGAGATCTGCGGAGGACCCCACTTTACCATAAGATGCCCTCATTCATATTCATCGGGGTATTCCACGGATTATTATGCTAACGAGTATTTGCAGCCGCAGCCATATCAGTCATACCAGCCTTCATACCCACAGGCAAACCGGTGGTTTAACCCTGCAACATCTGAGTCACTAGATAGAAGAAAAAGTCGGCATGGTTATCTACAAGCTGAGATGTATGAGGATAGGCATGGTGGTAGCTCGTCAGAGTATCCACCTAGCCAACATTTGTATCCATATCCCGATTATCGGGATGTCTCGTCTCACACTAGACCCGATTTTGCCGCCTTAGTTGCTAAACAACAGCTCATGCTCGAGGATATCGATTCTTTGCTATCCAAGCGCACCGACTCTTTGAGGGAACAAGATGCGGCACTTAAAAGGCTAGAGGCTCAGGTGGATGAACTGAAGACCATAATGGACGTTGAAGTCCCACCTCCAGTTCAGCAGGTTAATTTCACATATGATGACCCAGACGAGATGGTAACACTTAGATTACCTGATTGTATTAGTCCCGTTGCTGAAACTGTTTGTCCTTACTCATCTGATTCTGTGCATGATTTAACTGACCCATATGATTCTTTACACTTGTCTTGTGAGGATGGTATTTTGCAGGATTCAGGGTTAGAGCCAGAGACCATAATGGACGCCTTAGTCCCACCTTTGGTTCAGCAGCATGAGCAGCCTTGCCAGATCTCTAGTTCAGTAGCATACCCTTGGGAGGCAGATGTCTGGAGTGATGATGAGGAGATAGAAAGGATAGCCTGGGACGCGCATAGGAAAGCCATGATGGAGAAGATAGGGGAGGCTGAGGAAGATATGGACTTTTCAGAATCCACAGGCTGGCTGTTTGAGGAAGAAGTGGTGGAAGAGGAAGACACCACTAACCTGCTTGAAGAAGCAGCTGATGGGGAAGCAGAGTTTGGTGACGAGTTGGTTGATTTGTCAGCCCCAGAAGTGGACAAAAATTTTGAACAAGTGTCACCAAACAAGGAAGATGAGAAAGAAGCAGTGGTGGAAGAAGAAGAACACCACAGCCGGCCCGTGCAGGCATTGGATATTACACTGCTACTAGTGCCACCACCATGGCCACCACCACGGGAGAAGGCGAAGAAGCACCTGGACCGACACAGGGTGAGGGTCAGGAGTTGCAGAGACAACAAGTCCCCTCATTACATGCCAAGAATCAAGTTTGGTCCAGGTAAATTTAAATATTGGTGGCCTGACCCATTTAAATTCAATAAAATATTTTTCGATTCCACTAATGTAATTTTGCTAAATAATATGGACCGGGTGGAATTAAATGGGTTGGATCGGGTCCAGATAAAAGAGAAGCCCCCTGATTAAGTTTAAGTGTGGGGAGGCTCTGTAGAGTTTGTAAATTTATATTTATACCTATTTTTTTTTCTAGCTTTTCATTTTTTTTATTTTTTTATTTATGGTCCGTCAGTCGGTAGTGGTTCATAGGTTTTTATCTTTCTATTTTATCTTTGTTTTTGTGTCTTTGAGTCTGTTCGCAAGTTTACGTGTTTGCTTAGGTGGAGGAAATTTCATCATGAGCGGATCCCCTGTATTATCTTTATATATATTTTATGAGTGGGAGTTTTGGTAAAGGTTTGGGTAATAAGAGAATTTTTATTAAAAAAATAAAAATTAATTAACTTTCTCTGAAAAAAGACTTTTCACGTAACGTGACAAGTCTGGGCTGACCTGTTCGCCTCTTGCGACCAGCTATTACCCCGGAAAGTTATATTTTTTTTTTCGCTTGCAACACGTGTTGTGATCACCAGTGTCCTTCACGTTGAGCGAGAACCAGATTTTTTTTTTTCTTTTCTACCCATTTGATTCTACCACCATTCACCGCTATTTTGCCAAGCAGGTACGTCTTCTTGTTTGTTGTTATTTTATGAGTCTAGGTTAGTAGTTTGAGTCTTTTTATTTTTGTGTGGTTCGGTATTATGCTCGGGTTTTGTTTGTTTTGTTTTGCGCAGGTTTGGATTGCACCACCCGTACTCAATCTCCATTCGGGTGATTCTGGACCTGTACGTTATATTGAAGTAACCCGAGAGTTTACCATTGTGTCAGAGCCGATCGCGACCAAAATGCTATACGATCGAGCTGGATTGGACTAAAGTTTTAGAGCTTACAACGAAAAATTAACCAGCTAAGTCTTTTCCAATTTGCCCTCATTTTTTTTTATTTTTGTATTCGGAATTTTTTTTTATTATTTTTTGTTTTGAGTCGTTCTCTATTCCTACATTGAGGGCAATGTAGAGTTTAAGTGTGGGGATGGGAAACTGTCGTTTAGTCTATATATAAAGTCATTTACTGTCGTTTAGTCTGTATATAAAGTCATTTTAAGTCAAAAAAAAATAATAAAAAATAAAAAAAAAACTGAAAAAAAAAAGTCCCTGATTTTGAAGTTTGTATTATATAAAATATGGAAAATGATAGGTAAAGTTAGGTGTCCGGTTTTCAAATAGTATGTATAATAAGAGATTAAAATTGATTGAAAACGTGTCTGATTTGGGATATGTGGGTAGGCTCGGCCGGTAGAAATGTTTCCTTTGAAAAGTAATAAATTAATTATGTTAGGCTATTTTGTGGGTTCTCATCTAGGAGAAACGGGGAGACCGAAACCGCCAAAAATAGTATAAGAAGCACCGTTATAAGTAGAAAACCGTTAGAATTTCTAATCACTAAAAAAAAAAAATTAGAAATCAAAGCAAAAATGCTGAAGCTTAAGGTGCCTGGCCACTGGGATAGCGACTTGGATTGGTCACACCCTCTGAGTTAAGTATGCTGAGATGAAAAAAAAAAATGCTGAAGCTTAAGGTGCCTGGCCACTGGGATAGCGACTTGGATTGGTCACACCCTCTGAGTTAAGTATGCCAAAAAAAAAAAAAAAAAAAAGTGATTTTAAATTCTCTTGGTTTTAACATAAGACGGTTGGGAAATGGTCAATTGGTCGTTCCTTTAGCTTCATAAGCTTGAGGCGGGATTAGGAGGAACTGTGGCTTCCTTTGAGTGAGACCCTAGATAGACTAATCAATATGAACTTAACATAAATAAAAAGGGGCTTGGAAACCGGTGTGGGTTTAAGAGGATCAATATACCTGCAATCGCAATCAACACGTTAGTAGATTATTAATTAAGTAACCTATGTTTTGAAACTGGATGTAAACCTAACTGTGATTCCATAGCATAATTCTTTTTCAGGGACGAAAAAGAGTCAAGTGTGGGGATGTTTGATGTGTCGTAAAACACATCTATTCTCCTATGTATTTTGAGTTATAAATTGAGTCTTTTGTATATAGTTTTTA
This sequence comes from Ambrosia trifida, assembly GCA_028751855.1. Classification (NCBI taxonomy): domain Eukaryota; kingdom Viridiplantae; phylum Streptophyta; class Magnoliopsida; order Asterales; family Asteraceae; genus Ambrosia; species Ambrosia trifida. Next base: position 1,624,558 of record CM054133.1, read on the forward strand.
GTAGTTTTAGGCGTGTAGTCGTTTGTTTGTCTATTTTTATCATTGTATAGTTTCTATTAGTGTTTGTTACTCTTAGTACTCGTTTTTATATTTTTATAGGTGTTCGTGGAAAATGAGCTCAAAACTCAAGAATTTTAATCGAGACACGAACACTTGAGAGTAGGTGTTCATGGACGTTGGAGCATAAATGAGAAATTTTGATCAAGTCGCGAACACCCGGAGCGAGCACGAAGTGATACTACTACTACTACTACTAATAATAATAATAATAATAATAATAATAATAATAATAATAATAATAATAATAATAATAATAATAATAATAATAATAATAATAATAATAATTGTGGAGTTCACATCCATGACTCCATGAGAAGTCACGAAAAAATTAGGAAAAAAATGAAATGGGCTTAAGCCCAATTTTGGAGGAGAATTGGAATTTGGGAAGCGCCGCTAAAGATCAATAGCCAACGAGCCGTGGGTTAGGTTTAGTTTTCGCTATATATTTTTATAGACATGATGAAATTGTTTTTTTATAAACTTTGAATTTATGTTTCTAAATATTATGAGTAGCTAGACTTTTATGGTTGCTTAGGTTTATGAACTAGACACGTAATTTGCAGTTTTTAATGATTTTTGGTTTTTAATTTTGATGTGTAGGATTACATGATTTTAATTTTATTGTTGGATTTGATATATGTGTGTTGGTGTTATTTTTATTTGAAGTTTGTTTATTGGTTTTGTGGAATTAGGCATGTAGAAATACCCCCTAGGTCTTGAAATCAATCTAGTTCGTCAACTTAGGTTAGCGTGCTAGTATTTGGAGTTGGAGTACGACACAAGTATAACAAACTAATATAATAAATTAACTAAGATGTGCAGTCCATTCTTGAGGGTGAGAAATCTAACTCGAGTTTGCTAGGTAACTAACTAGGCATTGTTCGGTAGTTGGCAAGCGCTAGGGCGGGAGTCGCTACTTGTCCGTGTTTAGAGTTTTCCTAGGTTTTCTTCAGTAGAGTTTAAGTCTGCTTCATAGTTTGAGGGTTTTAATCCAGGAGAGGTTTTAATCTGATTTCTGTGGGATTTTGGTACGCTAGGGCGATCCAGATCCATCTTAGCATTTCTACACTTGTCCCGCCTTGAGTCTAGTGAGCTATCTTTGACAGGAGGTTTATTAGATAAGAATAGGGTCTCAAGTTAATTACCAGATTCAGGATTTATTGCTAGTGTCTAGGGATTTTACCTAAGTAACCAGCCTTCTTCCTATCCGATTTCTCCAAGTCCCTAGTTCCTATAAGCAACTAAAGTTATTTTATATATATTTAGTTTATTCTAAGTTTATAATTAGTAGCTTAAAATACTCCCATATAAGTATATATTTATTTAGGCTAGTATTCGGTAGAGGTTGTGATCTAGAGTTGCATTCGCGTCTTTGGGTTCGATACTCGGTCTTATCTGTTTACTGCTTTGCGACCGGTACACTTGTCGTGCGTGTGTAGTTTTTAGGTGAGTCGTTTTAATTAGAACTTGTGTTATTTTTATATATACATTTACACACATCACCCTTCTTGGTTTATATGGTTTAATTTGCCCCTTCTTGGTTGATGTGGTTTAATCATCGTCGTTATCTTTCAAATATTTGGTGGACAACTCATGGTTGGTTGTGGTTTTAAACTTATCAGAAGTTACGAGACCTTACAAGGTGATGATTTCTTCATCTTTTACGTCCCTGTAGCGGGTCGACTTTGGGGCCATGACGGTGGCGACTGTTAACCTGAGTTTTACATACTGTTTTGGTAGGTAAACAAAGAGTTATAAATTGCTATTTTTTAATTAATGAGTTTTTATTGATACTCACTTTTAAACCATAGAATATGCTACTGCAATAAGTGAAATAAATAACTAAAAGAATTATATAATATAACAAAACACATAGCTTCTTATGAATAGTCATGGCAAAAACGTAATTTTGTGTTCTTTCGAGGTCGTTTTAGTCTTTTGTGTTAAAGCCCCCCAACGTCCTGCTCTTCCTCCGTCTTGTCTCCGCCTTCCACCGTCACTGCCTTTCCTCCGTCTTCTCTTTGCCTTTGAGCGCTACGTCATTGTTGCCTCTTTCAAGTTCGATTCCAATTATCTGGTGCCGTTCGTCATCGAAATTTTTATTTCCTTACATTTGTCCCTTCTTGGTTTATATGGTTTAATTTGCCCCTTCTTGGTTGATGTGGTTTAATCATCGTCGTTATCTTTCAAATATTTGGTGGACAACTCATGGTTGGTTGTGGTTTTAAACTTATCAGAAGTTACGAGACCTTACAAGGTGATGATTTCTTCATCTTTTACGTCCCTGTAGCGGGTCGACTTTGGGGCCATGACGGTGGCGACTGTTAACCTGAGTTTTACATACTGTTTTGGTAGGTAAACAAAGAGTTATAAATTTCTATGTTTTAATTAATGAGTTTTTATTGATACTCACTTTTAAACCACAGAATATGCTACTGCAATAAGTGAAATAAATAACTAAAAGAATTCGTAATCAAAATAGATTGATATTTAACATAACTAGATGTATAAACATACGCGTGTTGTGCGTTTTTCGTATTTGTTTAAAAAAAAAACAATGTTTCAACCCGGTTTTGAACCTAAGACCTCAAACCGCACAAATGCATCACAAACCATTCCACCACGAAGGCATTTTGTTTGTTAGTATAGAATCAAATGTATTTATAAATAAATATGTGTTGGAAAAAATGTCATGTTTGAAACGGGTTTCAAACCCAAGACCTTAAATAACACACATATACCACAAACCAATCTATCACTACCCCATTTTGTTAATTCTTATTGAATCATATGTATTATATATAAATAAGTGTTGTTAAAAAAAAAAAAAAAGACTCAAATGGGTTTTGAACTTAAGACCTCAAAAAAGACATAAGCACCACAAACATCTCCACCACTACCCCATTATCTGATTTCTTATTGAACTATAGGTATTTAAGATAACAAAATAAATAAAATAATAATAAAAGTACTATTAAAATAGGCTTGTCTATTAATAGTATATAATGTTGTGTCTCCCATTGTAATATAGTTATAAAATTATTAATAAAATTGTAACACTTCTTATATATGTGTAAATATATTTTAAATGTTATTTAAGTAATTATTAATTGTCATTTTTATGGTTTGATTCACCCATGTGACAAGGATTCAAATGTACCCTTACCCTTGTCGTTTTAAAGAGGCGTGTTAAACCTACTACGTATGTCACGTTGCATCGGAAAGAAACGACTGCACTCCCGCCGCGAAGCGCGGGGAACAAACTAGTTGCATTATATGTTGTAAACTATATTGAATATTTTATTACGTCATATTAGATATTTCAACCCCGGAAAGCTCCCGGGATAAAAGCTAGTTACTTATAAAGGAATTGGGGCTGTATTGGTGATTGTATGTTGGTTGCGACTAGAACCTTGCTAGTATGCAACCTTGTATATATTTTTGGATGAAATTTAGTGAAATTTGCCGATAAAAAAGTTATTATTATGTTGTGAAACTAGCCTAATAGCAAAATAATATGAGAACAAGAATAGGGAGACAGATCTAGAATTTCATTAATCACATGTGTGTATTACAAATAAAATACAATGGGTATAAATAGGAATAAGAAGTCTTGGGGAACAAGCCTAATCTAATTTAGGCATTGATAACCACAATATAATATATTTATCACACTCCCCCTTGGTTATCAACTTCATATGCTTGGAGATGCTGCCTTGTTAAAAACCTTGCCAGGAAAACCCAGTGGGACAAAACCATAGCTAAGGGAAAAAGAGTGCAGAGCGTATTGTCTCCCCCTGATAATTTTGCCTCATTAACAACCTTACTAAGAAAACCCAATGGGATAAAACTTAGTGAAGGGAAAAAGAGTGCAACTTGTATAATGCTCCCCCTCATTTGAACATCTATTTTCTAAGTGACTGATGTGGATCTCCGTAGAGCTCAAAACTTTTGTGATTAATGATTCGTTTCTTGATTCCTTGATGTGCAATCTTTTATGTTGAGCAATGTAGTGCGTTCTTCATATGAGACTTCTAGTGCCTCCTCTCGTGAGAAAATACCATAACATCCACAACTTCATTGTGCTACATTCCCTGCATCTATAAGACTAGCCAAACTTGTTTTCATGGGTTAGTAAAATACAATTTCATATCTTACATACCTTTGATGTAACAAAATATTTCTAACAACCCATCCCAATGATAATAAGTTCAAATAAAAATATTATAATCATGCATAGCTAGAAAGAAATATATTGATGCACATATGCATTTAACTAGTGACACTTCTAGACTGAGAATCTCTACTTTGATAAGATATGAAAAGAGCCATTTTCTATATAAAATAATTGGACCATCTTCAATGTATATTAAGTATGAGCTTTGTCCATTGTAAAATGTCCACACGTTTCTTTACATACTTTGATGATTTGATATACATATCATTATACATATACTCGAATTGCAGGTTGAGCAATAATTAAACTTTGTCAAGAACTTTAGAAAATTCTCTCATTAAAAGTTCTACAGAGTCTCTCGATGATGCCTAGGCATTATCAGTGTAAACTGCGATTATTGTGAACTTTAAGAGAGAACTTATGTTAAAAGACGGATATTATTATCAAACTTATATTCCTATTTGTCGGAATATTTCATGAGTTGTAAAACATTCAAGCCGACTACTTTAGTCCATATGTATTTTGTCGACTTTACACAATACTTCTTAAGGTATTGATATCGATGCTTGAGGTATCCTCAATCCATCAAGGAATTTTTCCATCTTGACCAATTACCCAAGTGCATTTACACTTCAATTGGAAAATCAATAATATCTATTTCTCCAATCTATATTATACCATTCTTAGACATTGAGGTACTAATCATCGAGTTCAATTTATTCTATGCTTGTGTGTTGGTGCACAAGAATTACATCTTGCGATGTTTCATATTACCTTTTAAGCACTCAAATGCTTTAGGACACTCATAAGGAGTTCCACTTATATTCAATTCAATCATATAAAACAAGCATAACATATTCAAAACTGAATCTGTTTATAACACTCATAATGTTCTCGAGAACTTATGTTACATGATTTTGACGCATATCAATTCTCTCTTTGTATTACTAGACTAATGAAATGTTGGAAAGTCATTGCATCCACCATTGGAAAATGTGTCTCATCATAATCAATAATGGGTCTTTGCGAAATTCTTGTGCTACCACTTTTGCCTTATGTCATTTTCTTTTTAAATGTTGATTCGCACAAAAGACCTTTCCATATCAATGTGTTTTACAACTTTCGTTGTATGGACTACTAGTCCAAAACTTTCCATTTCGGTATAGAATTAAACTCTACCTCTTTTGTGTCTTTCCATTTTGCAATTATTTCTTGTACATTCAAAATGCAGGTCTTAAATATTGATCCTCATTTCAAGCGCTACATTACATATAAAAGTATAACGACGTCGATTTTATTTCGATTCCATACATTTCGTAGACATGATACTACATAATGATATCTCTTTATTTTCAGGTACCTGGGGTTCTTCTTGAACCATCATGTCTAATGTCTTTTCAGGAGACCTTTTTACTATAACCTCGACTTGACCATCTTTATTACTTGCTCCAATTTCTCAAAGATTTTTATTCATGGAATCAACCAGTCTATCATGCTTCAGGCGTGCAATAGACTTATAAGATTATTTGGAGCATTAGCAGTTAGTATATGTGACTTAATTAGCTAGTCCACATATTTAGGTAAGTTAATGTGTCTGGTGAATGATTTGTTAATCGTTGTAAATGAGTTATGCTTTAAAATTATGTTCGAACTTCATTTTTGAGGATCAATTATAACTCATACCAACTCATTTCGTTACCAACTGCCTTTTATCTCCCCCTGATGTTAAGAATGTTAATCCATTAAGATGGATAACAATTAATTGAGCCATAAATAAATACCTTATTAAAGGCTCTATTCATCATCGTATATTCCCAACTACCTTTTGAGGTCCCATCTTTGTGCGTCGTGGTGGATCAATTTCAATATATGTCGCACAACAAAAAGTATTAATGGGGAGAAACTATTACTATGTATTGGCTTGATGTGAATAAATGTTACTGCATGTAAAGTCAAATTTAAACATGAACTTTTGCTTTCATGATCATTGACATTGCAATCAATAGCAGACGTTTTAGTGATCATCTCAATGAAAGCAATATGTGTATGAACATAAGCCATATGAAGTTCAACACTTATTCCAGTGATCATTATTATCTTGGGAATTGATTAAATATGCCAATCTAGAATAATATGTTTGCTATCTTATTAGCTAAGCCATAAATCAAGCAAACTTCAGGTTGAAAACTTGATAACCATTTAGACGATGCATCGATTTTAAATACTAAATGGTATCATGTTAGGATATGCGTATCCTTTAATCAATTCCAAAACATATAGTGATACTCACCCTACTTTATATGGAAAATATATAATTTCGCTTAAGAGCAAACATTACATGCTATGTACCAGATTGAAGAATATTTAAGTTCTTCATTATGTTCACATCATCGACTCGGTGTGGTCTTACCGGTCATGCCAACTAATTAAATAATTATGATCCATAAACTAAACTTCTAGTTTATGATCGAATATGCATTACTTGCACGTATGTAATACAAAACATATGATATGAAAGAATGTATTGTAACTTCAATGTTCAAACCATCATGTTATATAATCACTCCTTTTATTTGCCACATGTGGTGGTCAATCTCATTAGTAACATGATCATTATTGCATTTTTGATAATCAATCTCATTATTTAACTTGGCTATTATTATAATCTTTGATGGTTGATCACATTATGACCATCATTGCCACTTTCTCAATTATCTCCATGATCATGACAATTTCAATTACTGTTATATAATCTCATTTACTTCAAGAATTTGAGTAAAACCAACCAAGCTGTATTATTTTCTTGGACATAAGAATATAAAGTCATTTCAAACCTTTTCATACCCTTTTAATGGTATTGCTACTTTAGGAGCGTATTCGTTCTATCCAATTTTCCCATATAAAATTGAGAAGTAATTATATTTCCTTAATTACCATGATCATGGACTTTACACTGATCATTATATCATCACATTCACTTCAGGAATAGATTATAACCACAAAACTTTCATGGTGGAATCATTACAACCTCCTTAGTTATGTACATGATCATTAACCTTTATACCAATAATTTTTCATCACATTTACTTCAGGGAATGAGATAGAATCCAAAAAACATTCATGGATATTCATTCCTTTTTGGACGGATATAAAGTCACTTCAAACCTTTCACCCAATTTTAATGACATTGCTACTTCAAGAGCATATTTGAGGTTTGACAAACAAACAAAACTTGTTCTCTCCAATTTCCGTCATATATAAACTTTTCTTCACATAACATCCATGGAGAAGTAATTATATGTCCAACATGTTTACAAACCATCCGATAAAACAAGTTATACCTATTATAGTTTCCTTTAATAATTTCCTTAAGAAAATCCCGATAGTGATGATCTTCTAATAAAAACCATCACACATCATTCAACATTAACTAATTGACTTCTTTTCATACCGTTGTTCTTACTTGAGCCATAACGAAAAGTTTTTTGCACAAATCATGTTGATACAAGAGCAATTATATAACATATTAATTGTTGACCTTAAGTTTCATATTCTTCATCAAACAAAAGGAAACTTCATTAGTTAGTTAAACAAAATGCTTAAAACTTTATAAACAAAAGATGTGAGTACTATAATCAACAAGTAAACGGAAAACTGAATACACATATATTGCAACACATATTTACCTTAATTTTGTTAATATCGAATCTTGAAAAAGAAAAAAAAAACACTAAACGAGGAACTAATTAATAAGCCATTCATGTAATCTTTTATTAACCTAACTAGTGGGTATTCAGTATCGCGCGTTGCGCGATTGTTATAAACCCTGTTGCGCAGTTATGTTTGTTAGTAACATATTTAACATACATTTTTCATACATAGAACAAAAGTCTAAAAAATTGATACAAAACCTAGTCAACACAACATGTGTTAGTAGTTATAACAAAACATGTTTCCTGACATGGAAAGAAACATACTTCTTTTTGGGTAGCCATTTAGATGTCTGGAGTTTTTTTTTGGCAGAGTTTGTTGTGTCACCTGAAATATAGGCATATAGATATAAGAACACATTCTAATTACATTGATTTTGGACAACCAATTGACTTCCTATATGCAGGAATTTTAAAACCAAAAGTTGAACAAATATTTTCGTTAATTAAACTCCTAAATATCTTAGATAGTTGGTCACATATGTAAGAATAGTTAATTTCGGTTATAAACAGCACTTGCTCATGTGCAGTGTATCATATAATATCCAATACATTCACATGGCACAAACCTAAAGCACTAATTTGTATATAAATCAGACCTCAAATTCATAAGAAAAGCCAAAATAAACGAAAAGAGTGGATTAAACAGTAAAAAAAGGAAAAGGTGTTTAACCTTTTGAACAATCTAACTTTTTTGTAAAAATGGATATACGAAGCCATCCTAAAGTGTGAATTTGCGAAAGCGTTCTCAAATTGTTGTTCATGTGAATTCAGCTGAATGCATAAAGCCAGTGAGATAGGTGCCTAAATATAAATAGGCTCCAGCTTTGTGCGTAATGGAACACTTGTATCAATCCTTAACTGCGACCAAAATAGGAAATAATTAATTGATTTGTGTATAAATCTAAACATTTAGTCACATAGGTACCTAATTACAAACATTTTTGTAACTGTTGCAGACACTAAAGTGTTTGCATATGTACGCACAAATTGGCAGTAATGTATTTCAGGTTTTAGAATATTACAGTTCTGTAAGTAGTTAAAAGGCAGCAGGCATAAACAGGCTATTTTATGATGTATTAGGTGTAAATAATAAGTTTTGTAAAATCGCCTAAACAGTAAATGGACTACAAAATAAATCACCTAAACAATACAACACCTAACATGCCTAAGAAGTAAAAGGACTAAAAACTAAATCGCCCACCTACAAGTGGCTTAAAAACTAAATCACCTACAACACCTAACACGCCTAAACAGTAAAAGGATTTAGAAATGAATGTTGATCCTAAATCGCAAAAACTGATGTTATATCATAGTTCCTAATAAATGTAATGTGATGTATAATGAGGCATTCTACAACGGTATACAGAAAGCTAATTATCTGTACATATAGTATACGTACCTCATAAACATGCTATTTTATGATGTATTAGGCGTAAATAATAAGTATTGTAAAATCGCCTAAATAGTAAATGGACTACAAAATAAATCGCCTAAACAATACAACACCTAGCACGGCTAAGCAGTAAAAGGATTAAAAACTAAATCGCCCGCCTACAAGTGGCTTAAAAACTAAATCACCTACAACACCTAACACACCTAAACAGTAAAAGGATGTAGAAATGAATGTTAATCCTAAATCAATTTTAGACTTTTAGTAAAATGCTCAAATAAAAAGAGATGAAATTCTTTGTGTGTAGTAAAAGATACATTACAATGACACATAAAAAACTATACTTGCAATATGTAGGAATGAAAAACTCATCTAGAAGGTGCGGTGGTTACCTTAATCACGAAGAGAACCGGCACAATCCATTTGACCATTTTTAACATCCTGCAATAAACGAAGGCAGATTGGTTAGAAATCCTATGTTCTATATTTGTTTGAAAAAAATTACATGTGCAACCACTTATTACATTTTCTAACTAAAACGTATCACAACAAATTAAGTTTACAAAAAACTTTAAACCTAATATGTAAAAACGATTTGCTGACTATTGATAACCTGCGAAATACTAACAAAATATATTTTTTCGGTTAAAAGAACAGAAAAGGTTACATCACCTGAACTCCATTGTCATGAATCAATCCACAAATCATAACAGTGAATAGATTTTCATTCTGATATACCTACGCTTTCAATCTACCAGATTTGTAGTCGGTTTTGTATTTTTTAATGGCTCAGAACAGGCCAAGCGGTTATCATGGCGGCATAACAGGTTGCGATTAGCAAATCGTGCACTCGCCATCCTTGGTATGCAACGTCATACCTAACTTTCTTTCACCAACATCATCATAGCCGGCAAACAATTTCGACATGCAACGACCAAATAGGATGTCATCATAAATACTCTTCTTTCCAACATTCCAGTTAGCCATTAAACTGGTTTGACAATGGCTGAAGAGTTCAGTTGTCTATAGCAACTGCTAAAAGCCCAGAGAAACAAATCAGTATAAAGAGACAAAGGAAGTTAAAATTTTCAGATCCAAAAAATCGACCCGTTTGCAAGCCTCGAACCCAGGCAGATTGGCTAACACAAAAACAACCACAAAATCTGTACTGGAACATTTATTGGTAACATATTTAAACCAAACAATACATATATATATATATAACGTTATCAACAGCAGAGATGATAAAAGCACTATTCATGGAAGTTCACAAATAAATAAGCCAAAGGGGTTTCTTTAGTCAACCTATTTTGATGAAATTTCGTCCATTAAAACGTGTCGGTTGTACTGTACATGAATAGAACAAAGCTTCTGTTGGTAAACTTGTTATATTATAGATAGTATTCAAGCTGGGAAAAATGGTACCGCATTAGTGAAATCGACACGGATAGAAGCAACCAAAAAAATTAACCGATAATCAAATTCAAACCCTAAGAGGTGAACGCCAAATAAAGAAATTGAGACAACAAAGAAAGTAGCATAAGAATCTAGAAATTGGCCTTTGATGAATCCCAAAGGGAGAGATGATTTAGCAACTCCCATGTCTCCGAGCAAAACACACAAAAGCTTGAAAATTGTTGAATAAAGTAATGTATAATCAGTTTCATTACATTCACATTCAAACAGGCTCAGACCTGCCTATGTAAAAGCAATTGGCTGCAACAGAGGTTGCAGGAATGTAGACAACCTGCTATCCTCATATATTGCCATGCCGAATTGCGGCTTAGGTGTCATCACAGCCCCTTTCATGTTTTTTAAAAACAGATTCAATAGAGGAGACGGTTTGTCTACCCACATAGAAACATAATTGCTGGACCGCCCCAACAAAAGCTCAAAAATTACAAGAACGCTAGTGAAACTGTTAAGCAAGTTTGAAAACTAATACAGAGGATAATTTAAACACTGACCACCACCATCATCGCCAAAGACGGGATAGATTAACCGTCAGCAACGACGTGTCTATAACGTCTCAGATGAACCCAAGTCATCATCATTGACAAACTCCAAATCCAGGATGGCCAACCAATTGTTTATGTTAAAACCTGAACAGAAGATAACCAAAGCATCAATGCCTATTACAATCGCTAACGCTTAAAGCAACAGAGAAACGGGCGGCGTAGGCGCTGGGGAATAGGTGTACACCATGACTACCGCCACGTCTCTCAGATAAGCAAGGCGTCATTGTCATCGACTGTAACCACTAATCTTAAACACATAGCAGCAGAGAAATCTGGTTTGCAAACCCACAAGACCAACCCACTGACAAAATTGAAAATTAACAGATAGGTAAACCTGATACATTGTTGCTAGAGTTGTCTTGAGTACACAGATTTCACGACCATAATTTCGCTTTAAAGCCGCAAGATTTTCCTAAATAGCCAAAATCACCAACCAAACGGTATCATCAGTGCAAAACATTTGTAAACTGCATAAACAAAGGTGTGATTAAACTCAACATAAAGTAACAAAAATACTTTTGGCACTTGTTTGTTCCAATTTTCAGTCATGTATATATTCAAATCTTAATAGTTCGAAACTAAACATAAATTACCTCCTCAAACATAAAACTATTTAAAAAAACTGAATTTGTGAGAGATCGTGTGTGATTTTTCAAACATATGTATCTTCTGTGTGTAGAACATGTCACTCATTGAGTCATTTCTTGTATATATTCACAACTAAAACAGATGCTGTATTGAATAAGTAATTCAATTGAAATGATTGAAAAACTTAATAAAAAATTGAATTCTGAATTCAATGATTTCTAAGTAATCCATGGAGTTTGAGTAATCATCTGACCAGTTCAAAATTTATTATTCAACCAATATGGGATACACTCAATTTCTACGGTAATAACAATTCCATATCACAAGATTCAATAAAACCCTATTAGTAATAATCATAATCATACGAGTGAAATAAATTCGCTTACTACCACCACGCCGACCACTGACCGGACACCATGTGGTGAGACCATTGGTTACCCATAAATATCTTAAAGGCGTGAAGAGGCGGCATGGGCGTCAACGATCAAGGAAACGGACACCATCGCCACCGTCTAACACCGAAAAAATTCAACCACCTAAACCAAAATATAACCTTCAATGTTTAGCAACATGCAGAGAACGAAAACCATCCCAGATCAAAGAAGAAGAACCTACCTTCAACAAACGGGCCACCTGAGAACAAAGAACCAAAAAAAAAAGTTAAAAACCCTAAAGCAAAAAATAATCAATCTATACCAATCAACACTAAACGAATTGATCATACTTTGGCCGAAATACCCTCCCCTACCAGATTCACCGTTGTTGCCTTCAGATGGTCCGCGCGCCGGTGAGCGGTGATTCGGTAACCATCAGCGGTTCCCCTTTTCCATCTCACGCGTTGTTACTGTCTTTCTCTATGGTAGACGCATATGGGTGGTGTGGGTTTCTATACACCGGTGGTCTGACGGATGGTGCCGATGAGTTGAGAGGTGTTGAGCAAATGAGAGAGAGAGAGAGAGAGAGGTGGAAGCAATGAGAGATAAAGATGCAATCTGCTCTTGTATGTCAACAAATGACAGGCATACCCTTGAAGAAACTAAGAATTTACTTAGATGCCATTAACTATTCAGCAAAAAGAAACAAAATCCAAAAACGGTGGAAAATAATAAAACCTGGTGCCAAGTTTCGAACCGGGCACATTTCATAACATACCAACAGACTAACCAATTGGTCTGGAAACATTTTTAGCTTTAGATTTGTAAGCTATAATATAAATACCATTAAAACAGCTAAAGAAGAATAAAAAAAGCACTATTCATGCCCATCCATATATTAATATATAGGATAATACCTTAAATACAAAACGTTTTTAAAAGAACTTTACCACAAGTAATAATCTTTGCAACCAAAACTTTTTTAGAATATATTAAGCTAGGGTATAATGTTAACTAGTTTATACCCCGGAAGCGTCCCGGGTTGAAAAATCTAAGTAAAGTGAATAAAATTAGAAGTATCTAAACTATAAAAATGACATCTGCCAATATATGATTAATGAATATTATTATTATTATTATTATTATTATTATTATTATTTTAAACAAATCTCTGCCATAAGTTATCAAATTCTAATATAAAAAAAGGGTAATTGGGTCGGGTATCACCTAATCCCAGGCCCGACCCAAACTCACAATTTCTTTTAAACTAATTCCAAACCTGACACAATACCTGTCGGGTTACAAAAAATAGTCGTTTTTTTCTCCGTTTTTATATAGCACTATGATACTTGTTGGAAAGATAATAAAATGCTCGTTAATTTGGTGTAATTTTTTTGTTTAAAAAATCTCGTATATAAAAGATATTAACATTTAAAAGTTATGAGAGGAAACATGAGAGAGAAAATAATAAAGTTTTAATATTTACATTTAGTAGATTAGGTATTTAATAGATTATGTTAAATCATTTTTAAACCATATTTATTCTTTTTTTTAATTGGTCTAGAGTTGCCACATCACATCCTATGTAGCATCTCTCAAAAGAGAGATTACATAATATTATGACATGTCATTAAAAGTGCTTTGGTTTATTATATACTAGATAATTGCCCGCGTTACACGCGGTTCACCAACGTACAATTATTTTGAGGGGTAAAACATATAAAAAATGTAGCAGAAATATTTTATTAAGATTTAAAAGCAACGAATACACATTTATTCAAATATCGCTGAAAATTTCCTTAGAAACAACATTTTTTGTTTTAGTCATCACTTCCCATCAGCATCCAGTATAAGTAAATTAAAAGCGTTTTTTTAAAAAATTTGTATGTAAAAACGGAATATAATTAAATATTAGTCATATTTTGTTGAATACACTTATTGGGAACGATTTAACACTTACCAAATGATAAGATTATTAAGAAAAAAAATAGCACCGACAATGTGAAACAAAATACCAGAGTACTAAAAATACAAAATTCGGAAATAAAACATAAAATATGACTTAAAAAAAATTAATCATCAAACAATATTAATAAACCCAATGTTCTGCAAAGCCTTGTTATGTTTTTTTCCATCAAGATGAGCATTTAAGTTCGTTTGACTGGTACACCTGACTTGACATATACCACAATAGAATACATCATCGCCATGAGCGTGTGCAACCTAAAAAAAATGAATACACAAATAAGGCATATATTTTTACGTATAATAAATATATATATATAAAACTTATATATATATATATATATATATGTATTAAACGTAATATATGGATTAATATTATAAAATACCTATTTGTACGTATAATAAATATATATATATATATAAAACTTATATATATATATATATATTAAACGTAATATATGGATCATTATTATAAAAAAAATGAATACACAAATAAGGCATTTATTTTTACGTTTAATAAATATATATATATATATATATATATTAAACGTAATACCTTGGCTTGATGTTTTTTGCCGTTAACATGTTGTGCATATTGGGCATCATTCAAACATTGGACGTCACAGAGTTGACAATAATTAACTGGTTGTAGAACTGCACCGTTGTACACCATGTGAGAGAACCTAATATCCATGACTACCTATAAAGAGCAAACCGATTTTTGTCAGTATCTTCAAATATTTTTTTTTTTTAAATTTTAATAAACGAAAATCGGCCACAATTGTTACATAGAAACTTTACAAATTAAAAAAGAAGCCGATAAAAAAACAACAACAAACAGAATCGAAAATAATATGTGTATTTTAGAACATAAAACCTACTGTATAATCGAAAAAAGCAGAAAATAAAACAACAATACAAATAAAGTAAAAATATAAAGCGGATGTTAAAAAAAAATATATAAAAAAAAATCGATGGTTACAAAATAATACCTTATTACAAAAAAAATCGACGGTTACAAAGGCCGTTCCAAAAAACCGATGGTTACAAAATGTGGTCAAAGAGAAGTAAATGCGTATTTATATAGATCTTAGTTATTCTATATATTTTTATTAACTTCATATTTTTAGTAATAATTAATTATAATATAATTATGGCAATCATATTTTCGGAAAGTTATTAAAGTACCGTTTTTTAACATATTGAAAAAAAATAAAAAAATTATATAAAGTAACCGTATAAAAAAATAATTATAAAAATTAAATCGAGGGTTGCACTAAGTTGCCATTTTTTAACATATTGCGAAAAAAAAATAAAAAAAATAAAGAAACCGTACAAAAAAAATTATAAAAAATAAATCGAGGGTTGCGAATTAATACCTTATTTGAGTATCCAATGTATTTGATTATAGATAATAATATGGTTAAAGAGAAGTATAAATGCATATTTATATAGATATTAGTTATTCAATATATTTTTGTTAAGTTCATATTTTTAGTAACAATTAATTGTAATATAATTATGGAAATCATATTTTCGGAAACTTATTAAAACACCTCAATTTTTCGGCAAATTATTAAAGTTAATATAATTAACTTTTTATTTTTAGTAACATTAATTATAATATAAATTTAATATAATTAACCATAAGTTGACGTTTTTTAAGATATTGCGAAAAAAAACAAAATATATAAAGAAACCGTATAAAAAAATAAAATTGTAAAAAATAAATCGAGGGTTGCACTAAATTGTCGTTTTTTAACATATTGCGAAAAAAAAATATATAATGAAAAGTACAAAAAAAAAATTATAAAAAATAAACGGAGGGTTGCAAATTAATAAAACGTTATTTGAGTATCCAATGTATTTGATTATAGATAAGAATATGGTTAAAGAGAAGTATAAATGCATATTTATATAGATATTAGTTATTGAATATATTTTTGTTAACTTCATATTTTTAGTAACAATTAATTATAATATAATTATGGCAATCATATTTTCGGAAACTTGTTAAAACACCTCTAATTTTCTAGTCAAAAAACTTATTTAATATGGTTAATTACTTACCATGATTAAAGGAATTTCAGGATTTATTTAAAACTGTTTATTACTAACCTTAAATACTTACCATTATTAAAGAAATACTATTTCAATTTTAAAGTAAACGAAAAAGTCAACTTAATTATATTTACATTTTTTGATGTTTTTTTTTATTAAGTATGTAATTACAATACACTTGTTTAACTTAATTGTACTATAGCAACTTTGTAATTTTAACATAATCTTTCGTCATAGTACTTATAATTTTATATTAAAGTAACTTAAAAACGTTTTTTTTAAAAAAATGTTTGTAAAAACAGAATATAATTAAATATTAGTCATATTTTTTAATGAATAATTTTTTAAAAAAAAATTTTAAAAATCGAAAATCATTCATTAATGTTTCGGTCAAAGTGTTTAATAACTTTCCTAAACACTATAATCCAGATTTTTAATTTTTTTAATAACTTGCCTAACATTGTAATCCCGATTTATAAAATAAAAAACATTTAATGACTATTCTATTTTTAAAATTTAAAAAAGAAGAAAGAAAAATCTAACCTCGTATGCAAGACGGATGCCGTTGAACACCTCACCAGCTTGTGAATTCTTGTTAACATTAAATCCACAGTATTAAACGGATTATTATGAAATCATGAAAGAGAAAAATCTTATAAACAATCGGAAAAATCTGAAAATAATTATAACGAAACAACAATATATAACAGGAATCGTATGAAATAGCAAGAAAAAATCGTTACCTTGAAGGAGAGAGACGAAGAACATGAAACCTAAACCCCCAAATCTGCAAAATTATTTAAAAGCAATCAACAATACAAAAAAATAGGTTAATATCAACCGAGAAATCCACCCAGTCGTTATCCCAGAACCAAATATCACGGCTGCCAGAGATTTTGACAATGCTGAGAAGGCGTAACAGCTCTCCATACTTGTCCCAACTGGTACTATTAAAGGTTTTACCCCTCTATTTCCAGACCCATTGAATCCCATTAAAGATAACATCCATGAATCTTCTTCCATACATGTTAAAAACCTTTATGTTTGATTACATGAAAATAAGTGATTAAATGTTTCAAGACAAATAATGTAATAACCTCAAATCTTGCACAGCATGTGAAAATGAACATTGTAAAACTTAATACATTACTTAATCTCTTAGACGCGCAATAAGTTTGAAAATTTTATTTGTAATGCGTATGAATTAAATAATCAGGATATGCATACTCCATTATAGTGCCCTCAAATTTAAATAAGATATGGAGGAAAAAAAACATTGCTAGACAGAAAGAAAAAGTAGAACAATTTTGGAAACAATGCCTTATTTTGAAGGTGTGATCGACCCACCAGTATCACCACTATGTAAGCCTCAACCTCATGCTCTTCCTCCCTGCTCCGCCTTCCACCGCCGCTGGTCGGAGACCATGGCCGCCGATCATCCTCTAGTTTTATGTGTATGTGTGTGTTGTTGAAAGGAAAATAATGGGCAGGCAAATGAATTTTGAGTTTAAATTGTTTTAGGTAAGTTAATTAATTCAATGAGAAGCTTTGACCAAATCATAATGAATTACCTAATTTAATATAATTACCTAATTTAATATAATTAATGAATTTTGATTTTTAGAAAAAACGAAAATTTTATAAAATCCCACAATAAGACACTTGGCATTATTTGATTGGTTACACAATTGAGGAGCAACATGGGAATGCCAAGTGTCCTCATGGACTTTCGTTTATTAGGTATATAGATATAGATATATACTAGCTGATTACCCCGGGAAGGTCCCGGGGTTGAAAAATTTAATATGATTTAATAAAAAATGATAAAAAAAATGATAAAAGAAGAAAACTCAAATCACGAAAAGCGTAAATAATTTAAACATAATCAATCTTAGTTAAAAAAAACATTTATTTAAAAAGTTAAAAAAAATAAAAAGCATAAACCATATTAAACATAATACAGTATTAAAAAGATAACTTTCAACATATAATCATCTTCACGTAATTTAAAATATGTTACAATTTGACTTTGACTTATATAGATGTAGAATTCATGATGGGTGTTAAAAAATATAACAATTCTAATAATATTAATACTAATAGTAATAATTATTACTCTTGTAATTAAATAAATAAAAAAATAACCTTGTTATAAGGTGACACCATGTGTTGCAGTGTTGCGTGATTCGTTCTCCTAACTTCTCTTGATGAAGTATATCTATCCATCTTTAGAAGAGTAAAATTCCAATGATAGCATGGCGATTGGGCTGAATTTCAACATCGTAGATAAGAACCTGGTTTAAAAGAAAAAACATGATTAATGAATAACCTGAACACTTTGTGTTTTTTTTTTCTGTATGAACATAACCCCACAAAAAAATAGTCGTTTTTTTCTCCGTTTTTTATATAGCACTATGGTACTCGTTGGAAAGATAATAAAACGCTCGTTAATTTGGTGTAATTTTTTTATTTAAAAAATCTCGAATATAAAAGATATTAACGTTTAAAAATTATGGGAGGAACATAAGAGAGAAAAAATTAAATTTGTTTTTAAATTCTTTTTTCTTAAAATAACTCAATTTAATTTTAGTAATTGAGAATTGAGAGATAGAGAGATAAATTTAGGGTTTTATGTTTATCTTTTTTTTTAATTAAAAAAGGAAATAATTCAAAAAACATTAAAATCTTTCAATCATGATGCCACGTGGCAGTTTCATGGAGAGGATGAAGGCACCATTGCACGCCACGTCAGCAATGTTCAATTCTTTTATATATATTAATAGATAATAGATATATATATATATATATATATATATATATATATATAGGGGAAAGTTAATTTGAGAACACTTATATTTCGTGCGAACCGCGAGAACACCATCTAAAACCATTCAAATTCA
Source organism: Ambrosia trifida (assembly GCA_028751855.1). Lineage (NCBI taxonomy): Eukaryota > Viridiplantae > Streptophyta > Magnoliopsida > Asterales > Asteraceae > Ambrosia > Ambrosia trifida. The sequence continues at coordinate 1,643,804 of CM054133.1, forward strand.
AAATTTCTTTTTACATTTATCTTTATTAATAAAATACAATCTCAAAAACACAATTTACACGTAAAAATTCAAACGTATACGGAAATAAATTGCTTTTACACATGTGTAAATTTACAGTTTATACATGTGTAAACTGTTTCATTTACACATGTGTAAAAAGTTAATTTTCAAGTGTTTTTTCAAGAAAAGATGAATTATTTGAAAAGAAAAATCATTTTTTAATGTTGTATTTTAATTATAATGATGTTTATATTGAAAAAAATTGTTTTTGATTGGTTTTCTCATTTGTTCTCACGGTTCTCGCGATATTTAGCGTTCTCAAGATAACTCTCCCCTATATATATGTATATATATATATATATATTATATATATATATATAATATCATCTGATGCAAACTCTCTCAATAAAATTTATATTCGTGATCAATAGATAATAGATAAATTATTATTGTGTATTACGAAGGAAGCAAAGAAACTAACTTTAATGGTCACTGAATGCAAAGTTGAAATACGCGGTTAGGGTAGTGTTACCCGAATAGATGAAGAAAAACCGAAGTATGGATCTAAAGATCTGTAATCCTTAGCAACTTGTGCTGATAACGTGTTGTGAAACTAACATAATAGCAAAATAATATGAGAACAAAAATATGGAGACAGATCTAGAATTTCATTAATCACATGTGTGTATTACAAATAAGATACAATGTGTATAAATAGGAATGAGAATTTTTGGAAAACAAGCCTAATCTAATTTAGGCATTGATAACCACAATATAATATATTTATAACATATTATTATTATTATTATTATTATTATTATTATTATTATTATTATTATTATTATTATTATTATTATTTAATTAATGGGCCTAATACCCCCACCTGAAAGCCCAAACTCCAACACCAAACAATAATAATAACATCAAAAGAACCTTCTCGAACCAACCCACAAACACACCACCACCGATATCAACTCCGGCAAACCTCCACACCAAGCAACCAAACCACACCTAAACCTAAACAATCATGGGTGTCGATTACTACAAGACTCTACAGGTCGATCGCAACGCTAAAGACGACGACTTGAAGAAAGCTTACCGCAAACTCGCCATGAAGTGGCACCCTGACAAGAACCCCAACAACAAAAAGGACGCAGAAGCCAAATTTAAAACGATTTCCGAAGCCTATGATGTATGTTTATTCATAATGTTGGTTTTTTATAGTTTTATTTTTGTGGGTTTTTGTTGAATTATGTTTTTGTGACTGTGATTGTGATTGTGATTGCTTGAGTTGGGGTTTTATTTTTTTATGAGATTTGTTAAATTATTCCGAATGTTGGTTTATTAAAGTTTGATTTTTATGTTAGTTGTTGAATTTGATCTGTTGGTTTAAATTAGGTGTGTATTTATGGTTGAATTTTTGGATGTTTGAGTTTAGGTTTGATCAATTTATGAGATTTTGTTAAGGATTGAAAATGTTAATTTAGTCAGAATGTTGAGTTTTTGCGCTTTAAGTTTATGGTAGTTGTTAAATTTGATCTATTAGGTACGCGGGTATTGTTGAATTAGTCCGAATGTTGAGTTCGTGCGCTTTAAAATTCATTTGGTTAGTTGTTGAATATGATCTATTGGTTTGAAATTGGGTATTTCAGTTCAAAATTTGGAATGTTGCGGTCGAATTCTGTTAATGTGATTGTGATCGTGATTTTGATATGTTTAGTTTTTCGCTTCATTAGATTTATGAAGTATTGAAATTGTTAAATTAGTTCGAATGTTGAGTTACTAGACTTTAATGTTGAATTTGATCTGTTGGTTTCGGATTAGGTATACGTGTATTGTAGAATACTGTTAATGTGACTTTGATTTCTTGAGTTAGGGTTTGATCACTTTATGATATTTAGTTAGAATGTTGAGTTCTTACACTTTAATTTTTCTGTTTATGTGTTTGAATTCATTCGGTTAGTTGTTGATCTTGATATATGATTTATTGAAGTTGTTAAATTAGTTTTATTTATGCTTTTTTTTTTATTATTTGTTTAGGTTTTAAGTGATCCACAAAAGAGGGCGGTTTATGATCAGTATGGTGAGGAGGGTTTGAAGGGGCAGATGCCACCGCCAGGTTCCGGTGGGTTTTCTGGTATGTCAAGTGATGGTGGTTCAACGACATTTAGGTTTAACCCGCGGAATGCTGATGATATATTTTCTGAGTTTTTTGGGTTCTCGAGCCCGTTTGGAGAAATGGGAGGGTCGCGTGGCGGGCAGTTTCCGAGGGGCATGTTTGGTGAGGATATATTTTCTCAGTTTAGAGGGGCTGGTGGCAGTGAAGGGTCTGCTAGTATGCCGCCCAGGAAAGCGGCGGCAATCGAACGTGCATTGCCTTGTAGTTTGGAGGACTTGTATAAGGGGACAACAAAGAAGATGAAGATCTCGAGAGACGCCACTGATGCTACTGGGTAAGCTTTGGTTTGGATATTTGATTCATTTCCTCTATTATCGAAGTTACTTGTGCATTCAATGTGATAATTGCATGTTCGACATATTAGGCAATTTTACTGAATATGGTAAACGCGATGGTTATGTTCTAAATTACTTAATTTGGCATTTGTGAATTGTCAGACTGCATTAAACTTCAAGATATGATATTCTTGTCGAATCTAGGTTTTATGCTGCAATCTTATGGTCATTTATCATCGATTTATAGAAAGTTGCATAAAGCTTCCAAATTAAGTATTTAAAAGTATGCGAATAGGTCGATACACATTAAGAAATAGTAATGAGTATTTGACTGACTTTACCTATTTTGCAAAGTGCTGCACCAAATAGGAATACATTTCACCTGGTTTCTAATTTGCCAATATGGTCATTGGGCTTTGAAGGTCGTTTATTTGTTTGTGTAACTTTCAAATAAACCTTTTGACTGACTTTACCTATTTTGCAAACACGACTTAGTGTTTAAAAACCGTTATAAGATCTGTCCAGTTGTCGAAAACCTTTTGAAACATTTGATTATTTATAACTGTTAGAAGAAACCATTCAGTCACATAAATTTGTTTATAGTGGTCACAGTCGCAGTTACATAAAACAACAAAGTTTAAAAAATCAGAGACCCCAAGTGAATGAAGAGAATCTGTACTGCAATATGAAATAGAAGAACTAATATTCCAACATCTACCCATGCAAAACTAGCTTTTACATTGGAAATAGGGTATTTGAATTAAGAGGCTGTCAATATTATGGCCTATATATCATTTTAGTGTCTTGGCAAACGTTGCTGATTTGTGTTTCAGATTTATATGAATATACTTGCCGTTGTGTGGCATTGAACTATAAATGGCTAAAACTTTGTTTCATATATTGACTTAAAACTTTAGTTCATATATTGACGTACTTTGGTTCATATATTGATTGACATACCCTAAAACTTCTTTGTGTAGTATTTTTTTTTTTTTTAAGAAATTAAAATAAAAGATATTGGTAATGTTAATATAAATGTGAATTACTTCAGGAATACTTACATTTGTTAATCTTGTTATGTATTTAGTTGGTCACTGGCCGCACTGCATGCTTCCTCTTGTATCTGCTGACTATATGTCTATATGGATTTTTCCAGTTTTTCTAAATCTAACTGCTCTTATTCGACGTTCACTGTTCAAACATATGAACATGGTCATTTGCGTCATGTTATTGTATTTCTATAATTACTTAATTAGGTTCACATTTACTTTATTTAGTCTTGATTTGAATTAGGATGGTAATACACATGCTTATGTAAATTATAAACAATAATTGATGACTTAACTACTGAATAACTTAATCCTAGTAGACAGATTCGAGCTTGACTAATTGAGAAGATTAGCGCCAAACACAGTTTTCATTTTAAGACCACTAGCAACAGTGAGATGGGTGAGTGGAACATGCATGTTGGTAATTTTTAGTGCAGGTTGAAACGGGCTGGGTCGGGTTTACCCACAAAAACACTATTTTATTTCCATTATAAAACTAATTAATTAATGTGTATTCTTGACTGTAGGAGACCAACTACACTGGAAGAAATCCTTACAATAGAGATCAAACCCGGGTGGAAAAAGGGTACAAAAATAACATTCCCAGAAAAAGGAAACGAACAACGAGGTGTAATTCCTTCGGATCTTGTGTTCATTATTGATGAAAAACCACACGCTGTTTTCAAAAGAGATGGCAACGACCTTGTTATCACCCAAAAAGTATCACTAGCCGAAGCTTTAACTGGTTACACCGCTCAAATCACGACACTTGATGGCCGGAGCTTAACGATACCTGTTACCTCAGTAATCAGTCCCACTTATGAAGAAGTGGTTAAAGGCGAAGGGATGCCTATACCTAAAGAACCGAGTAAAAAAGGGAACTTACGGATTAAGTTCAACATCAAGTTCCCTACAAGACTTACGTCGGAGCAGAAAACTGGGATAAAACGACTGTTGACTTCTTGAAGGGGTTCGGGTTTAATTGTAATTTGTCTTTTGAGACTACAGTTAAGGTAGAGTGTTTGATTTTTTAAAAGGAATCTTGTTATTTATGGTATTGTAACCTCTTTTGATTAAGATAGATTTTGTTTTGCATTTGTGGTGTTGGGTCATCTTCTGGCACACCTCTTAACTATATTTTGACAATTATGTTGGAAGTACAATGCTACATCTGTGGTCTTGGTCTCTTTTAGCATTTGGCGGTTTTTTGGTTTTTCGTTTTGGTACATGTGGCTAGGCCAGGTTTGGTTTCAATTTTGTTTTACATTTGAACATTGTCTTTAGAATCTAATTAACTGATTTATTTACTGCATTATTTGTATTGCATTAATTTTATGTTTCATATATTCTTAAAACTAGTATTGTAGGTTCCTCGTTTCGTTGTGGAGCGTCTGTTTTGTTTTGTTGAGGGTTTCTTGGACATTAGAGATAACATCAACTAACTACTGTTTTTAGAAATTAATCTAAAAAAATTCCTTTAGGCCGTAGTTACCATGCATTGCCTTGCCGGGAGAGGTGATCTTACTTGTGTGTTTCTGTGGGACGTTGTTTAAATTCTGTACGTTTCAATACATAAAACTACAAAAACAAATACGGTATCGGTATCCATATTAAGACAATACTGGTTCGATTATTCACGATAAAGAAAACTATCACTATAAATGGATTTTGTTCTATCACATTGGGAAAACTATAAAAACGAGTATCATATCGGTACCGATATTAAGACAGTAATGGCTCGTTCTCCATGACAAAAAAAAAAAATATCAGTATACTGATATCAAAAGTACCGTTTTTCCAGAACGAGTACCTGGTACTAAACGCTCGTCCCTAAAACGAATAAAAAACCAATACCCCGTTATCATATAAAAGGGGTAAACCTGCGCGTTGCGGTAGGCCACAAGACATGCTTACACCCATGAGTTGCCAAGGGATGCGGTTTGAACATCGTACATATCTAAACAGAAAGGCTAACGTTATCAAATGAACGCTTTGTTGCTAATATGAATTCATTTTCAATATATTTTATAGTGTTACATTGACAAAGTTTTAAAAAAGGAATACGATATTGGTACCGATATTAAGACGGTATTGGTTCGGTTCTTTATGATAAAGAAAAAAAATCACTATACCGGTACCCAAAATACCGGTTCGGTACGAGTATCCAATACCAAATTATTTCTAAAAGTGCAAAAAACAGTCCCACTACCAAATAAAAAGGGTTTTGCCAAAAAAATAAAATAAAATAAAAAATACTGCCACATGTTAGCAAACTAGGATTTTACGCCGCGCTTTGCCGCGGGTCATGATATTCATAACAATAAAGCCGCTACTCAGATATGTGTTCAATTACTAGCTAAGTGTAATGTCTTAGCGAGGAGTAGTTAAGTTTTTTTTTTTGAAGAATAGACTTTCATTAAACCACACAGACTAGTATCCCAAGGTGGAATACAAGCCCAAAAAAAACACACAATCCGATTACATTATATCAAATGAAAGCCAATTTTTCCAGTCCCCCGTACCCCCTTTCGATCTATTCTTTGAACCATAGAAATCCAAGCACTTTGACATCCGAGATAATTTCGTCAACCTTTGGCATTTTATTCGAAAATATCCTCTCGTTCCGAGCTTTCCACAGTCTCCACGCAGCAAGAATAATTACTCCTTGAACCGCTGCCTTCATGAACTTTGGAAAACCAAACTGATCGAGTGTAGAAAGCAAATCTTTGACAGAAAATACAAAAAACTGCGGCAGCCGACACCAACTGGAAATGTCGTTCCACACCCCTGCTGCGACTGCACAACCGGTGAGTACATGTTCCTTCGTTTCGTCTATTTCACCACACAGCGGACACGTAATATCCTCTATATGGATGTTCCTCTTCGTTAAAGCCGACTTTGTTGGAAGACGATCAAGAAAAGCCCGCCACATGAAAATATTGCATTTGCTCGGGAGCCATTTACACCACTTGAAGACGAACTCTTCTGTGTTATTTCTCGGCCCCTTTAACCAACTCTTCACCCCTGCAACTGTAAACATAATATTTTTACTATCATTCCACATCCACGAATCCTTACCATCAGAAATGTTACATTGCTGCAACATGATCTCCAATTCTGCACGTTCATTAATCTCACACTCAGATGCAGGCGCCTTTTTCCAGCTCCACCAGATCGCATGAGTATCCCCATTCCTTCCTATCTTTTCAGCCACAGAACATCCTTTAAGCTTCTCGAGCAAAAATAAATTAGGAAAGCATTCTTTGAGAGCTTCCTGTCGTATCCAGGGGTCGATCCAGAATCGAATATCCTTCCCGTTTCCAAGTTTACCCCTGATCATGCTAGTCACCCCCAACCCGTTAACCTTCAGCTTACTGCACATACCAACTAAATTCTTCCACAACCCTGTAACATTGTTGTTGATTGGTAACGGCCCCCATTTCCTGTCCGACCCATGTATCGAGTCAACAATTCTTCTCCAAAGCGCATCATTCTCCGTATGATACCTCCAAAACCATTTGATCAAAAGCGCTTTATTATTATCTTCCAACTTCGAAATTCCCAGCCCACCCTCTTCTTTCTTTCTCGTAATGGTATCCCAAGCCACCCAACATAACTTTTTCACCTCATCCGATCCACCCCAAAGAAATCTTCTCATTAATTGTTGAAGCTTATAAACCACCTTCGCCGGCGCCTTGAATAAAGAAAAGTAGTATGTCGGTAAACTATCGAGAACCGACTTAATCAGAGTGAGACGACCACCAATTGAAATAGTGTTAGCCTTCCATTTAGATAGCCGTTTTTTTTGAATATCTCCACCACCGGCTCCCAATTGGAGACCCTATTCATGTTGGCACCCACCTTGATGCCCAAATAATTGAACGGAAACTCACCCGACTTACAACCCATCAACTCGGCTTTAGTATTGACCTCGTCTCTGTGCATCCCAACTCCATATAAAACGGACTTGTGAATATTAATCTTTAAACCTGAACAGAGGTGGAAAATGCGCAAAATTCTTCTCATGCTAGTAAAATTAAAGTCCGTCCAATCGCCCATCAACATCGCATCGTCAGCATATAGCAAATGAGACAACATAGGGCCGTTTCTCAGAAGTCAAATCCCATCAAAGGACCCAACAGAGCATGCCTTCTTGACCAAGCTAGACAACGCCTCCATGACAATAATAAAAAGGTATGGAGAAATAGGTACGCCTTGCCTAATACCTTTCTTGCAGTCGAATTCAAAAGTCGGGGAACCGTTTACAAGGACAGCAGATCTCGTCGACCTCAAAACTCCACGAATCCACTTACACCATAGTTGAGGGAATCCCATCTGATCAAGCACTGATAATAAAAATTCCCAATGAACATTATCATAAGCTTTATCGAAGTCGATTTTAAAACAGAAGATATTCTTCCCTGTTTTCCTTGCCCACGAATACACCTCATTGATAATAAGCGGCCCGTCTAATATGTGTCTCCCAGATAAAAACGCCGACTGTGACTCAGATATAACACTATCCATGACACCTTTTAGTCTATTCGCCAAGACCTTGGACACCACCTTAGAAATCACCCATAGGTCTGAAATCAGACAAGTTTATCGGTTCTACCTTCTTCGGAATAAGCGTTATAAACGAAGAACCAACTCCACGGTTGAAAGACCCACTATCATAAAAACTCCTAAAAATCTCCACAAAATCGTCTTCAAAACAGTCCCAAAACCTCTTTAAAAACCGAAAATTGAAACCGTCGGGACCCGGCGCTTTATCATCACCACACTCCCACACAACCTCTTTTATTTCCTTCACCGAAAAACTGGCAATCAACCCCTCTGCTTCCATCGGCTGCAACCGCTTAAAACTATGACACATCAGCTTAGGGCGCTCCACCATCTCTTCCACATACTTATTTCTAAAAAAACTTAGAACCTCTCTTTTAACCAGATTCGGTTTAGTAATCCACTCACTGTAACACCCCAACCGATGGCGGAATCATCGAGGTGTCACGTAGTGACGATTGTTCAAAAGCACATGGGACTAAAATGTAAATATTATTGAATAATCCAAAATTTGTCTTACATGGAAATGGAAATTACATTGTCTAAATGAAATGTAAATATTGAAATAACTGAATTGAAATAAAACACTAAATGTCTCTTGCTAAAGTACTAGATCAAACTGCACCTGAAACATGTACAAAATAGATTTGGTCAACATATGAAATGTTGGTGAGCATTCCTAGATTTGATATATATAGTAGGTTAAAAAGTTATACAATTCAAGTGCAAGCTACAGTGCAAATATGTAAACCATGTATCAAACAAATGAGCGAAATCAACCCTGTGACTGTATAATGTACTGTATGAACTGTAGTGTACTTATCCAACAAATGGATAATAACTTAACAATGGCCACGGATTCTCCGATGAAAAAGGGGGAGAATCAACCTAGGCGGGTTGTCAATCCAAATAGCGCTATCCAATGTTAAGGTCGGCTTGTACCATGTTAATGATTTCACTAAGTACAAATGTAATCCACATGTAATGTCTAAGCATAAAGCACGTTGTAAGCAATGCACATAGTACTAGAATTGTATTGTAAAAGTGTAAACTTGTATTTGAAATTGTAATAGTGTACATGTAACACCCCGAAAATGTATAAAAGCAAAAAGGGGATAGGAAGTACTCACAGTTCACGTAATAACTTGAAATTGGACTAGGACAACGAAATATGAATTGAGATTGCTCCCAAATGATCAACCTAAAGTATTCGATAATGTGTAAGGGAAATAACTCTAGGATATATGTATTTCTAGGGCTTCGAATTGGGGATAAATGTTTATTTGTTTATTAAACAAATTGTTTATTAAATATAAGAAATTTAATGAATAAATAAATAAAAGTCTTTTTGTAAAATTTTAAGTTGAATATAGTCACAACATAAGGTTTTAAGTATGAAAATAATTTTTATAAAATTATTTTCTTGAAAATAGAATATTTAATCTAATTATTTCAAATTGTTCAAAATATGACTTTAATATCTAAAAATATTAAGATCAAAGAATTTCTGAATTAAAAATTGTAATTCAGTTCTAGATAGTTAGAAATAATTTGTGTAAAATTTTGGTACAAAAATATTGAAAAATGAATTTATTATGAATTATTTACGATTAAAACTAACAAAAATTGATTAAAAATATTAAATAAAAAATTTTTCAGAAATAAAAATCATTTCTGAAAAGCTTAATGTTATAAAGACTCAGGATAATTTTTGTGGAAATTAATAAGATCGTTTTGATATTTTTATAGATTTTTATAAATAAAATAGAATAAACTTGATTTATTTATTACATATATTAAATAAATAAATTTTTGAAAACTAAAAATTATGAGTGAAACTTTTTCATCAGATTCACCTAAGATAATTTTTGTAGAATAAATAAAAGAGTTTTGATAATTTAAAATGAATTTATAAACTTATATATAAGTATTTGATTTTAAAAGGATAAATGAGAAAGAAAAAAAAAATAGAACAAAAAGAATGCCATGCCGGGATTCGAACCCGGGTGGCTCACGAAGCAACCCTCAGTCACAACCACTTGGTCCAGACCAGTGGTTGTGATTAATTCAGTTATATTTAAAATATATACACTACGAAAAATGGAGTTTATCCCCAAATCAACCCTTCGAGCCCTAGATTCTGCAATAGGTTGATTCACACATCAATGGCTCAATTGATCTTAGGGCTTTTGATGTGTGAATGCCGGAGATTAAAACCCACAAAAAAAAATGTAACTTACAATGCTGATTCGTATACGATTGGCCAGTCAAATATAAAAGTCAACTGTGAATTCGTGAGGCACAAATCAGAGTGTTTTGAAGACAATTGGGGGTTGAGAAAAGATTATGAGCGAGTTGTGAAGGATCTCAGATCATCAATTTATAGTGTAATAGCTTCAGTCATCGAATTGGCAAGTGTTGACCCATGTTAAATATAAACGCGTGAATTTGTATGATTGTGCGTGTAAAATGCAATTGAATTCGTATGTTTGTTAAATGAGTCAATTGTTACCTAGTATAGTGATTAAAGGTATTAATTAGTAGAGGTTTAGGAAAGTTGACAAAAAAAGAATTTTGTGTGGATGCTTGCTGTTTCGAACAGACAAGGAAGAAGACAACATTTCTGACTTTTAGAAAGCCATTTAAATAATTTGAGTTGGTGTTACAACAGATATGAGCCGTAGCTCAGCTGGCTTGTGTGTGGGTGTGTAGCGTCTGAGCCGGCCTTCTGCTCCGGTTCGAATCCGGGCAGAGGCACAATTTTTTTTTTTTTTTTTTTTTTTTTTTTGAAAGCAGATGAGGGGAAGGAGGAAGTGGGCTGGACTGATGGGCCCTTGGGCTGGGGCTTGTTAATGGGCTGCTAGTTTGTTCTACATATTATTATTATGTATTATTATTATTGTTATTATTATTATTATTATTATTATTATTATTATTATTATTATTATTATTATTATTATAAGGATAAAACGTGACGTATAAGATAGGAGATGCGAAAATAAAAAAAAATGTATATTTATATATGTGTAATAATAATAGGATAAAAGTGACGGATGTCACAGCATCCCCTACTTTTAGAAACTTCGTCCCGAAGTTAATAGTAACATAGGGTTATGGATGTTTAGGGTAAAAGTTAAGATAACTGTGGTTTAGAAAATCAGAGTTAAGGTGCGACTTGAATTTATAGTTAACAAAATAAACTGTTTCGAATGGCTTGGATGGTAGGTTTGATAGGTGTGAGTTAAGGATTAGGTTCGTCTTGAATAAGAAGGGGAATAAGAATCTAGTAAATCACTTAAATTGCAAGTTCAGGAATCTTAAAATAAATGTACGATTTGATTGACTATAATTGAACCACCAAGTAAACAGAGTTTGTTCCTGGACCGACTTCCAGTCTCACTTTCAATGCATCATTAGTGTTTGTATACAGGGTGTACCGCAGCTAACCCACCACACCTTTGATACCTTGAAAACGTACTGGATGCCTACCAAAAACTCTAATAGAATTTCACACTACCATAATGTACCTGTAAATTCATGATTACGTTCCGGACCGGAATCATCAATTTACCTTACATTAGGGTTTTATGTCCTTCTATGATCCCACCGATTGTTGAGCAGGTTCGATAGCCTCCACCAGCCGTGGAGTAGGTTGTAGGGCCTCTCCCGACTGTTTGAAAAGGCATAGTGACCTCTACCAATCGTTGAGTATGTTCGATAGCCTCCACCAGTCGTGGAGCAGGTTGTAGGGCCTCTCCCGACTGTTGAAAAAGGCATGATGACCTCTATTAAGTGCAGCAATTATTATTCACATAGATTGCAAATTGATAGCATGTTTATACAAGCAAGTTTGTAAGTACTACAACCATTAAGTGTAAGTGTTATCTTAGTGGCCTATAGGAATAGATTATAAGTATTATGAATAACTAAATGTTCAATAGGTTGTTAAATCAAAGGAAAAATTCAAGTTTCATATAACAAAGAATGATGTTTTTAGAAAAGCCTCGTAGAATCAATTATTAAGTTTTTAGTAGTTTGATTTTCATGGAAATCAAGTCCAAATGTTTCAATAAAATGTAAGGTAGAGTCTGAAACTTATATGATATAAAAATAAACGTAATCGAATATGATGAATTTTCAATCTGTATACGTACACAATAGTATGCAAGGAAATTTCTAGATGTTATATGCCTATGAGTATGACATAACTGGGTACAAAATGATAATAAGATCAAGAAAATGAAAACACGAGTATCATGAATAATTAAATGTCCAGTGAATAGTCAAATTAATGGGAAATCAAGTTTCACAAACAATGATGTTTTGGAAAAAAATCATGTAGAATCAAGTATCAGGTTTTTAGTAGTTTGATTATCATGGGTAACTAGCTCACGTGTGAGAAGGTGAAGGATATGAATTTAGTTCTTGAGAGGATGATGAAAAATCTTGAAACAGAATCAAGGTTGTGAGAGATGGTGAATGTGAAGATAGTTGATAAAGAGTTTATTTTATAGTAAGGAGATTATATAGCAGTGTAAATTTTGGGGTTTGGATCAAAGGTTATAATCAAGTGTATAAGAAAACATGATTGTGGTATATGCCAAATATTGTAAAAATTTGAACAAGTTGGAAATGGGTGAGTGTTGATGGAGAATCTAGAGACTAGATATTATTCCAAAAAAAAATAAATATTTTCAAAATTTGGTTTTGTACATAAGGCAAAAGTTGTTAAATAGTACAAACTAGGTAGGCTTTGTAATAGTTTAAAACATTATATAGAAAATCGTTTGTTACGTCAATAAATAATCAATTGAATTTAAGTTCGAGGAAAATATGTACTTTGTAAAGTTGCTAGGTAATACAACTAGTTTTAGAAATCTTTAGTTTGTGCTAAAGTATGAGGTTATAGTTTTTAAAATAAATAGCATGTGGAGAAAAGAAATAATATGATTTGGGTAGGGTGTTGAATATTTAAAAAAAAGTGGCTAAGAGGGTAAGGTGAAGTGTGATTGTTAAATCCATAGATGGTTATGAAAGTATGAACTTGTAAGCAATATATGAAAATCATGAAATACAAAATATTGTATATGAACCGAGAGAGTATTATTGAAAAAGCTTGCATAAAATGCTTGGAGTGCCCTTGTCTAGCTGTAAAGCTCAACAAGAACGTTGACTTTTCAAAGGAATTGAACCTAATGGTGATCAAAGAAGACGTGCTTTAGCCTATAAGTGGACACTCACTCCAGGAATCCCCAGGTAAGCATAACAGGTCCGTAAATGGATTTATGCGCTATGCTTGCCTATGCCAGAAAACCCAGTGTACAGGCGTCCACCCTTCCAGATTGCACGTGTCCTTATCACACTCATTAAAGTTCAACAACTTTGAAGGAGCAAAAGTAGGCATTATGTCTAAGAGTGTCTTCATGAAAGGTACTGTCCCTGTTCCATGATGATGTAGACTTTCCACTCCCTGTAGGACACCATCTCTATGCACCATGATGAAGGATGAAAAGAATGGAGAGAGAGAAAAAGGGAAAGATGAAAGAAGTAATGTAGAGGGAAATGAGGGGTAGGGTAGTTTAGGAAATATAATGCATGAAAGTTGAAGTTCGGTTATAGTCTAGGCTAAAAGGCATTCTAATAACCTAGTTCCCTATAACCATGGCTCTGATACCAATCTGTAACACCCCAACCGATGGCGGAATCATCGAGGTGTCACGTAGTGACGATTGTTCAAAAGCACATGGGACTAAAATGTAAATATTATTGAATAATCCAAAATTTGTCTTACATGGAAATGGAAATTACATTGTCTAAATGAAATGTAAATATTGAAATAACTGAATTGAAATAAAACACTAAATGTCTCTTGCTAAAGTACTAGATCAAACTGCACCTGAAACATGTACAAAATAGATTTGGTCAACATATGAAATGTTGGTGAGCATTCCTAGATTTGATATATATAGTAGGTTAAAAAGTTATACAATTCAAGTGCAAGCTACAGTGCAAATATGTAAACCATGTATCAAACAAATGAGCGAAATCAACCCTGTGACTGTATAATGTACTGTATGAACTGTAGTGTACTTATCCAACAAATGGATAATAACTTAACAATGGCCACGGATTCTCCGATGAAAAAGGGGGAGAATCAACCTAGGCGGGTTGTCAATCCAAATAGCGCTATCCAATGTTAAGGTCGGCTTGTACCATGTTAATGATTTCACTAAGTACAAATGTAATCCACATGTAATGTCTAAGCATAAAGCACGTTGTAAGCAATGCACATAGTACTAGAATTGTATTGTAAAAGTGTAAACTTGTATTTGAAATTGTAATAGTGTACATGTAACACCCCGAAAATGTATAAAAGCAAAAAGGGGATAGGAAGTACTCACAGATCACGTAATAACTTGAAATTGGACTAGGACAACGAAATATGAATTGAGATTGCTCCCAAATGATCAACCTAAAGTATTCGATAATGTGTAAGGGAAATAACTCTAGGATATATGTATTTCTAGGGCTTCGAATTGGGGATAAATGTTTATTTGTTTATTAAACAAATTGTTTATTAAATATAAGAAATTTAATGAATAAATAAATAAAAGTCTCTTTGTAAAATTTTAAGTTGAATATAGTCACAACATAAGGTTTTAAGTATGAAAATAATTTTTATAAAATTATTTTCTTGAAAATAGAATATTTAATCTAATTATTTCAAATTGTTCAAAATATGACTTTAATATCTAAAAATATTAAGATCAAAGAATTTCTGAATTAAAAATTGTAATTCAGTTCTAGATAGTTAGAAATAATTTGTGTAAAATTTTGGTACAAAAATATTGAAAAATGAATTTATTATGAATTATTTACGATTAAAACTAACAAAAATTGATTAAAAATATTAAATAAAAAATTTTTCAGAAATAAAAATCATTTCTGAAAAGCTTAATGTTATAAAGACTCAGGATAATTTTTGTGGAAATTAATAAGATCGTTTTGATATTTTTATAGATTTTTATAAATAAAATAGAATAAACTTGATTTATTTATTATATATATTAAATAAATAAATTTTTGAAAACTAAAAATTATGAGTGAAACTTTTTCATCAGATTCACCTAAGATAATTTTTGTAGAATAAATAAAAGAGTTTTGATAATTTAAAATGAATTTATAAACTTATATATAAGTATTTGATTTTAAAAGGATAAATGAGAAAGAAAAAAAAATAGAACAAAAAGAATGCCATGCCGGGATTCGAACCCGGGTGGCTCACGAAGCAACCCTCAGTCACAACCACTTGGTCCAGACCAGTGGTTGTGATTAATTCAGTTATATTTAAAATATATACACTACGAAAAATGGAGTTTATCCCCAAATCAACCCTTCGAGCCCTAGATTCTGCAATAGGTTGATTCACACATCAATGGCTCAATTGATCTTAGGGCTTTTGATGTGTGAATGCCGGAGATTAAAACCCACAAAAAAAATGTAACTTACAATGCTGATTCGTATACGATTGGCCAGTCAAATATAAAAGTCAACTGTGAATTCGTGAGGCACAAATCAGAGTGTTTTGAAGACAATTGGGGGTTGAGAAAAGATTATGAGCGAGTTGTGAAGGATCTCAGATCATCAATTTATAGTGTAATAGCTTCAGTCATCGAATTGGCAAGTGTTGACCCATGTTAAATATAAACGCGTGAATTTGTATGATTGTGCGTGTAAAATGCAATTGAATTCGTATGTTTGTTAAATGAGTCAATTGTTACCTAGTATAGTGATTAAAGGTATTAATTAGTAGAGGTTTAGGAAAGTTGACAAAAAAAGAATTTTGTGTGGATGCTTGCTGTTTCGAACAGACAAGGAAGAAGACAACATTTCTGACTTTTAGAAAGCCATTTAAATAATTTGAGTTGGTGTTACAACAGATATGAGCCGTAGCTCAGCTGGCTTGTGTGTGGGTGTGTAGCGTCTGAGCCGGCCTTCTGCTCCGGTTCGAATCCGGGCAGAGGCACAAATTTTTTTTTTTTTTTTTTTTTTGAAAGCAGATGAGGGGAAGGAGGAAGTGGGCTGGACTGATGGGCCCTTGGGCTGGGGCTTGTTAATGGGCTGCTAGTTTGTTCTACATATTATTATTATGTATTATTATTATTGTTATTATTATTATTATTATTATTATTATTATTATTATTATTATTATTATTATTATTATTATTATTATTATTATAAGGATAAAACGTGACGTATAAGATAGGAGATGCGAAAATAAAAAAAAATGTATATTTATATATGTGTAATAATAATAGGATAAAAGTGACGGATGTCACACTCACCCCCAACTGTCAAACCTGGAACAAAATTAGCCGCCCTTCTCTTGTTTATTACCCCGTGAAAGAACCTCGTGTTGTCATCCCCTTCCGCTACCCATTTACTTCTAGCTTTTTGCCGAAGATCCGCCTGTTTAATAAACTCCAATTGTCGAAGACGTCTCTTGGCTTCATCATAAACCCATAACTCAACTTCATCAAGGTCTCTATTCTCTAAAGCTAATTCCAGTTGGTTAACTTCTAGCTCTAAACCCAACTTTTCTTCTAATTCTTTCTGAAGAGTGACCGCCTTCCAATCTGTAATGACTTGTCTCAATCTCCTGAATTTGTTCATTAAGCACACATCCGCAGGACCCTTGAACACCCCATCCTCTAAGGCTTTCCTAACCACCCCTTCAAAATCCACTCTTTCTAACCGATCACTCCATGAAATACATCATGTAATGGATATAGAAACATTGACATACAAAAGTATAATAACTCAAATGGGAGACCCCTTATGGATACTATTTCATACAGTAGTTACAAAAATTTGGCCCATTATTCAAGGCTAATTTTCTTCTTACCTATGTGTGCTTCACTTTTCTCTTTAGAAATTCGACCATTTGGATGTTGAAGATCTGCAAACTTTATTGCTTCATTCCGGAAGTCCTCCCTTTGTAAACAAAGCAACTAAGATGTATTCAACAGATGCGCATAAGTAAACAAACAATATAAAAACATATGAATGAGAATACAAACCATGCTTTCTTGTTCTAAAGCTTTCCCCTCAAAACATCTATCATTTATTCATTTAGTTACGACATCAAATCCTGTCCACTTGCCACGATAAACAGTATCAAATGTACTAATTGAACCCAGTTCATGGAGCTATTCAAGATCACTGTTTTTGATAATCTGAAAAGGAAAAGGTGAACAATTTATTAGCTTATAAGTCATGTTATAAAGGTGGGCATTAGATAAAGACTGGATCATTACCTGCAAAGAACCAAGGCCATCTGAAAGGGGAAAACCAAGATTTGTCTTTTCTATAATTTTTTGAAAAAAAAAATGTGTTTCAACTCAACCAAACCCGAAGCTTACCCAAATTACCCGTGTTGAACCTAGCCCATTTTGACCCATTATCCAAATTGCTCAATTTTCTACCTGTAACAAAAATGTAATGGTTGACGTCCCTAGACACCAAAAAAGGATAATACAAATCAAAAGAACTCAACCTCAACTCCTGACTGCACGTTTGCATTAATATTCTGTACTTCACCACTCAGGGTAGCGCCTGAGCTATGTTTATTTAAGTCAGGATGAGCGGGTGTTGAACGTAGAACAGAAGCAGCCACGCCCCCAGCAGCGCCTGAATTCCTTGTTTGATTAACTCCTATGCCGAACCTGCAAACAAAAGTAAAACGATCCATACCATAGTAAAGATAGCTTAAAATAACTAAATATTTAAGAATTTGTTCATAAATTCGACAAAATAAATTTGTTTCACATATTTATTTATATGTTTCAAGTTACATTTCGTCAATACATAATAATGTTTTGGTGCCAACACACTCAAAATAGGAATTCAACTCAAATATAGGTGTGAAAACTTACTGGAAATTTTAAAGCCTTCTTAAGTTGTATTGCCACATCATCTACCTCTGGTCAGCTAACATTGGAATCCATTTGCCAACTAAGAGAATCACATCATAACTATATCAATCACTAAAACAAATTAGTTATTTTCGATTTGTATAACATGTGTAGGCAATCAAGAATATGAATAATAAATCATTATATATAATATAACTGGATAACAAAATAATGAATTTTTTTTTGTGTTAATTAAAGTGTGGCTAATCATCAAAGTGCAAAGCTATAGATTGCCAAGATATATTTTAAATTTGGCAAATTAGGTAGTTGGGTTGATTTGGATATTACTTTCACTAATGGGTCATACAAATAGAATTTAAAATTTTCACTAACGGGTTAAAAAGATTAAATTTAAATATTGGTTTGAATGTAAACAGGCGAGCAAGTCCAAAATCACCCAATTGTAATCAATAACATAAAGTACCCTAAATCATTTTATTTCAACCAAGATCCTCATTGTAATAATATAGACAAAATTACAGAAAACGTCCTTTATGTTTACCCAAAGTTGCAGGTTTCATCCTTTATCTTTAAAACTTGCGGGATACATCATTTATCAAGGTTTCTGTTGCAGGTTTCATCCTTTACTGAAATTTTGGTTGCATAAAACGACCTTTACCACTAACGGTGTTTAATTATGTCGTTAAGTTCCCCTCACATGCCATGCATGTGAGGATATTTTTGTCAATTTGTATATTAAAGGACGTTTTCTGTAATAAAAGTCAATTTGTATATTAAAGGACGTTTTATGTAATAAAAACAAATAACAGCAATATAACAAAAAGCTAACTACTTTTTACCCATACTTATTTAGACTTGTTAAACAGTGGAGCTTTAAAACAAACCGTATACTTCAACAGACTTCGGTTGCTTCACTCACTCTGCATCCAAGAATTTCGGCGCCTAGCTTTTGAACCTAAGGGCCCCAAATGACCTTGCGCATTTTAAAACCATCTATACAGCACGCTCGAAGTTGAATGGATACATCCACATATAATACTATTAATACGAATAAGCAAAAGAAGATACCCGCAAAATTTGTATCCGATCAGTTTACAAAACACTTGATGCTCAAAACAACTGAGTTGTTGACCAAAAAAGATGGTGTCACCTTGTAACATAATTAGTGCACCTAGTTTTGTTCATATGCTTATTTCAAACTAAAAACACACCACACGATATCATTGCTCTTTTCCCAAAATGATACGCTTTATGCACATTTCACTTCAGCAGCCTTGATGATGTCAATGAATTCCGGCTAGGAGAAAAACAAAGTGAAAATGGTTAGAACACCTGAAATATCCAAAACACCCTTGGCATTATGGATGACAGAATTGGCTGGCCCGATCCATTTAACATGTTGGAGTTCAACATATATTACTTAATTGATTCGTGTAATGTTTTATTAGTAATGGGTCAAATGGGTATTTAAAAAAATAGCTAAAAAGGAAATACTTTGGATTGTGGAAAGTTATTTTTGATACGTAAAACTTCATAATTTAATATATTTAAAAAGTCAGATTAATAACGAAACATCACAACTTATGTAACTATAGTCAAGACACTAATTGTTATGCAAAAGGTTTACATAAAACGTCCTTTAATATACAAATTGACTTTTATTACAGAAAACGTCCTTTAATATACAAATTGACGAAAATACCCTCACATGCATTGCATGTGAGGGGGAGTTAACGACAAACAGTAACAGAGTTAGTGTAAAGGATGAAACCTGCAACAAAAACCTCGATAAAGGATGTATCCTGCAAGTTTTAAAGATAAAGGATGAAACCTGCAACTTTGGGTAAACATAAAGGACGTTTTCTGTAATTTTGTCAATAATATAACTTCTATCGTATTTAAAGCTTTAATTGAATGTAATCTTAAGTTAATACTCACCTCAATTTTTTTTTCCTTTTTGGCTATTAAATCCCAATCATTTCTCGGAGCCCTGTTTTTCCTTTTTGGCTATTAAATCCCAATCACCAGGATGGTCAAGAAAGAAACAACAAAGATACAGCCTACCCTAACTTGATGTGAATACGAATCCACCATGTATTAACTTCTCCTAGTGGTGGATAATGTTCCTAGAACGTGATGTAACTGCAAATGTAACAAAATCAATAAATAGACTACATTTGTTTAAAAGCATCCTAAATTTATGCTGA
The DNA here is from genome assembly GCA_028751855.1 of Ambrosia trifida. NCBI lineage: Eukaryota > Viridiplantae > Streptophyta > Magnoliopsida > Asterales > Asteraceae > Ambrosia > Ambrosia trifida. The sequence continues at coordinate 1,664,012 of CM054133.1, forward strand.
ATATAGACAACTACAAAACCAAAAGTTCAATATATTCATCCAAACACCAAAAAAATGAAATGCAACATAGCTTAATATCAAAATAAAAGATTCACATGTTTGAATTCATATATTCACATAAAACCTACAAATCACAGCATTAAAAAACAAAAACAAAAAATAGTAAAAAGAAACAACCTATAGTAACTTAACAACATCAGTAAGCTCTTCATCAACCCTAAGCATTGAAACCCTAGCATCCACTCAAAAAAATTGTTAGTGTTTAAAAACACATCAAATAATCAACCAGTAAAGATCGAAACAACTCTCAGATAAGAATTGTCTCATCATCACCGAGCGATATTCAAAGCTACAAACCGAATGGTAGAGAGATAAGGTGCCGCACCTTGTACGGCCGCCGTCGACGCCATAGACGGCAAGTAAGCCACCGGCAACGACGGGGAAGCACCCCCATCTCTCTATTTCTCTGTTTGTCTTTCTCCGTAGAAAAATAAATTGTTTTTCTCTCTCTCTCCAAAACAGCCGTTGTAAGGCGACCATCACCATAATAACCGTCAGCAAAGCCGATAGAACAACACCGGCTAAGGGCCGGTTGGGGGACACCTAACGGAAAAGATGATGATGAGAGAGAGAGAGAGAGAGAGAGAGAGAGAGAGAGAGAGAGTGTGTGTGTGTGTGTGAATGAAAGAGAGAGAGAATAAGGTGAAGTAATAATCTCTATGATTATTGAAACAAAGAAGAAAGAAAGTAAAAGAAGAAACAGACAACCACGTGATAAGAAAGAGAGAAACTTAAGAGAGGAATTCGATCAAATCAAGCTGATTATTATTGATGTTAAGCCTGATTATTTATACAACGATATAAACTGATTTTCCCGCCTAAACACTGGGTATTAACTAACCATCTAACTAACATTTGAACTATCAGTTTATTACAATTCTAGTCCCTGTACATTTACAAACTTCTAAATGACACTAAAAGACTTCTCTTCGTAACAATACTTCCCCCTAATGAAATTCTTGTCCTCAAGAATTGAAATGAGGAAATCTCAACTGAAAATCATCCACAAATTCCCAAGTTGCTTCAGTAATTGGAAGATCTTTCCAATGAACAAGCACTGCAGCAGACATTCTATTACACCTCTTGATCAACTTCCTGTCAATGATGGCTCTTGGTTGGAACCTGGATCTGGGCTCTTCTGGTAGTGGAATAACTTCCTGATGAGAACCATGGGCTGCTTTTAATAGAGAAACATGAAAAGTGGGGTGCAATTGTGAAGAAGCTGGTAAATCCAGCTTATAAGCCACTTGCCCAAACTTGTCAATAATAAAAAATGGTCCATAATACTTGGGTCCCAATTTCTGATGTCTATGGCCTTTCAAAGTATGCTGCACATGAGGATGTAACTTCACATACACCCAATCCCCCACTGCAAATTGTCTTTCAACCCTCCTCTTGTCTGCACTCTGCTTCATTTGATTCTTTGCTCTATCCAAAGAATTCTTCAAGTTTACTAACTTCAGCTCTCTATCTCTGAATAGTTGCTCCAAAGATTCTATCTTGGTTTCATTGGGAATATAAGGAATATGGACAGGAGGTGGAATACCATACAAAGCTTCAAAAGGGGACATTTTTATGGTTGAATGCCATGATGTATTATACCACCACTCTGCCAATGTCAGCCAGTTTGGCCACTGTTTAGGAGTATCCATAACCATACATCTGAGATAAGACTCTAGACATCTGTGAAGGACCTCAGTCTGCCCATCAGACTATGGGTGATAAGCAGATGAGTAAGCCAATTCAATACCCTGCAGTTTCATGAAATCCTTCCAAAAATGACTAAGAAACATTGGATCTCTATCTGACACAATTGTTGTAGGGCAGCCATGCAATTTAAACACATTGTCAAAGACTAACTGAGCCACTTGACTTGCAGTAAAAGGGTGCTTCAAACTGATAAAGTTGCCAAATTTGGTAAACCTGTCAACCACTACTAAAATTGTATCCTTACCAAAAGAAACTGGCAGCCCACTAATAAAATCCAATGATATGTCAGTGAAAATGGATTTAGGAGTAGGCAATGGTTGCAATAATCCAGGAGTAGCAACCCTTTCATATTTAGCTCTTTGGCAAGTGACACACTTCTTAATGAATTCTTTCACATCATTGTCACATTTTTTCCAGTAAAACATACCTTTTAACTTCTGGACAGTTGGAACATAACCTGAATGCCCCCACCAACCGAAGAATGACAAATTTCCAATATTTGTTGTTTTAAAGCTGCATTGTCAGAAATGACAATTTTACCCTTCCTTCTCAGAACATTATTGACCCATGTCATGTGTTTGATTAATTTGCCTTGTTGAAGCTGCTCAATAATATCTTTCATCTTGGAATCAGTCTACCACCCTTCTTGTATTTGTGGCCATAGTACAGGATCAATGGAACTCATATTCATTTGAAACAAGGCAATACCATCCATTCTTGATAAAGCATCAGCAACAAAATTTTCTGATCCCTTCTTGTACTCTATAACATAGTCATAGCTAATTAGTTTTGCTAACCACTTTTGTTGTAAAGGAGTGCTGATCTTTTGTTCCAGAAGATACTTGAGACTCATCTGATCTGTCCTGATAATGAAGCTCTTGGCTATGAGATAATGGTGCCAATTTTTAACAGCCATTAATATAGCCAATAACTCCTTCTCATAAACAGACATATGGGCTTGCTTTCCAGAAATGCCCTTGCTGATAAATGCCAATGGATGGCCCTCCTGCATCAAAACAGCACCTAAACCTTTGTTGGAAGCATCAGTTTCAATAATGAAAGGTTTGTTAAAATTTGGAAGGGCTAGAACAGGAGAAGTGGACAATGCTTTCTTTAACTTTTCAAAAGCATCCTGAGCTTCTTCATTCCATTTAAAGCCTTCTTTTTTAAGCAAGTTGGTTAATGATTTTGCAATGCCCCCAAAAGATTGAATAAACCTTCTATAATATCCAGCCAACCCCAAGAATCCCCTTAGTTGCTTAACTGTTGTAGGGATGGGCCAATCTTTAATAGCTTGGATTTCAGAAGGATCAGTGGCCACCCCTTCTGCACTAATAATATGACCCAAGTACTCTACCTTTGGTCCAGCAAAAGAACATTTTGATCTCTTTGCTACCAAGGTATTCTTCCTTAACAGTTCCAAGACCATCTCTAAATCCTTGACATGTTGTTCAAGTGTGGAACTATAAACAAGAATGTCATCAAAGAACACTAAAACACATTTCCTGTGTAATGGTTTGAAAGTAGTGTTCATTAAAGCTTGAAATGTGGCTGGAGCATTGGTTAAACCAAAAGGTAGGACCAAGAACTCATAATGGCCCTGATGTGTTCTAAAAGCAGTTTTAAACACATCATCAGGGTGCATCCTTATCTGATGATATCCTGATCTAAGGTCTAGCTTGGAAAAGACTGAACTACCCCCCAATTCATTAAGCAGTTCATCAATTAGGAGAATAGGAAAACTGTTTTTAACTGTGGCATCATTTAACCTTCTATAATCCACACACATCCTATAAGTACCATCTTTTTTCTTTACTAACACAACAGGAGCAGCAAAAGTACTCACACTCTCTCTGATTACTCCAGAGTTCAGTAGTTCTTGTGTCATTTCTTCAATGACATTCTTTTGTGCAGCAGGTTATCTATAAGGTTTAAGAGTGATAGGTTGAGTACCTTCTTTAAGCAAAATCTTGTGATCACGGCTTCTTTTGGGAGGTAACTTAGTGGGAATGGCAAAAACATCCTCAAACTTGGCTAACAGATTCTCCACAGATGCACTGCTGTCTTGAATCTTCACTTGAGGATTATGTTGACCCATGTTGTCATGTCCTAACTGGAGACTGAACAAGTGAATCTGAGCCAACTGATCAGAGGCTGATAACAATTCTTGCATCTTTTCACGGGTACAAAGTGTCACTGCCTTAGTTTTCTCCCCTTTAAGCTCTACCATCTTTCCATTCATCATAAACTTCATGGTTAACTCTTTAAAGTTCCATGTAATGTCATTAAGGTTATGCAACCACTGAATACCCAAGACCATATCATAGTTAGACAATGGTATTAGATACACATCAGCTGTAAACCAATGCCCTTGCATGGACCATTCTAAAGTCTCAATCATCATTGAACATTTCATTTGCTCCCCATCAGCAATTATAATATCCATTGGTTTAATTGTTTTCAAGGGTAAACCCAATTTAAGAGCTAATTTCAGATCCAAAAAGTTGTGAGTGGATCCTGAATCTGTATGAATCCTCTTATTCTCATGGTAGAATAAGAAGGAATGCCCATTATTGCATGTAATGAAATCTGTGGTTCTTGAGTTATTACCTCTTCTTCCATAGTATACTCAGCCTCATGATTATCATCTTCCTCACCATCAATTATTTCAATGGAAAACAGCTGTTTATTCTTACATTGGTGAGTAGGGGTGAATTTCTCTTTGCATCCAAAACATTCTCCCTTGGCTCTCTTCTCAGCAATTTCTTTAGGGTTTAACCATCTTGTTGAATTAACATGTTTTGGTCTAGTAGTAGGAGCAGGTAACAATGGTAAATTTGAGGAGTGTGTTACAGGTTTTGAAGTGAAAGGGTTGGTTCTTGGGAATGAACTGGTAGAAGATTTGGTATTTTTGGAATTGGAAGCAGTCTGAATGGCTTGGTTAGAATCATGTTGCATTCTTGCAAGCATGTATGCTTCTGGAATGTTTCTTGGTCTTAGTGTTCTTACTGGATAGCCAATTTCTGGATTAACTGCTCTTAAAAAGAGACTGGCAGCATATTCATCAGGGATATTCACTTTTGTAAGCCCCAAATCAAATTCTCTACACACATCTTCCAAAGATCCAATTTGTCTTATTGTAGCTAAAGCACCCATTGCATCTTCTACCAACACATCTGCAAATCTTGTTGAAATGAAGTTCTTGTACTCATTCCAAGGCATACCATCTATTGACCCATTTCTAGACTTTACAAATGATTGATGCCAAAGAAGGGTTGCATCCTCTAGATGAACAACTGCATATCTCACTTTTAACCGGTCAGGTGTTTCATCTATTGCAAAGTAATGCTCTACCTTGCATAACCACCCTTCAACATTCGTACCATTGAACTTTGGAAAGTCCAATTTAGTCAAACGTTGACTATTTTTGTAAGAGGGCTGCTCTTCATCACCACCACTGCTAGTGCTTGTTCTATATTGATTGTTCATGTTTCCATTACCATTAGGTGAGGTATGGGTCAGACTTTGCAAATTCTTAATGATTTCAGATAATTGAGATCTGATATCATTAACGGCATCAGTGTTTTGAGTAGTAGCCACTTTAATGGCTTCCAATTCATTCAAATTCTGTCCAGTGACTTTCTCAAGACGAGTCAGGGTTGAATCATGATCTTGGATTCTTTGTTCAATGGTTTGGTTACGGGTTGACATGATTGTGATTGGACAGATTTAGGTAATACAAAAGAAACGAAAGAAAGGCTCATGTGACATCCGTCACTTTTCTTATATAATAATAATAATAATAATAATAATAATAATAATAATAATAATAATAAAATTCAGATTTTATTATATATACATTTTTTTTATTTACTTACCATCTCTAAACCAACCCAACAACATGAAACAAAACCCACTACCTAACCTAACACCTCTAGCCCATTTAGCCTTTTCTTTTAAAATTCTTCGGAGCCCACAAGTCAGCCCAGACAACAGGCCCATTAAATCAGGCCCAGCCTACCACTCCTTCCCTTCCCCTATCTGTTTGAAAAAAAAAAAAAGAATGCCCTGCCGGGACTCGAACCCGGGCAGGAGCCACAAACAAACACACGCACACACCACTGAGCTACAAGCTCTTTGCTGAATAAATCCCAATCCGTTTTGTATTTACACGCTTCCGTATCTGATCCTTCTCCTTTCTTCATGTCTGTTGCTGCGTGCGACTTGCACAACCAAACCCACAAACATTGCTTTGATTGATGTTAATCTTGGAAACCTTTGAACCACAATCAATCCGGCATAATAAACCCATCAATCACGCGTATTACACGTTAATTTCAAAGTCAAAACATACCAAATTTTCGGATCTATACGCGTATAATTAAAGTCTTGGTCAAATCTTCCAAAACTATGAACCTAAGAGTTTCGTATAAATTGTACCCTCTTTCACAATCTAAAGGTGCCGAAATCTCTCTCCCAATCTTCAATTTCTGTATAAATCGTTCCTTCTAAGCTCTTGATCGAGTCTTTGACTTTCCGGTTGACCAAGAGTTTTACACGAATTCGTATTTGTAAGTTTGTTTTCTTTAGTGGGTTTTAACATTCGGTACTTGGTGAACAATAGCCCCAAAGATTTAGGGGCTATTGAACACGAATTGTTTGACTTTGGAAAACTAGGGCTCGATATTGTGGATTTGGGGAAGAACACTTTATCAAACTATGTATAAGTTTTATTTTTGGAAAAGGAAAACACAACAACACTGATGTAGCTCAGTGGTTTACACACGTTATAAAGGGATCGAACCGGCCTTTGGCCAGGGTTCGAATCCCACAAGCCTCCTTTATTTTTTTGTTTCATTTCACTAATTATCCAATTACACAATTAACCTATATAACTAATATCTATCCTGTTTAACTCGTTCTCAGGGTGTGGCTCAGTTGGTGGCCACGCTTGTGATAAAACTCGAACCGGCCAGAGGCCCGGGTTCGATTCCCATAACCAACAAGTATTTTTTTTGCCATTTTTATATATATACTTAATACATTAAATCTTTTAAAATCAGTTTTAAATACCAAAAGTGGTTTATAAATTCCACAAAAATTATTATATGATCTCCAAATGATAAAGTTCATCATCCAATTTTTAGTTTTTCAAAAATAATTTATTTAATATATATTATTAATAATACAATTTTATTCATTTATATTTATTAAATTCTATACAAATCTCTAAACGATTTTATTAAATCTCACAAAAATTATCCTAAACTTGTATATTCTTAAACATTCCAGAAAATATTTTTATTTCAGAAAAACCGTTTATTTTATATTTCTAATTAATTTTTGTTAGTTTTAATCATAAATAAATCATAATAAATTCATTTTTCAATATTTTTGCACCAAAATTTTATATAAATTATTTCTAACTATCTAGAACTGAAATACAATTTTTAATTCAGAAATTCTTTAATTTTAATATTTATAGATATTAAAGTCATATTTTGACAATTTGAAATAATTAGATTAAATAGTCTATTTTCAAGAAGATAATTTTATAAAAATTATTTTCATATTTAACACCTTATGTTGTGACTATATTCAACTTAAAATTTTACAAAGAGACTTTTATTTATTTATTCATTAAATTTCTTATATTTAATAAACAAATTGTTTGATAAACAAATAAACGTTTATCCCCAATTCGAAGCCCTAGAAATACATGTATCCTAGAGTTATTTCCCTTACACATTATCAAATTCTTTAGGTTGATCCTTTGGGATAATTTCCAACACATATCTCGTTGTCCAGTTCAATTTCAAGCTATTACGTAAACAGTGAGTATTCCTACCCCTTTTTGCTTTTATACATTTTTGGGGTGTTACATGTACACTATTACAATTTCAAATACAAGTTTACATTTTTACAATACAATTCTAGTACTATGTGCATTGCTTACAACGTGCTTTATGCTTAGACAATACATGTGAATTACATTTGTACTTAGTGAAATCATTAACATGGTACAAGCCGACCTTAACATTGGATAGCGCTATTTGGATTGACAACCCGCCTAGATTTATTCTCCCCCTTTTTCATCGGAGAATCCGTGGCCATTGTTAAGTTATCACCCATTTATTGGATGAGTACACCACCGTTCATACAGTACATTATACAGTCACAGGGTTGATTTCGCTCATTTGTATGATACATAGTTTACATAATTGCACTGTAGCTTGCACTTGAATTGTATATCTTTTTAACATACTATATATATCAAAACTAGGAATGCTCACCAACATTTCTTATGTTGACCAAACCTATTTTTGTACATGTTTCAGGTGCAGTTTGATATAGTGCTTTAACAAGAGACATTTAGTGCCTTATTTTGATTCAGTTATTTCATCATTTATATTTCATTTAAGACTTTGTATTTCCATTCCAATGTAAGACAGTTTGTGGTTTATTCAATAATATTACATTTTAGTACCATGTGCTTTTGAACAATCGTCACTACGTGACACCTCGATGATTCCGCCATCGGTTGGGGTTTTACAGATTGGTATCAGAGCCATGGTTATAGGGAACTAGGTTATTAGATAAAATGGCCTAGACTATAACCGAACTTTAACTTTCATGCATAACATTTCCTAAATTACCCTATCCCTCATTTCCTTCTACTTTCTTCCTCTATCTTTCCCTCCTTCTCTCTCTCCCTTCTTCTCATCTTTCATCATGGTGCATAGAGATGGTGTCCTACAAGGAGTGGAAAGCCTACATCACCATGGAGCGGGAGCAGTACCTTTCATGAAGACACTCTTAGGCATAATGCCTACTCTTATTTTTGCTCCTTCAAAGATGTTGAACTTTAATGAGTGTGATAAGGACACGTGCAATCTGGAAGGGTGGATGCCTGTACACTGGGTTTTCTGGCATAGGCAAGCATAGCGCATAAATCCATTTACGGACCTGTTATGCTTACCTGGGGATTCCTGGAGTGAGTGTCCACTTATAGGCTAAAGCATGTCTTCTTTGATCACCATTGGGCTCAATTCCTTTGAAAAGTCAACGTTCTTGTTGGGCTTTACAGCTAGACAAGGGCACTCCAATCATCTTATGCAAATTTTTCAATAATACTCTCTCGTTTCATATACAATATCTCATGATTTTCATATATTGCTTACAAGTTCATACTTTCATAATCATTTGTACAGTTATACACTCACATTTTCTAATCTCATGATTGTTCATTGACTACCTCATAGATGTCTGCTCGCCGCATGCTCCGTGATGTCCGCCGACGCCCTGTTCATGCTCCTGGACAACGTTCTGACCGTCGCCTTGCATCTTTAGTCGCTGAGCAAATTGCTGCAGTGATCCCAAACCTTGTCAGTGAGATAACCCAGAATAGTAACAGTGCCAACACAGGGAGTACGACTCAATTTCGGTGCACTTTCAAACACTTTAACTCTTGTAACCCCACAAAATTCACTGGTGAGGAGGGTGCTACTGGCCTCCTCCAATGGTTTGAAAGCATGGAGAGTACTTTTGTGAACAGTGAATGTCCTGATGAACTCCGCGTTCGCTATGCTACTAGTGTCCTTCAAAAGGGGGCGCTAACCTGGTGGAATGGCGAAAAACGCAATCGAGGAGCTGATGTTGCTTTATCTTTATCTTGGGCTAATGTTAAGGAACTCATGATCGCCAAATTCTGCCCTAGGAACGAAATCAGGAAACTAGAGGAAGAGTTCTATGGGTTGAAATAAGACAGTGGTGAGAATCTAGCGTATAATACTCGATATCACGAACTTAGCATACTGGTTCCACACATGGTCACCCCGGTCTCTCGAGCAATCGAAAAATATATCGAGGGATTACCTAACCTGATTCAAGACGTTGTCACTGGAGGTAAAGCCACTACGGTAGAAGAAGCCATCCAGCTTGCAGCCACTTTAACAGACAAACACGTAAGGAAAGGAAACTTGGTTAGAAAGGGCACCAAGACGTCTATTGAGAAAACCACCAATACTGTTGAACAATCTAAGAGTGTTTTAGCAAAGGCCGCCACTACTGCTTCGAACTCTAAGAAACGAATGGGCGATAATCTGAACCATACTGTTGTGGATCCTGTGACTCAACCTCCTTTCAAGAAAGCCTACACGGGAACCCATCCTCAATGCAGCACTTGCAAGTATCATCACCCTGCAAATTTTCCATGCCGTCAATGAACTAGATGTGGAAGGTTTGGACACTTTGTCACCACCTGTCGAGTGATGGTTGGGACATAGGGTAATCATCAAACAGCTGCCCAGGAACCACTACAGATTACTAACGGTCGGGCATGTTATCATTGTAGAGACCCTAATCACATGCTACCTCAATGTCCCAAATTGAACAATGTAAACCTGGTGGCTCATGGACGAGCTTTCAATATCAACACCAACGAAACAACTGATCAGGATGACGTTAATTCCACTGGTTAAGCCATGGATGAAATCTTCCCAAGACTCGAGAATCCAATACTCGTGTTTTCATTTTCTTGATCCTATTATCATTTTGTACCCAATTTTGTCACACTCATTAGCATACAATATCTATAAATTTCCTTGCATACTATTGTGTACGAACACCAATTGGAAATTTATCAAATTCGGTTACGTTTATTTATTATCATATAAGTCTCAGACTCTACCTTACATTTTATTGAAACATTTGGTCTTGACTTCCATGAAAATCAAAATACTTATTTAATCCTACAGAGCTTTTCTAAAAACATCATTGTTTGTCATATGAAACTTGATTTTCCCCTTAGTTTGACTATCCATTGAACATTTAATTATTCATGATACTCGTAAACTATTTCTATAGGCCACTAAGATAACACTTACACTTAATGTTTGTAGTACTTGCAAACATACTTGCGTGTGTGTATTACCCACACAACTCAGATAAACATTTCATTTAAAGGACTCCTCGGACGAGTGGTAGCCCATACTTGTATACTGTTATGCTTACAAGTCATTGCAAACCAATGCAATTGACCTCATTATTACATAGCCTCATTTCATTGATAACATCTCATTGTAACTCAACGTGTTTGTTGTGTCATCTTCTTGTGAAACTTATTTGCTTTAGTGTGTGTTAGATTAGGATCATAGAAGGACATAAAACCCGAATGTAAGGTAAATTGATGATTTCGGTCCGGAACGTAATCATGAATTTACAGGTACGTTAGGGTAGTGTGAAATTCTATTAGAGTTTTTGGTAGGCATCCAGTACGTTTTCAAGGTATCAAAGGTGTGGTGGGTTAGCTGCGGTACACCCTGTATACAAACACTAAAGATGCATTGAAAGTGAGACTGGAAGTCGGATCAGGAACAAACTCTAGTTACTTGGTAGTTCATTTAGTCTTTCTGTAGTCAATCAACTCATGCCATTATTTTAGGAGTCCTAAAACTTGAAGTTTAGTGTTACTAGATTTTTATTCTCCTTATTATTCGAGACGAACCTAATCCGTAACTCACACCTATCGAACCTCTCATTCGAAATTTCCAAACCACGGTTACCTTAACTTTTACCCAAACATCCATAACCCTATGTTTCTAATAACTTCGGGACGAAGTTTCTAAAAGTAGGAAATGCTGTGACATCCGTCACTTTTCTTATATAATAATAATAATAATAATAAAAATAAAATTCAGATTTTATTATATATACATTTTTTTTTATTTACTTACCATCTCTAAACCAACCCAACAACATGAAACCAAACCCACTACCTAACCTAACACCTCTAGCCCATTTAGCCTTTTCTTTTAAAATTCTTCGGAGCCCACAAGTCAGCCCAGACAACAGGCCCATTAAATCAGGCCCAGCCTACCACTCCTTCCCTTCCCCTTTCTGTTTGAAACAAAAAAAAAAGAATGCCCTACCGGGACTCGAACCCGGGCAGGAGCCACAAACAAACACACGCACACACCACTGAGCTACAAGCTCTTTGCTGAATAAATCCCAATCCGTTTTGTATTTACACGCTTCCGTATCTGATCCTTCTCCTTTCTTCATGTCTGTTGCTGCGTGCGACTTGCACAACCAAACCCACAAACATTGCTTTATTGATGTTAATCTTGGAAACCTTTGAACCACAATCAATCCGGCATAATAAACCCATCAATCACGCGTATTACACGTTAATTTCAAAGTCAAAACATACCAAATTTTCGGATCTATACGCGTATAATTAAAGTCTTGGTCAAATCTTCCAAAACTATGAACCTAAGAGTTTCGTATAAATTGTACCCTCTTTCACAATCTAAAGGTGCCGAAATCTCTCTCCCAATCTTCAATTTCTGTATAAATCGTTCCTTCTAAGCTCTTGATCGAGTCTTTGACTTTCCGGTTGACCAAGAGTTTTACACGAATTCGTATTTGTAAGTTTGTTTTCTTTAGTGGGTTTTAACATTCGGTACTTGGTGAACAATAGCCCCAAAGATTTAGGGGCTATTGAACACGAATTGTTTGACTTTGGAAAACTAGGGCTCGATATTGTGGATTTGGGGAAGAACACTTTATCAAACTATGTATAAGTTTTATTTTTGGAAAAGGAAAACACAACAACACTGATGTAGCTCAGTGGTTTACACACGTTATAAAGGGATCGAACCGGCCTTTGGCCAGGGTTCGAATCCCACAAGCCTCCTTTATTTTTTTGTTTCATTTCACTAATTATCCAATTACACAATTAACCTATATAACTAATATCTATCCTGTTTAACTCGTTCTCAGGGTGTGGCTCAGTTGGTGGCCACGCTTGTGATAAAACTCGAACCGGCCAGAGGCCCGGGTTCGATTCCCATAACCAACAAGTATTTTTTTTTGCCATTTTTATATATATACTTAATACATTAAATCTTTTAAAATCAGTTTTAAATACCAAAAGTGGTTTATAAATTCCACAAAAATTATTATATGATCTCCAAATGATAAAGTTCATCATCCAATTTTTAGTTTTTCAAAAATAATTTATTTAATATATATTATTAATAATACAATTTTATTCATTTATATTTATTAAATTCTATACAAATCTCTAAACGATTTTATTAAATCTCACAAAAATTATCCTAAACTTGTATATTCTTAAACATTCCAGAAAATATTTTTATTTCAGAAAAACCGTTTATTTTATATTTCTAATTAATTTTTGTTAGTTTTAATCATAAATAAATCATAATAAATTCATTTTTCAATATTTTTGCACCAAAATTTTATATAAATTATTTCTAACTATCTAGAACTGAAATACAATTTTTAATTCAGAAATTCTTTAATTTTAATATTTATAGATATTAAAGTCATATTTTGACAATTTGAAATAATTAGATTAAATAGTCTATTTTCAAGAAGATAATTTTATAAAAATTATTTTCATATTTAACACCTTATGTTGTGACTATATTCAACTTAAAATTTTACAAAGAGACTTTTATTTATTTATTCATTAAATTTCTTATATTTAATAAACAAATTGTTTGATAAACAAATAAACGTTTATCCCCAATTCGAAGCCCTAGAAATACATGTATCCTAGAGTTATTTCCCTTACACATTATCAAATTCTTTAGGTTGATCCTTTGGGATAATTTCCAACACATATCTCGTTGTCCAGTTCAATTTCAAGCTATTACGTAAACAGTGAGTATTCCTACCCCTTTTTGCTTTTATACATTTTTGGGGTGTTACATGTACACTATTACAATTTCAAATACAAGTTTACATTTTTACAATACAATTCTAGTACTATGTGCATTGCTTACAACGTGCTTTATGCTTAGACAATACATGTGAATTACATTTGTACTTAGTGAAATCATTAACATGGTACAAGCCGACCTTAACATTGGATAGCGCTATTTGGATTGACAACCCGCCTAGATTTATTCTCCCCCTTTTTCATCGGAGAATCCGTGGCCATTGTTAAGTTATCACCCATTTATTGGATGAGTACACCACCGTTCATACAGTACATTATACAGTCACAGGGTTGATTTCGCTCATTTGTATGATACATAGTTTACATAATTGCACTGTAGCTTGCACTTGAATTGTATATCTTTTTAACATACTATATATATCAAAACTAGGAATGCTCACCAACATTTCTTATGTTGACCAAACCTATTTTTGTACATGTTTCAGGTGCAGTTTGATATAGTGCTTTAACAAGAGACATTTAGTGCCTTATTTTGATTCAGTTATTTCATCATTTATATTTCATTTAAGACTTTGTATTTCCATTCCAATGTAAGACAGTTTGTGGTTTATTCAATAATATTACATTTTAGTACCATGTGCTTTTGAACAATCGTCACTACGTGACACCTCGATGATTCCGCCATCGGTTGGGGTGTTACAGCTCAAAACAGGGTAAAGAAATGAAAGGATGGATTAAAGGCTCAAAGTTGGTAAACAAATGAAGATGTATGTTTTTCAGGTTCAAGAATGGTGGATATGAATGGAAGAAGTGATCGGAAATGGTGGTGGTTGGTGGTTGTTGATGGTGGTTAATGGTGGTTAATGGCGGTTATGGTGGTTGAAACGGTTATTGTCACAACTATCCAAGGAAGGAGCAGCTCTGATACCACTTGATAAGAAAGAGAGAAAATTAAGAGAGGAATTCGATCAAATCAAGCTGATTATTATTGATGTTAAGCCTGATTATTTATACAACGATATAAACTGATTTTCCCGCCTAAACACTGGCTATTAACTAACCATCTAACTAACATTTGAACTATCAGTTTATTACAATTCTAGTCCCTGTACATTTACAAACTTCTAAATGACACTAAAAGACTTCTCTTCGTAACACCACGTCTTTAGGTAGGTGTCAGAGCAAAGAAATTACAAAATTACCATGCTTTAGAGCTTGTAGATATTGGTACAATATGTATTGCACAAACGCCTTGATAAATGTGTGTATATATATATATATATATAATGGGGGGCAATGCACATTAGCAAGCAAAAAATAATAATAATTGTCGCACATTAGCAAAATGGTGAGCGGTGCCCATTCTTTAATTATATACTAGGTTAGAGCCCCGCGTGTACACGCGGTACATGTTCATGTCAAATAAAAAAAATTCTATAAAGATTGTAGTATGCAAATTTTATTTATTGAAATTTTATTTATTCAACAATCAGAAGATATGCAAATTTTATTTATTGAAAGTTACGTAATACAATTCATATGATTTTTGGTTGATTGTAAATTATCATAAAAAATTTTAATGTACCCAATAACAGATATATGAATTAACAAAGACGTGATTTAAAAACAAATAATAAAGACGTAATATTATTAATACTAGGTTAGAGTCCCGTGGGGACCCACGGTTCACCCGAAAGTAAAATGAAAAAAAAGTAGGAAAATAAGAATTGTATTATACGATTTGTTTTGGTTACTAAATGTTTGATAATGCAATATGTATGATTTTTGATGTTAAATGCAAAATGTCATCTAACAGTTTAATGTAACGAAATGATGGATATATCGAGTAAGTAAAGTTTAATTTGACAACTGCAAACTACATAGCATACTATCACAATATCACACATTACATCATTTGGGTAATATCTATATTCTAATCATAACTAAGCTTAAGCATAGAACACTTATCATTAGTTGGGGCTTAACGAACTTCAACCAATATCACACATTACATCATTTGGGTAAGGGTAATATCTATATTATAATCATAACTAAGCTTAAGCATAGAACACTTATCATTTAGTTGGGGCTTAACGAACTTCAACCAATGGTCCATTTTCATTACTTCAATCAAAATCTTCCAACTCTTGCTCATTATTAGCTGATTTTTCACCTTCGAAGTTGTTATCATTGTCATCACGATCCTCGGAGTGCAGCTCATTTTCAATAATTTATGAAAACCTCCACCATTGTATTCCATATTTGTGTTCTACACAAAATATAGTTGTTGTAAAGATATGGATACGGTGATAAGTAAATCAAGAAACAATCCTTAACCCACTTACTTGAATGGGTAGCTTAAATTTTCATGTTATCTCTCCAATGGTTCAAACCGATTATATAGCTAAAAAACAACTAATAAGAAAATGGGTCCAATGTCACATGCTGTAATATAAATTTCCTATATTTTATTAAAAAATAGACACCAAAAGGATCAACCCCAGACCCATTTCAACATGTAGCCAAAAGGACCCATTGTACACACACTTTAGGCAACTTTTGACATGTTACAAAAAGCCGCCAAAAAAACGTCATTATGTAAACTGTGTAAATATAGTACTTAACAATTAAAAATCTTAATAAATAACATCAAAATCATAATCAATCATTCAAATCAATGACATTAAAATAATCCACGTCTGAAATTAACTTACCCGTTATATACAAATTATTATTAACATCTTAAAATTAGCACACTTAAAATTAGCACACTTATTAAAATCAAGATGATGATTATCGTTTAGTTACAAATGATTAAAGGAACGTCGTAATATCAAAATGAAAGTCGGTCAACAATGTTAAAATGAAATTCGTAATATTAGTAACATCAGTAAATAAGATTAAAAATCTTAATAAATAACATCAAAATCGTAATCAATAATTCAAATAAATGACATTAAAATCATCCGCGTCTCAAATTGCCTTACCCATTATATACAATTTATTATTGACATCATTAGTAATCATTATTAGTTGTACCAAAAGTAACATTTTGAAAATTTATATTATCATTTAATTTTGTTGTTAAATTTGGTATGACGATTAAATGATTTTATTATTTGTTAAGGTTTATATAGTATTGTTGTGTCTCGAACAATTCTGCAAAATCGGAAATAATGTGCCTCGATTGACGTGATCGAGTAGGAATATTTATTTATATATTTGAATTATAAAAATAGAAGGATTGGTAATTGACGTGAATTGGTCAACAACGCTTAAAATTAACACAATCAAACTCAAAGACGTAAAGTCAAAAAATTGACCTCCATCAAATTAACAAAAACGTAAAAAGTTTTTACTAATATTTGATCAACAATATTAAAATTAAGGTCGTAATATTAGTAACAGCATTGAAAATTATCTTGAATACATTATATGTTTTAGGAAACTATTAAATAGATTTAAATTATATTTATTATTAAAAGAATAATAAAAGTGTAGGAAAATGAATGTACACTCCTATCTTTGGATTATATATAAATTATAAACTGTTAAATAGATTTAACATTGTTAAATAGATTTAAATAAATGTTTAAAGGAAAGTCGTATATGTTTAAAAGAATATCGTTTCATTTCAAATGATTAAAGGAAAGTCTTTGAATTATAAAAATGGGAAGGATTGGTAATTGACGTGAATTGGTCAATAACGGTTAAAATTAGCACAATCAAATTCAAAGACATATAGTCAAAGAATTGACCTCCATCAATTTAACAAAAACGTAAAAAGTTTTTATACAGATTCGGTCAACAATATTAACATTAAGGTCGTAATATTAGTAATAGCATTGAAAATTATTTTGAATACATTATATATATTTTAGGAAACTGTTAATTATATTTAAATTATATTTATTATTAAAAGAATAATAAAAGTGTAGGAAAATAAATGTACAGTGTTATCTTCGGATTATATTTAAATTATAAACTGTAAAATAGATTTAAATAAATGTTTGAAAGAAAGTCGTATATGTTTAAAAAAAAATATCGTTTCATCACAATTGATTAAAGGAAAGTTGTAATATCAAAATTAAAGTCGGTCAACAATATTAAAATGAATTTCGTAATATTAGTAATATCAATAAATAAGATTAAAAATCTTAATAAATAACAACCAAATCATAATCAATAATTCAAATCAATGACATTAAAATTATCATAAATAACATTAAAACTCTTCATAAATAACAACAAAATCATAATTTAAATTTCAAAATCAATGACATCTTGTGGTGCAACCTTAGTAACAAACATTTTGTGCTCGATTGAACACCATTTGAAGACACAGTATTCGCCAATGGAAGTATCTTTTGATTGAAGTAAATCAGGTCATCCAATCACAGTAAACCTTTACAAAAGAATTATGTATAGAAAATTTAAAATGTGTAACTAATTATAAAATAAGAATATTGTAAACATAAATGTTGAATATGCAAATAACAAACCTAGCGACTTGTGAAACAAAATCTGCACGTAATATTAATATTAGTATTAGTAATTATTAGTAATTAGTAATATATTCGTAAAAACAGTAATAGAAAATTTTAATTCGGTCAATAAGATATAAATGGGATTAAAATTAAAAATCGTAATATTAGTTTTAGTATTAGTAATATATTCGTAATTTAATTGGGTCAATTCGGTCAATAATAAATAAATGAGCTTAAAAATCGTAATATATAACATTAAATTCGATCAATTATTATTAATGTCATTAAAACTCATAATAAATAACATTAAAAAATGAATAAATCCTATTAATTGCAGGCAAGACCAATAATAATTTATAAAAATATATTAAACATAATTTCATAGTAACATTAATATAAATAAATGAGATTAAAAATCGTAATAAATAACATTCAATTCGATCAATTATTATTGTCAATTACAATTAGTAATATATTCGGTCAACAATACTATTTTTACGAATAGTAAAACTAAAATCGTAATATTAGTTTTAGTTAATATTAGTAATTATTAGTAATTAGTAATATATTCGTAAAAATAGTAATAGAAAATTATAATTCGGTTAATAAGATATAAATGAGAATAAAATTAAATATCGTAATATTAGTTTTAGTATTAGCAATATATTCATAATTTAATTCGGTCAATGATAAATAAATCAGATTAAAATTAAAAATTGCAATATTAGTATTAGTAATATATTCGTAAATTAATTCGGTCAATATTAAATAAATGAGCTTAAAAATCGCAATATATAACATTAAATTCGGTCAACAATTATTAATGACATTAAAACTCATAATAAATATCATTAAAAAATAAATAAATCCTATTAATTGCAGGCAAGACCAATAATAATTCGAACGAACAGTAATATAAATAATATTAAACATAATTTCATAAAGACATATTAAACATAATTTCGTAGTAATATTAATATAAATAAATGAGATTAAAAAATCATATTAAATAACATTTAACTTGGTCAATTATTATTAATGTCAATAACATTAGTTCTAACATACTAAAAATACATTAAAAATAATTAAATCTTATTAAACATAAACTCGAAAAAAGTAATATAAATAAATGAGATTAATAATTTTAATAAATAACATTAAATTTGGTCAATTATTATTAATGTCAATAAATAATATTAAACATCTTAATAAATAACAGTAAAAATGAATAAATCTTATTAATTGCAATCAAGACTAATCATAATTCGTAAACATACTAATATAAATAAGTGAGATTATAAATCTTAATAAATAACCTCAAAATCGTAATCAATAATTCAAATAAATTACATTACAAACATAAAAAATCGTAATTTTAATTTGAAAATCAATGACTTCTTGTGGTGGAACCTTTGTAACAAACAGCCTGTGCTGGATTGAACACCATTTAAAGACACAATATTCGCCAATGGAAATAACTTCTAATTGAAGCAAACTAAAATCGTAATAATAGTATTAGTATTAGTTAGTATTAGTAATTAGTAATATATTCGTAAAAATAGTAATAGAAAATTTTAATTCGGTCAATAAGATATAAATGGGATTAAAATTAAAAATCGTAATATTAGTTTTAGCATTAGTAATATATTCGTAATTAGTTTGGTCAATTCGGTCAATAATAAACAAATGAGCTTAAAAATCGTAATATATATCATTAATTCGGTCAATTATTATTAATGTCATTAAAACTGATACTGAATAACATTAAAAAATGAATAAATTCTATTAATTGCAGACAAGACCAATAATAATTCGTAATATTAGTTTTAGTATTATTAATATATTTGTAATTTAATTCGATCAATAATAAATAAATGAGCTTAAAAATCATAATATATAACCCTAAATTCGGTCAATTATAATTAATGTCATTAAAACTCATACTAAATAACATTAAAAAACAAAATAAATCTTATTAATTGCAGGCAAGACCAATAATAATTCATAAAGATAATTTAAACATAATTTCGTAGTAATATTAATATAAATAAATGAGATTAAAAATTCGTAATAAATAACATTCAATTCGGTCAATTATTATTAATGTCAATTAGTATTAATAATATATTCGGTCAACAATACTATTATTACAAATAGTAAAACTAAAATCGTAATATTAAAAATAAATGAGAGTTATTTCGTTCATAAATGAAGGTTAAATTGATTAATAATCAATCATTTATAATAAAAAATAAATGAGCCTTCTTATGGTAAATTGAAATTCATATTAATATCAATATAAATTCGGTCAATTATTAAAAGATAGTAATAAATAACATTAAATTCGGTCAATTTTTATTAATGTAAATAAATAACAATAATTCACATTCAAATTTCAGATTAAATGACATTAAATTCGGTTAATTATTATTAATGTAAATAAATAACAATATTTCAGAATTGATGACATTAAATTCGGTCTAATATTACAATAATATTAAAATAATTTCGAAAAATTAAAATAATTTCGAAAAACAGTAATATAAATAAATGTGATTAAATTTTTTTTCGAAAAACAGTCAATTATTACAATAATATTAAACATAAATTCGAAAAACAGTAATTGATGTGTGTAAATGTATATATATAAATAACACAAGTTCTAATTAAAACGACTCACCTAAAAACTACACACGCACGGCAAGTGTACCGGTCGCAAAGCAGTAAACAGATAAGACCGAGTATCGAACCCAAAGACGCGAATGCAACTCTAGATCACAACCTATACCGAATGCTAGCCTAAATAAATATATACTTATGTGGGGGGTTAAACTACTAATTATAAACTTAAAAGAAACTAAATATAAATAAAATAACCTTAGCTGCTTATAGGAAATAGGAGCTTGGAGAAATCGGATAGGAAGAAGGCTGGTTACTTAGGTAAAATCCCTAGACACTAGCAATAAATCCTGAATCTGGTGATTAACTTGAGACCCTATTCTTATCTAATGAACCTCCTGTCAAAGATAGCTCACTAGACTTAAGGCGGGACAGGTGCAGAAATGCTAAGATGGATCCGGATCGCCCTAGCGTACCAAAATCCCATAGAAATCAGATTAAAACCTCTCCTGGATTAAAACCCTTAAACTATGAAGCAGACTTAAACTCTAATGAAGAAAACCTAGGAAAACTCTAAACACGGACAAGTAGCG
The DNA here is from genome assembly GCA_028751855.1 of Ambrosia trifida. Classification (NCBI taxonomy): domain Eukaryota; kingdom Viridiplantae; phylum Streptophyta; class Magnoliopsida; order Asterales; family Asteraceae; genus Ambrosia; species Ambrosia trifida. Next base: position 1,685,191 of record CM054133.1, read on the forward strand.
ACTCCCGCCCTAGCGCTTGCCAACTACCGAACAATGCCTAGTTAGTTACCTAGCAAACTCGAGTTAGATTTCTCACCCTCAAGAATGGACTGCACGTCTTAGTTAATTTATTATATTAGTTTGTTATACTTGTGTCGTACTCCAACTCCAAATACTAGCACGCTAACCTAAGTTGACGAACTAGATTGATTTCAAGACCTAGGGGGTATCTCTACATGCCTAGCTCCACAAAACCAATAAACAAACTTCAAATAAAATTAACACCAACACACATATATCAAATCCAACAATAAAATTAAAGTCATGTAATCCTACACATCAAAATTAAAAACCAAAACCATTAAATACTGCATAAAACGTGTCTAGTTCATAAACCTAAGCAACCATGGAAGTCTAGTTCATCAAAATAATTAGAAACATAGATTCAAAGTCTATAAAAAACAATTTAATCATGTCTCTAAATAATTAAAACAAATAAAACAAACCCCGGGTCTTCAAATAATTAATCTTTAGTGCACCCGGACCTTCCCCGTCTCCAAAAATCCTCCAAGACTCCTCTTGGTGCGGCTGTCTTCAAATCGTTGAATGAATGGATATAAATCGTTGAATGAGTGTTCAAAGAATGAATGATTTTTCAATCATTGAATTCATTCCAAACAATCCTTCTCTCCTGTGGTGAATGTGCGATATATATAATATCAATCCCTCTTGCCGTCAATCTTTATTAACATAAATTGTGTTGACCAAGTTTGTGTGAATTGCAAGTTACACTTGGGTTTCGGCCCAAGTAACTTATATATTTTTTTTAGTTTAATTATTATTATTATTATTATTATATACTATTATAACTCTATGTTCCTGGCTCGGTTGTTCTTGGTTTGACCAAAGTTTCTCATTTACGCTCCGACGTCCATGAACACATGCTCTAAAGTGTTTGTATCTCAATTAAAATTCTTTCGTTTTAAGCTCATTCTCCACGAACACCTATAAAATAATAAAATAAATAAATAAGTACTAAAAACTAATAAAAACTATACAATGATAAAAATAGGCCAACAAACGAATACACGCCTAAAACTACTAAAAACTATATACAAAAGACTCAATTATAACTTAAAATACATAGGAGAATAGATGTGTTTTACGACACATCAGTAATTCAAATAAATTACATTAAAAACATTAAAAATCGTACCAACCAAGATTGTCCTTCGTATGTGGTAACTGTAACCTCCCTGTTATGTATGTTTTTAGACAACAGAAATTTGTTCATGGCCTTCAGCATAGTCTGGATTGACACGTTAAAAACAACATTAAAAAATAAAGAATCATTTTTGAAAATTAAATAGGCATATGTACATGAAAATAACAAATATACCAAAACTGTTGCCGAAGGGTCATGCAATACCTTGAAGAATTGAGAACCATTATGATAAGACATAATAGCGTTTGTGTCTTCGGATCAAATCCTGTTTTTCAAATGTTAAAATATAGCATTACTAAATCCGATCGAATAGTAAATCCGATTCAATATATGTCTAAAAAACCGTGATGACAATAATAAAATTAACATAAATCTGATTGAACGCAATCATTATTATCCCTTTATCACAAATCTGATTGAATATGTGTTTATCACAAATACGTTCATCACAAATCCATTTCATTAGAACATGTGATAAACACAAGAATGATTTCAAATGGTAATTAGATTATGAAATATTGAAAAGAAAAAAAAAGTAACAATAGGAATCTATAGTATCTTTGTTATCCCTTTATCACAAATCCGATTGAATATATGTTTATCACAAATCCGTTTCATTAGAACATGTGATAAACACCAGAATGATTTCAAATGGTTATTAGATTAGGAAATCTTAAAAAGAATAAAAAAATAACAATAGGAATTGATAATATCTTTGTTATCACTTTATAATAAATCCGATTGAATATGTGTTTATCACAAATCCGTTTATCACAAATCCATTTATCACAAATCCGTTTCATTAGAACATGCGTTTAAGAAGAATGATTTCCACGTAAAAGAATAAGAATTTTCATTCAGTTTGATTTGTTCTTAATAATGTTAACAATAAAAAAAAAGTCAAAATAATAATAGGAATCAACATTAGAAGAGTAGTATGGATGTTTACCTTTAATCAGTTGTGGATAATCAACAAATGATGCAAGGTGAAGAAGAAAGATTGAAAGATTTGTTAGGAATTAGGAAGAATAGGAAAGTTTTGATATGGAGAATGAAAAAAAATAAAAGAAAAAGGTTTTTATAGTCATAATTTGGAGCTCCATATTAGTTGTTGGATCATAAAGGCCATCTCTAAGGCCTTGATTCAACCCAAGTGACCTCAATTATTATATAGATAGAATAGATGATTGAAAATTATTTTGAATATTTTTTTTGGAAGGTGATTTTCTATGTTGTGGCAGAGTTCATCACAACCCCCCAGAAGGGGATCCCCTAGCCACTCTACAATGGTCAGACTATGTTGTCTTAACCGGGTCCACGCTGACGCGAGAGTGGCTGGCCCACAAGCGAGTTGAGGCTGCGCATAAGGGGCACTAAGGCCTACACCTGGAAAATTTCCCGCCACCTGCCACTTGACAGATGTTGCACCCTCCACAAGAGGCAAGCCTCTCTGGAGTAAATGCACCGTAATAGAAAACCGGGGGGCCATCAGAATCAAACATGGCCCCTCCAAAGAGAGTAGGCTCAACCATCACTTGGCAAAATATCCAACCATAAATGTTGAAAGTAGGAATTGAACCCTTGATCACCTAAGTGAACATAAGGCCTCTTCACCACTCCACAACTATGGAAGGATAAAAAATTATTTTGAATATAGTATATATTTTAGGAAACTGTTAATTACTGACAAAATTTATTTTATTAATACACAATTAAATGATTGAGGAATTTATCATTTATTTACAAATAAATTTCAAGTAAATGCTAATTAATGAATTATAATTTTCGTAATAATTATATGATATACATTCATCTCTGCCAATAAAGTCCAATCAGAATTTAAAAATTCTTATTAATGTCAATAAATAACATTAAAACTGCTACAATCTCAATAAAACTTATTAATTGCAATAAAGTTCAATCAGAATTTAAAAATTCTTATCAATGTCAACAAATAACATTAAAACTCTTAATAAATAATATTAAAACTGCTACAATCTCAAATAATGAATCATTCAAATCAATGACATTAAAACACTACTAGAAAACTGGGCTATTGTCACCAAAAATTGCTACCTAAAAAAATGGTAGCAAATTTAGCAACCGATTTTACACCAAAATATGTATTATAAGATAAGGTGACTAATCGGTTGCAAATTTTCTCACCGTTTATTTTTTGTGGTAAATTCGTGAGGAAAATAATAAGAAAGAATTAAAAAAAATATTTTATTAAAAAAACAACAAACCTATTGAATTGTTACCACCTTAGCGGTAGCAAATTTAGTGACCTATTTCTTAAAGCGTAATGTGTGTATATATATGTGGTAGCTAATCAGTGGAAAATTTTGAGACTAAATTGCTACCATATTAGCCACGATAAAACTGGGCTATTTTAACCAAAAGTTGCTACCTAGAAAAATGGTAGTAAATTTAGCAACCGATTTTACACCAAAATATGTATTATAAGATAAGGTAACTAATCGGTTGTAAATTTTGACACCGTTTATTTTTTGTGGTAAATTCGTGAGAAAATAATAAGAAAGAATTAAAAAATAATAATTTATTAAATAACATTCTGACCACCTTAGCGGCAGCAAATTTAGAGACCTATTTCTTAAAGCGTAATGCATATATGGTAGCTAATCAGTAGTAAATTTTGAGACTAAATTGCTACCATATTAACCACGATAATTAACATTACGCCAAAATAGGCCTACATCCACACTTTTTCTAAAACAGTCTTACCACACTTTCAATTAATTGTGTGGCTAAAGGTCAAAAATCACATTTCCAAACCTTCTAGCCTACCTTTAGCTACACATTTTGTTTATTCATGTGACCATCGTACACCCGTTCAAAACTTTTAGCAACACTTTTGGAAAAAAAAATGTAACAATTAGTAGCGACACTAGAAAGTGTAGCCAAATTTGATCCATAGCCACAACATTTGTTCGATTTTTTATTCATGAGACCAAAATTACATCTTTTGGAAACCTTTAGCCACAATTTACGAAAAAAAAAAGTGTCATTTTGTAGCCACACTTAATGAAAGAAACAAAACCGGTAACTATAAATATTTTATCATCAATTAGATCCAATGATGGTTAATTGGATCCAATGATGGTCAGTTAGGCTCAAAGACGGTCAATTAGATTCAATCATTGTTACTTAAACCCAATGATGGTCAGTTAGATTCAATCATTGTCACTTAAACCCAATGAAGGCCATTTAGACCCAATGATAGTCAATTAGACCCGATGATGGTTAATTAGAACCAATGATGGTTAATTACACCAATGATGATCATTTGGATCCAATGATGGTCAAATAGATCCAATGATAATCAGTAAGCTCAATGATGGTTAGTTACATCCAACGATGGTCAGTTAGGCCCAATAATGGTTAGGTAGACCCAATAATTGTCACTTAGACTCAATGATGATCAATTAGGCCCAATAATGGTCAATTAGGCCCAATGATGGTCAATTAGTTAGATATTTATAGATACACACACAAACACACATACATAAAAACTATTGTGATACTACTAAATCGTTGTCATCGATCAAATTATTGATTCTAAAATTTTAATTTTAAATAAATATTAAACTCACTTTGCTATGACTTAATACTTATCAATAAATCGTATACAATGCATGTATTTTTCTAAGAAATTAACATATATCTATAAGGCTATGGGGTATGGTATCGGGGAAAGCATCGGTAAGCTGATGTGGCTCACTTCCCCTTCGGGGAACACCACCCCCCTACATAATATCGGTGCCCACGGGAATATATCCCCGTTCTCCCCGATTGAAATTTGTGTTTATGTAACACTTTTTATGAAAAGCTGTGCATTAATATTCTATAATAATATTATTATATAATAAATGAGGGTAGGAGAGGAAAGGGGTAACAAGGGGGAACCATTTCCTTTATTTGGGGGAGGAGAATGGAGAGATGATGTGGCGCTGATGTGGACAAGAGGGAAGAAGGGGGAAGGGGGAACCACACCCCTCAGCCTAATAGATTAATAGGGTTGGGTTATTTTACAAAGGCTACAAAAAATGAGAAGGGTGAGAAGCCACTAGAAAATGACATGTGTCCAAAGGATTAACAAGTGGGAGGGGTAATTTTGTCAAAAACATATGCACATGCAAGTCACATGCCATTTCCACCTTCATTTTTAAATGCCCGTAACTTTTTTATACGTCATCCTTTTTAAAAAAAAATTATACCATAAAATTGAGCGTCTTTTTATCTTTAATATGAGTACCATATTGCTATACTTTTGAAAAAAAAAAATTTCAAAACCCACTTGCGTAAGACACAATGGAATGTAAAACACAATATAATGTAAAACACAATGAACACAAATTAAATATAGGGTATAAAACACAATCAATAGTCTAGTAAAACACAATGGACGACATACTAAAGACACAATGAATAGAAGACTAAAACACAATAAATACTTTTGAAAAAAAAAAAGTTGAAAACCCAGTTGCGTAAAACACAATGGATGACATACGAAAGACACGATGAACAGAAGACAAAAATACAATGAATACTTTTGAAAAAAAAGTTAAAAACCCAAATGTGTAAAACACAATGGACGACATATAAAAGACACAATGAACAGAAGACTTAAACACAATAAATAATAGACTCTACACAATGAACAACATATAAAACACAATGTACATCTAAATACAAAACTCATTTGCGTAAAACACAATTAAAAGCATACTAAAAACACAATGGACAAAGTTAAATCATTTGTAGACTAAAAAAACATAAATAACATATTTATAAAGCATACATGCATACTATAACACAATGAACGAGCAGAAAGACACAACGGAGAAGAAAACCCATTTAGCACAAAAAAAAAATTTCAATTTTAATGTAGCAATGTGGTACTCATATTAAAGATAAAAAAACGCTAGTTAATATGGTGAAATTTTTTTGAAAAAAAAATATCGTATGAAAAAGTTATAGACGTTTTAAAATGATGGGGGGAATTGACATGTGTATTGCATGTGGAGAGAGAAAGTCAACAAATGTGGTTTTCCCTTTATGTCCTTCTTCTAATTTATTATTTATTCTTTTCAAACAAATTAATCTCAACCCTTCAAATATATGATCAATGGATCACAATCCTTCTCAACATTCATAGAAAAAGTATTTTGTGTATTTAATCCTAACCCTATATTAATATACATATATGAAGTACAAGATAGTCATTTAACACAATTTTTAATGTGTATAACCATTTGAAGCTTAGTGTACAAGCTTTTAAAGCACATAATATTAAAAGCAGCCTTAAAACAACTTTTGAATTCCCGCTCATTTCTCTCTTGAAACTATTTTGAACCTGGTAGAGGACCATTTTGAAATTTAAATCAGCCTACAAATTAAAGAAAATTATCATCTTCCCATTCTTTTGTGTAATCGCAGAAGTCACAGAAATGGGAGAGAGAGAGAGAGAGAGAGAGAGAGGGGGGGGGGGGGGGTTCTGCCAGAGGTTTATGGTAAGGCTTCTCTGGTTAGAGTGAAAGACGAACCCTATTTCCTCTCGATTCTGTTTTTTGTCGTCGCTGCTCACTTTTCATATCGTCCGGTGGCATCATCCCCCTTTGATTATGTGCCGTCATTATTTTACCGTATGAGATAAGTTTGAGTTTTTCTTATTATAATCTTGATTTTTAGGGCCTTTATGTGCCCAAAAGGGTTTCTTTGCATTTAATAGTTGTTTTTTTATGTCTTTTATGGGGTTTGTGCATTATATTAGTTATAGTTTATAAAACGTTGGCTACAGCATCACAATTGCTAATTTCTTTTCATTGGTATTACAGCATACAATATGATTGTGTATGCGAGTCTTGCAGTTTGTCATAACACATACACCTGTGTTCAAGAAGCTATAGACAGCGAATCCTACAAAGGAATGTCAAGTCCGTTAAGTGTTGTTCGGTTTGGTTGTCTTGTTTCATTAATATGTAGATTGAATATAAAGTTACATTACATAGGGGAAAATAAAATATTTAAATATGCTAATATTTTATGGAGAAAATAGCTTTACACTGTCTTTAGTGAATTTATCGAATGATATATATGTTTTATAATCCAATGCTTTGGGGATGTTATTAAAAACAGTTAATTATAAATTGAAAATTAATCAAGTTTTTAAAATTAACATTGTAGGTCGGCTTTGTTAGCTAATTTTTTTTTCTGCACGCATCTCATGTTTGTGTTGTCTTACAGAGGGATTCCGTCGGGCTCACGAGTTAAAACAACGTGTTATAGTTTTGTTTGCAAGCTATGGAACAGCATATCAGACTTCAAGATGGTATTGTGATTTTTATCTTTTGTGATTCATCTTAGATTTGGTCTGTAATAATGTTGTTAGGCTTTTTAAATAACAAAAGGCTTATTTCTGCATTTTCTATTTTTGTGACAAACTACTATGTTTATATGGAGATCGGTTATACAGTAGCCCAAAACCCCAAACCAACCTAGCGGCACAACATATGGAACCTTGGAACCAGACCCATTAAACCACTAGAAAATGAGCCGCTGCCAAGAAAGGTTTGGTTTCGGTTCTGAAAACGACTAATTTTTAATTGTTTATCTAATTTCTTTTTCTGCTTGTTTGCTTACTCTTTTGTTGTCCGTGTAAACATACTACTACAGGGTGACAACCATATAAATTCCTCAACAAAATTAGGCCCTTGGAGAAAGGTTAGTAGGAAACTTGGTTTACCTATTGCAATCTCAATTCTCATTCATGTTTAATATGTTTCGCAGATTGTGGTTGGATTTGTCATTTATAATGCTTCATACTATGAATGTCGCAACACTCAAGTAGTATACTAGAACTCTTTGACTAGACGTGGCAAAATGGTCAAATTTGGCGGATTTTCTACATGAGCTGGTTTATCCATTTTTTAGGCTTGAACTCGAGCTCAATGAAAGACTTGAGGGAGCTCGAGTTGCTCAATTCAACCGTGACTTGTTTGCAGCCCTAGGTTCTCTCTTCTTTTTATTTGTAAGAAGTTATATTTATCTGTGGTAAAACATAGTCTACTTTTATGCATTTGAATTGTTTCCTATGATTGTATTTGTTTGGTTTGTGCAACTCACTTGATCCGTTATTATTAGTTTGTTAATTCAAACTTCTTGATTCTATTCATTGCTTATTTTATAGATTGAAAAGTTGAATTTGGTTATCAAAGAGCTTGTTAAAGAAAAAGATAAAGATAAAGAAAGGTTCGAAGGAATTATTGCGGGCTTGGTGGCTGAAAAAAGAAAAGGATAATGCGGATAAAGAGGCTATGCACAATAGAATTGCACAAATTGAAGCTATGTTAACAGATTCGTGTCGAAAATAGGCTATAAACACTTAGACATGAATGTTTTGAAGTTTTTCATGGATAATTTTGGTTATTTGATGTTTTAGTTGGTGTTTTTATTAAAGTCTTTTATATGATTTTAAAGTTGGAAAAACTGTAACAAATTTGCTTTATAAAATTTGAGATTTTGTATTATTTGGTTGTTTTATGTAATATAGTTTTTTTTTAAATGTAATTGAATTAATAAAGCAGGAAAAAAAAACATGTAGAAAAGTTAAATGGTAGCAAATTTGTAATGAAAGTGGTGGCTAAATGGTAGCAAATTTGTAATGAAAGTGGTGGTTAAATGATAGCAAATTTTCAATGAAAGTGGTGGTTAAATGATAGCAAATTTTCAATGAAAGTGGTGGCTAAATGGTAGCAAATTCTCAATGAAAGCGGTGACTAAATGGTAGTAAATTCTTAATGAAAGCGGTGACTAAATGGTTGCAGACTAAATGGTACCAAAACGGTTACAAAAAAAGGGTGTAAATTTTCAATAAAAATGGTGTCTAAATGGTGGCAATATCGGTGGCTAAATGGTACAAAAATGGTAGTAAAAGACCTTCCTAAAACATTGTAGGAGCGGGTAGCAATAATTTTAACCGTTTTTGTGGTGACAAAAATATGGTAGCAATATAAAAATGGTAGCTATTTGGTGGCATTAGGGCAACAGATACGTGTGTTTTTGTTACCGCATTCTCGGTTGCAAAATGGTGGCTACAGAGCAATTGCTACTGTTATGTGACCGAAAATGTGGTGACAATAGCCCAGTTTTCTAGTAGTGAAAACATCCGCGTTTCAAATTGCCTTACACATCTTTAATAATCATTATTAATTGTGATTGAAGTAATATAATTCTTTAACAAAAAGTAACATTTTGAAAATTTATATTAGCATTTAATTTTTGTTGTTAAAATAGGTTCAAAATTGTCATTTGTAAGAAAAGAAAATAGGTTCAAAATTGTCGTTTGATTAAGTATCAATTGTCGTTTCATGACAATTGATTAAAGGTGAGTCGTAATATCAAAATTAAAGTCGGTCAACAATATTAAAACTAAATTCGTAATATTAGTAATATCAATAAATAAGATTAAAAGTCTTAATAAATAACATCAAAATCATAATCAATCATTCAAATCAATGACATTAAAATCATCCATCTCTCAAATTGCCTTACCCATTATCTACATATTATTATTGTCACATTAAAATTAGGAAACTAAAAATTAGCATACGAATTTGAGACCATGATGACTTGAATCGTGTAATTGACAATTGATTAAAGGAAAGTCGTAATATCAAAAGGAAAGTCGGTCAACAACATTAAAAGTAAATTCGTAATATTAGTATTAGTAATATCGATAAATAAGATTAAAAATATTAATAAATAACAACAAAATTAGCACGCTTAAAATTAGCACACTTATTGAAATGATTTTGATAATTATCGTTTAATGAGAATTGATTAAAGGAAAGTCATAATATAAAAATTAAATCCGGTCAACAATATTAAACTGAAATTCGTAAAAATAGTAATATCGATAAATAAGATTATGAATATTAATAAATATCAACAAAATCATAACCCATCATTCAAATAAATGACATTAAAAACATCCGCGTTTCAAATTGCCTTACCAATTATATACAAATTATTATTGACATCTTAAAATAGAAATATCGATAATCAATTAGTAATTGACGTGAATTCATTAAAGACGCTTAAAATTAGCACACGAATGTATCGCCATTTTGATATTAATCGTGTAAATGATAATTGATTAAAATAAAGTCATAATATCAAAATGAAAGTCGGTCAACAATATTATTTTTACGAATAGTAAAACTAAAATCGTAAAATTAGTATTAGTATTAATAATATATTCGGTCAACAATACTATTTTTACGAATAGTAAAACTAAAATCGTAATATTAGTATTAGTCAATAAGAAATAAATGAGATTAAAATTAAAAATAGTAGTATTAGTTTTAGTATTAGTAAGCCCTGCGTACGGCTGGGTCCATATAATGTATATATGTATGGCCATCGTGGGGGCAAAAGTAAAGTTGCACTAATTTTAACGTTATTTTACTAATTTCGTGAAAATAACGTTAAAAATGACGGACGGTTAATCATGCATCATGTGGTGGCGTTGATAGCCAAAAGACAAGGGGGTACATGCACCAATCGGGTTTGTCCCGATTGCTAAGTGTTATGTGCCTTATGTCCAAGGCTTGATACAAAACCACTATCGAGCCAGGGGTTTCACTGGAAGCAGTCTCTCTATTCCCACGAGGTAGAGGTAAGGCTGTCTACTTCTTACCCTCCTCAGACCCTACCTTAGCTTTTGCTATTGGTGGGATTAACTGAGTATGATGATGATGATGATGATTAGTTTTAGTATTAGTAATATATTTGTAATTTAATTCGGTCAATAATAAATAAATGAGATTAAAAATCGTAATATTAGTATTAGTAATATATTCGTAATTTAATTCGGTCAATAATAAATAAATGAGATTAAAAATCCTAATAAATAAATTAAATTCGGTCAATTATTATTAATGTTAATAAATAACATTAAAACTCATAATAATTAACATTAAAAATGAATAAATCTTATTAATTGCAGTCAATACCAATAATAATTCAAAAAAAAAAAATAGTAATATAAATAAATGAGATTAAAAATTTCCTATTTATCTTTTATTTAGTTTCCTAGTTTCCTACTCTATAAATTAGGGTCTAGGGTTTATTGTGTAATTAGTTTTTCATTGAATTTTAATTGAAAAGAACTTTGTTCTTGGAACCTATGGTTCGTTTATCGTCTTTGATTATCAATTGTTCTTGAGCCATTTGATCACTTCCGAAACTGCATCAGTTGGTATCAGAGCTCTTTGTTTTCAAATGGCTCGACGTGAAGACGAGTGTTTTCTTGTTCGAAGATTCGCCGCCAGAGTAGGAAACATTGGCGTTTCAAATTGACTTACCAATTATCGACAAATTATTATTGACATCTTAAAATTTGCATATTAATATTGAAATGATTTTGATGATTATCTTTTAATGAGAATTGATTAAAGGAAAGTCATAATATAAAAAATTGAATTCGGGCAATAATATCAAAACATAATTTCGTAAAAATAGATTAAACATAATTTCGTAAAAATAGTAATATAAGTAAATGAGATTAAAAATCGTAATAAATAACATTAAATTCGGTTAATAATCTCAATAAATAACATTAAACTCATAATAAATAACATTAAAAATGAATCAATCTTATTAATTGCAATCAATACCAATCATAATTCGTAAAAATAGTAATATAAATAAATGAGATTAAAAATATTAATAAATAACCTCAAAATCGTAATAAAAAATTCAAATCAGTTACGTTAAAAACACCCGCATTTGAAATTGATTTACCAATTATCGACAAATATTTATTGACATCTTAAATTAGCATATTACTATTGAAATGATTTTGATGATTATCGTTAAATGAGAATTGATTAAAGGAAAGTCATAATATAAAAAATTAAATTCGGTCAATAATATTAAACATAAATTCGTAAAAACAGTAATATAAATAAATGAGATTAAATTTTTTAATAAATAACATTAAATTCGGTCAATTTTTATTAACATCAATAAATACTATTAAACATAATTTTGTAAAAATAGATTAAACATAATTCCGTATTAATAGTAATATAAATAAATGAGATTAAAAATCATAATAAATAAAATTAAATTCGGTCAATTAATATTAATGTCAATAAATAACATCAATTGTAACATAATAAAAATACATAAAAAATGAATAAATCTTATTAATTGCAATCAAGACCAATCATAGTTCGTAAAAATAGTAATATTAATAAATTAGATTAAAAATCTTAATAAATAACCTAAAAATCGTACTAAAAAAATTCAAATCCATTACATTAAAAACATCCGCGTTTGAAATTGACTTACCAATGATTGTCTGATTATTATTGACATCTTAAAATTAGCACATTACTATTGAAATGATTTTGATGATTTTCATTTAATGAGAATTGATTAAAGGAAAGTCATAATATAAAAAATTAAATTCGGTCAATAATATTAAACATAAATTCAAAAAAAAAAAAATACAAATAAATGAGATTTAAAATTTTAATAAATAACATTAAATTCGGTCAATTATTATTAGTGTCAATAAATAATATTAAACATCTTAATAAATAACATTAAAAATGAATAAATCTTATTAATTGCAATAAAGACCAATCATAATTCGCAAACATAGTAATATAAATAAATGAGATTATAAATCTTAATAAATAACCTCAAAATCGTAATCAATAATTCAAATAAATTACATTAAAAACATCAAAAATCATATGTGGCAACTGTAACGACATTGCATATGATGTTTTTAGATAAAAGAAATTTGTTCATGGCCTTCGGCACAGTCTGGAAAGACGTATAAAAAATTTTAAAAAATCATTTTTTAAAATGAAATAAGCATATTAACACAAAAATAACAATCAACATCAACGGACCAAACACGTGGAAATTGACATTCATTTTATCCGTGAAAAAGTACGCAGATGCGATATTCGTGTCTTACACATTTATTGTATATTATTATTGTAATTGTCATTTACCTTATTTAGTGTTAAGTGTTAGATTGATTAGGAAAGACTTGTATATATACCCATGATTATTATTAATGAAGGCAATCAATCTTTGACCATTGACACCATTTGTATGTGATGGTGGTCCACCGGAGCTACAATATCATCGGAAGCTTTAAAAACAATGATAGGCGGTAAATGGAATCGGTTATTGCTCAAGTACAAGCAAGACTATCTTCACATAATGCCTTCAGATTGCCACATCAAATTTATTTACTTGCAGTTCGGCTTGAAACTCATTGTGTTCCTGTGCAAAACAAAACAGTAAAAATCTCCCTAAATCCTATTTTTACAAGCTAATCCAAACCGGGGGAGAAGCTACCATTCTTTGCAAAACATGGACCTAATGACCTGTAAATGCATACAAAAACCATGCCAGAATAAGCTATATTCCCATCAGTATGATCTAGTGTCAACAGAACCGACTTCATACGGATCATTTGAAGATGAAGCAGAATATTGATTTTTACTGTTTTCTTCAAAGCTGCCCCTCATTGTTTGGAATCTCAAATCTTCGAAATGGGGACTTAAGTCTCGCGGGGTTGGATCAGGAACAGATATTCTGCCTTGCAGCATACCGACAACCTCGGACATAGTAGGCCTCTGTGAAGGAGATCCATTTGTGCACAAGATTGCCACTTTAACCACGGTCTCGGCTTCTTCTTTGTTGATCTTAGACCCCATCCTCTCATCAAATAGCTCATCACATTTTTTACTAGCTTGCAAACGACAAGCCTGCAACCAATATTTGCCCTTATAAATCTCATATTATTATATATTGTATGATAAGTGTGTGTATATATATATATGTGTGTGTGTGTGTGCATGCGTGTGTGTAGCAAAAGTAGAGATGGATTAATACCCAATCTAGAAGACAAACACTATCATTGTTTGGTATGTATTTGTTGTTGCTCTTTCCACTCACAATTTCCAAAGCCAAAATTCCAAAGCTATATACATCTGCCTTGTTACTTAAGTGACCCCAAAGTGCGTATTCCGGTGCCATGTATCCTCTGCAACAACCATGTCAAGGGTTTACAATACTCCGCCAAAATGATCAAAACCGGTGATTTTTCACACAGGTCCGGTCAAGTTGGTTGAATTGAACCACAATACTTGATGTGTATATAATTTAATTGTTAAATATTAAGACTCAGATAATACAACACATTGAAAATACACTTTAGATGATTTTCGACCCACTTTCTTTTTAAGTAACTTTTACTCAGCCCATCTGACCCGTTGGAGATAATATATAACCCAAGTTGACTCATGTATAAATTAATTGGTCGAAATTTCTACCAATGAAGAAAGACATACATTGTTCCAGCAACTCGTGTGCTAACATGAGTCCTGTCATCCTCGTGTAACCTAGCCAATCCAAAGTCTGATATTTTTGGATTAAGATCTTTATCAAGCAGGACATTAGTAGCTTTGATATCTCTATGTACAATTTTAAGTCTTGATTCTTCATGAAGAAAAGCCAAACCTTCAGCGATCCCAACACAAATTTTGAACCTTGTCGGCCAATCCAAGATCAATTGACTTTGATTCCATTCTGCAAATACGTTAATCATCTTGCATGTAAACACAATAATAATAAGTTAACAATAAGAAATGTTAAAGGGGGTATGAAAAACACTCACCAAAGAGTGCATTTGCAAGGCTATTGTTTTCCAGGTACTCATATACAAGCAACAATTGATCTTCTTCAATACAGCATCCGTGAAGTTTTACAAGATTTGGGTGCTGCAAACAAGATATCACACCAATCTCATTTAAGAATTCGCGATTTCCCTGCCTTGAACAAGAAGAAAGCTGCTTCACAGCAACTACGGTACCATCACGTAATGTACCCTGCACCATTAAACAGCAAAGTTTTAGTTTCCATGCACACGTTTCTAATAATGAACCACCAAATCCACCATGTGCTAGATTATTGCCTTGTAAACAGGTCCGAAGCCGCCTTCCCCTATTTTGCTTGTAGCATTGAAGTTTCTTGTAGCGGCCTTTAGTTGTTTGAAAGAGAATGACACTGTTTTCAGTTCCACCCCTTCCAAATCTGTTCAGAGCACATCATTTACATAAACAAAGACTGCATTATATGATAACTTCAGAATATGTTGGCCCGAACCGCTTAGGGTTTCAAAAAAAGACAAACCAAACCGGCCGAGTTGAGCTGGTCGGCTCCGGCAGACGGTATTACTGATTTAGGCATTTAATGGTTAGGTTTTCGTGGTCTGAACATTTTTATATATTTTTGCATTAAATTTTTACAATAATAAAGATGCTTATTGGTTATAAAAATTCGCAACACTACATATTCCAAAAACTTAAAGAAATAATATAGATAGCGAGAGTCAAACATCCACTTTGGTTTACACGGCCAGTTCCAAGTTTCAAACCTGACCAAACCATTACAACCTCAAACCACGAAAACAAAACTGTTTGGATCTCAAACCAGCGAAATAGCTTCGGTTTGTGTGGTTTGGTCTGTCTCAACGGCTTTTGAACACCTTCAGATCCTAATGTTTATGCATATATATAAAATCTATAAGAAAAGCTATACCGTTGTCATTCCTTTTTCTGCCTTTTGAAAAGAATTTCCACCAGACGACAGCCAAGATAATTAGCAGGAGACACAGCCCCATAATTGCAAAACCAACATAAGCAACTGTGTTCGTGTTTGTCTTCCCATGAACTGAACAGGTTTTAGAATCTGCCAGCAGGAGTTTACTAGTAAGCCAGTATAAGGGTAAATAATTTACAACAGGACAAGACTCTATTATAAGTAGCTTGATTCTTATCAGGCGATGTAAAGAAACATGATTCTCATAAAAGGCAGTATTGTAAGGTCACAAAGTCAGTGTTATGGTGCTATTCGTAACAGTAAAGATCTGCTTTAATGAACTTTGACTAGCTATCTTTATATATTTTCTAGTTACATAGTTTTCAAGTGAGTTATTCTGTTTGTTGGTTGTAATTTTCTTATCTGGTATGCACATTATGAATAACATGTTTTCATCAGTTTATGAATAAAAAGTAAACCCAAAAAGTCTTTAGTATCTTAAAAAAATATGATAAGACTTTTGACATCATCAAATAGGAGAGATTGTTTCCCTATACCGACCATGAAGTGTGTAATCAGTGAAGTCTAGAGAGCATGTTGCTTGTTAGTCAGCAACATGAACGTTGAGTTAGGAGCCATGTTAGTTATGTATAACACTAATTGAAAGTCTTCAATGTTGGCTTGGCCTTAACCTATTCCTTGTAACTAATGTTGGTGGAAATGGCCGTACTCTATAATGATCTTCTATGAAGATCGTTCAATTAGCCTAAGATGAAGCAGAAGATAGAGCTACTGCACCTAGTGGCATTGATGTCTACTTGCAAATCTGCATAGGGACACTTGGTCTGATAAACGCCCTCACTATCTTAGATGTTGCCTCTCTGCTTTCCTTCCTAATTATCTTGTTTATATTTACCACCTAAATGTATTTAGAGATCATATCTTCTTATGTAATCAAAGTCTATATAAAAAATCGCAATGTTGAGTTGCTTTAGGATACATTTCCCGTATCCATTGCATTTAAAGAGCTGTGCTTATAATGTCTGCAAAAGCAAAAAGAACCTCAACTCTACATAAAGCATATCAGTTACGATGAGTATTGCCCGTGTAAGTAATGCACTACTCAGGCATAAATATCCTCCTTACCAACATAAGTGAATGTTCGCTCAACAACTAGAATTCAAGTATTTACTAAGAGAGAAAACAATATTCAGCAATCCCAACATATGTGTGAAGCTAATCCACTTATAGAGCATTGAAGGTGATAAGTGTTACGTGAATATCATGATTTTGTTGTTCAATGGGATTTGTCAGGTTTATCTTATTCTATTTATTTCATTCAGGTCTTGCAATTCATATCACTTCTTTAGTAAAAAAAAAAAAAAAAAAATTAAACATTGAATAACATTGTCTATAGTGGTGACAAATCCGACTCATTTCCTTTTATGGGTCGATTTGGGTTATTTTATATACTTAAATGGGTCAATGTAAAACATTTATCTAAAAAGGGGAACCATTCAAGTAGGATAAAAGTCATCCAAAGTATATTTTTATTGCATAAAAACTCTTCAATTGTTTTATTCAAAGACTTCGTGTTTATTATTATAATATTATTACTACAATATAGATTTTGTAATGAAACCTGACACTAATTTTTATACAAACATTTAAAAGAATAGAAAGAGAGTATATGCAGGTCAACCCAACCAAAAACAGGGCCAATTGAAATTGTAACAAACGATGACTTAATTTAACACAAACAAGTTTTGACCCGTTACCCAAGGCTGCCCATCATGCCAGTTATAAGTAGTTGTTAAGGCATGAAATCTTATCTATAAGTTACATTTCTAGCTAGAGTAAAATGTATAATACTCACATGGGTTGACAGAGATAGCTGATACGAGAGGCCCATACCGTCCTCTCTTGGGAAAACGTGCTGTCCCTTTACCAGCCCAGTAAAAACGTATCTCTAATATGTTATTAATCACGCTTGCATTGAAAGGTACTACAAGAGGCCTTCGAATCCCAACTTCATTTTCAATATTGAAGTCCCGTTTAGCAAGTTTTCCCTGAAGTACAAACAAATTCAACGCCTAGGTTTACAGTAAAATAATTAAACTTAGTCGGATTATCACCTGTATATAGATATCAAATATTCGCCTGCCAAGACTTCTGTATGTGGTATCATTAGTATACTGTATTTCAGCGAAGTGGAGATTAACAATATAATCACCATTTTCTAAACAATAGCTGACATAAGTAAGAGAGAGAGGAGAGAGGCGTGCTGTTGTGTAAAGAGATGATAGGTTGTTTGTTGAATCATTCTGCACAGATTCTACATAAAGGTTTGTTTGAATATTGTCATCAAGGAAGTCTCCAGTGCTACTAAGTCCCCAATCATTATTACGGCCTTTATGGAAACTTCCTGCACCACCATCAAACGACGCATCTCCTTCATATTCAACATCTTTATTACCTTCTTTAACCTTCAAATCATCTCCCCCACTGTTAACATGTAAGGAGCAACCATCTGTAATAACAAATCAAATGAGAATAGTAATTGTCAAATCACATATATGGGACCCACTAACACAATCATAAATAAACAACATGAATAGGATCTAACTTGTTTTGATAAAACGAGTACGTCATAGTAGAATTTTTATGCTTTTATCTATATCAGTTCTAAAATGGAATTTGAAGCAAGAAGTACATCTTTAGTCACAGTGGGTTGATAAACAAGAAGACGGAGAAGCATTACACATAAATTAAATACATAAATAAAATAATATATTATGGTAATTCAAAGATGTGTGCTCAAATATAAACCACTTACATCTGGGACACTTGGCATCCTTTGTGCATGGAAGTATATCCTGTCTATTTATGATATAAATGTAAGAGAGAAATGGGAAAAAGCATGACTCCTAAGATAATAAAACACTTATGATGCATAGAATTATAAATAATGAGAAGCGGGGCTGTTTATACAAAAATTGAATAATACGTACTGTGACTTAAAGTCACAATTACCAATTAAAAACAAAAATCCCAACACCCTAATTGAACTATACCAACAAGTTAACTTATACTTACAATGTGTTCCCCGATGAAGAACTCTTAAACAGGTTCAGGTATAGATTCCTTATACAAAAGATAAAAATGGATCAGTATAACTATAACCAACTTGAAAAAATGACAAGAGTTGCATAAAACGGAAAAATATGAAGGCAAGATAGATGAGGTTTCTCACATGTTGGGTCGGCATGTAGGTCGATCAGGCCCTTGCAAGGTAAAATTGTTGTAGGATAGGTCGCTAAATCAAATGAAATCAAACATGTGATGAAAGTTGTTATAAAATAATTTTATCAGTGGTTAATCATGTGATGTGAAACTGATAAAAACAGATTGTCATCAGTACTCCATCCATACTCCCTAGAGATATGGATCTTTGACTTAACAGGTGAAACCGATTAAGTTTCAATTCAAAATACACCTAAATCATGTTGAATATCAACAAGTGTTTTCACTTAAGGTATTTGCACATGTCAAAACAGATTTGGGCTGAAAAGAATAATATGAGTACCGGTCAAAACATGTAACGTCAGGTTGACTAGAAAAACATTTTTGTCCACCTTTTAAGAAGAAACCATATTTATGCATTTATTATGATCACAAAAAGAAGCTTATTATAACAATATTCTAAATCTTTGAATAATATTGATTTAGAAGGTTTTACGCGTTACATATAGACAATAGGTGATTTTCAACTCGTTCCTCTTTTAGCTAGTTCTTTTTCTTAAAATGGACCATAACTTCCATCTCTAGGTATTGTTATCAGTATTTTTTTAGTTTTTGAAGCTGAAAATTAATCCGTTACACTTTAAAGGTTAAAGTAAAACTAAATCCTTCTTCTATAGAACATCCATGAAAAATACATACATGGTAGCTCCTTCTATCAGAAGTGAGTCTGGTATATCTCCACTTAGCATGTTCTCAGTCAAAAACCTATTCAGACCACATCACATTTATTAATGAGAAACGTAAATATGTGCATACACATACATGCATAAAATATATATAACTATGTGTGTAATAGATATATATACACACATGTACATGCATAAATGTGCACAGTGTTCAAAATACCATCTAAAACTATACTGACTTGGTAATACTTACACATAACGTAAGCTCCTACCAATGATGTCACGGGATATTCCCCCTATTAACTTGTTAAAGCTCACATCCCTGTTCAATTTACAGAATAATAGATACCATTGATTATATTGACTTAAACAATTCACAACCCATAAATATAAAACGCTTACTAAATAACAGATTATGCCGCATACAAAAAGTTAGCATTGTTACACCTATTCATATTTGAGCATAATACATTTAATGGAATCATTGCATATGCCACTTGGCACTTACAATAATTGAAGATCGCGTCTTTGCCAAATATAAGCAGGTATCTCTCCAGAAATGTTGCAGTTTCTCAATACACTGTATACCAAAACAAAAGGGCATCAAATTGTATGTCTAAGTAGGAGAGTTCAGTAGCGGATCAAATGGGAGATTACTGGTATGGGTGGGATCAGTTGGGTTGAGCAGCAACACTTTTGGTCAAAAACAGTTGTATATTCATTGTATCAGATATTATTAGAAACTTATAATCTTTCATAAATAATTTGGTTTCATTAATAAAATAATTTTAGGAGGCTTTATGTATTAAAACACAACTTGGGTAGCTATTAGCCCAAGGACCTGTGGTCTTTCAAACTAATTCTTTTGATTGACCACTTTAATGTTGGAACCTCTACATTCAATACTTAGGTATAGACCAAAACCTTCTACATACAGTGTTTGTAAACCAACAGCAGTATCTAACGGAGGGAATCTCTGAGTTGGTCCACTTAGTTCACAAATTCTCCTGCAGAGCAATAATCGTTTCCCGTTACACAACGCAAAAAAAAAAAAAAAAAAAAATTAAAAGATAGAAAAAGGGTCATATGAAACACTCACAAATCAGTTAAGTTCATAAGGGAAATGGATGAAGGAATTGGTCCCGAAAGCCCAGTCCCAATTAGTTCTCTTCAAAAACGATGATACAAAAAGAGGAATGGAAATAAATAGGGCTGTAAACGAACCAAACGAACACAAACAAGGCTTTGTTCGTGTTTGTTTGTTAAGGTTTCTTGGACAAACGAACCGTTCACGAACACACTAACGAACATAATTCTGTGTTTGTGTTTGTTTGTTAAGAAATTCAGTTGTTTGCGAACTGTTCGTGAACACGGGTCTTGAACACAAACAAACAAAAACAAACATTTAATATGCAACTAACTAAAAAAAACATTGTTAATATTAACCGTTAGACAAAGTACATCTAGTAAACGATGTCGATAAGTCAAATTGTACTAACTTAGACATAATTATTTAAAATTACTTAGGCATATGCATGAATACATGATATTCCTAATTCAAAAGTTCATAATTATCCTAAGTTTTAACTAGTGATCGAACATAAACAAGCATAAACAAATGGATATAAATAAACGAACGTAAACAAACACATTGCCGAACGTTCACGAACGCAATCGAACGAACGAGACATTTGTTCGTGTTTGTTTGTTTAGTTAATCAAACGGAATTTTTTGTTTGTGTTCGTTCATTTATTAAACAAACGGACACAAACGAACTTCCCGCCAAACGGTTTACGAACTGTTCACCGAACGTTTGGTTTGTTTACAGCCCTAGAAATAAATATTGTGCACAATTGCATATGTTAGTATCTGGTTCAGCATGCATTATGATTGGAAACTGAACTTACAGTTTATTGAGTTGTTTCCAATTCTCTATGAAATTAGGTATGGGCCCGCTTAAGTCGTTGTCACTTATCCTGCTGTACAATAAAGAATATATTCTCAGTTCACGTACACACCTCAGACATCGGTGAAACAAGACCCCCTCATTTAAAACAAATATGCTTAGATGAAGTCGGCCACTTCGCTAAGCAGTTAATGTCGGAAAATATCGGTTATCGGTCGAGGACCGATATTTGATATATCGGTTTTCGCGGTGAGATATCGGTGGGATATCGGTAATTTTATATCATGCAAAATCCATATATATATAGAGGTTTAACACTAACAATTAAATATAATCTCCTACAATTAACAAATTGACCTCTTGCAACATTCAAAACAATAACAATTGTAGCAAGTAGGAACTTATTAAGACTTTAAACACTAATATTTAACACTGACAATTAACAATTAAGACTTAAAACACTAACAACATCAATAAGAAGCAAGACAAATAGAAGAACTAATAAGAAAGATACCGATATCGGGAATATCGGTGATATATCGGTCAAATATCGGTAAGATATCGGTCAAATATCGGTCAATATCACCGATAATATCGGTAGAAAATATCGGTCAAAATATCGGTATCAATATATCGGTTGAGGACCGATAACCGATATATCGGACCGATATAGCGGATATATCGGTGATATTAACTGCTTAGCCACTTCGTTTTAAATATGGTAGATTCTATAAATTTTTCATTAACTTTCATTACTATCTAAAACTTGATAACAATTAAAAAGAACACGCATGTGGAAAATATAGTAGCTTCAATAGCAAAGAGAAAGTGTTTACAAATCTTTCAAATTGCTCAATTCAGCAAGGGATGATGGCAACATTCCCGTCAACCGGTTTGAGGACAAAATCCTGGGGAAAGAATCACGAAACAGAACAAATTAAAAGACATGATTAATCGAAGAACAAGCAAAATGAAAGCCAATCAGCCTTACAATGCTTGTAAATTTATTAATCTCCCCAAGTCAGAAGGAACAGTCCCAGAAAAGTTATTTGCTTCAAGGTTCCTGTGTAAAATTTATAGTTACATAACAATATTACACATATGTTTTCTTTGAATTAATGGTATTAAGTAGCTGAAAATGAAAATATCTGGTTGAAGCCCCCATGTATGGAACATGTGTATCAAATATTATGATATAATCAACTACTAAATTTGACTGTTTATAACAAACACTACCAAACAGAACCATGGTTGTAAAAATCGTGCCTAGCCTCCGATTAGTCGCCGATTAATAGCTAGTCAGGACTCAGGAGGTTAACAGAGTAATTTTCATTCAATTGACCAATTAATCGCTAGGTGGACAACAACCGTCAAATCAGGTCCTAATTGACCAAAAATCGATGGCAGTCTAGCGATTCAGGCCAAAACCTGTAAATTCCGGCTATTAATCCTATCTACTTCAAAATATGGGTCGAAGAAGGTGTTAAAACATGTCTACTTAAAAAATTAGATATAAAAATGTGTGTATATACTTATAAAACTGAAAATTACATAAAAAAATCCCAATCCGATTAATCGCTAGTCGGTGCCCCCACCAGCCGACTAGCGCCTAGCAATTCTCACAACACTGAACAGAACATAAATAAGACGTACAAATATGTCAAAGTCGTAATATTTCCTAGTTCCCCTGGTATTTTCCCAAAAAAGCGGTTTCCAAGTAGAGAACTGCACAGTCAATGGCTCAATGCTGTGAAAACATAAACTACAAGATTTATAGATTAGGTTAATCAACAAAAAGATTATATAAACAGATTTTTACATTGATTGCAACTGCGATGATCCCAATTCAGGCGGTATGGTGCCACCGAGGTAATTGTAAGCAAAATCGCTGCAAAAATAAAATATATTTCAGTCTCACTAATATGCCAACTCATAACAGTGCATCAAGAAGACCAGCACTTACATAGTTCGAAGGTAAGGAAGCTTTATAAGTTGAGGCGGAAGCACACCACCTAGACTATAATACTTATGTATGCTGCATTGACGAAAATACCCTTTGAGAAAAACAAAAGAGTAGAAGCAGTTGCAGCAGACGTTATTCTATGATGAATAATGAGCACTCAAAAGAAATATATTCTTATCTACAGAATTTTTTTTTTCAACAAAACAAAAACAGGAAAGCTTTTCGTTTAAATTGTGTCACAAATGAAAGAGCCTCCATCCGTTCATTCCATACCAAACAAGTTTTATAGCATTTAATAGAAAAATCATCCTGTGATGTTATCAAATAGATTGCTTCCAAAAACTCAATATCAATATAAAATCTTACAAGAAATTTGAGGATAACACTTGTGACTCTTGAATATTGCCTTGTTGGTTGGTTTATAATTGTTGCAGTTAAGGGTTACATGTAAGCTACGTAATGAAGTACAAGGTTGTTCTAAGTGAAACAGATAACTCTGAATGCATTGAAATGCAAATTAAAAGATTACATGGTTATGACATGACATTCGCTGGAGTTGGCATTGTTGCAGTCTATGTCACACTGGACCCTGGCTTCAGCTTCGGGATGGAGCTTCGGCACTTGAGCAATCATATCAAGTTGACAAGTGGTTCCATTGAACCTCCAATTCGTTGCACCCATTAATGTCATTATTTGTTCAACAACTTCCACTGAACGACAATATTGAGCAATTTTTATAAGTTCTTTAAAAGAATGTTAACTATAAACAATACAACTTTATTCCAAATTCGAATGAGAACAACACCGGCAACAATCCCTATTACTATTTGTACAATTATAAGCCTTATAAGCCAAAACTAGTGTATATTACCACAAACAGGAGCTTACTAGCCTCTCAATTCAAACTTACAGTCTATGTAACACTAAAAATAACTACAAATGTCAAGTTCAATTAACATAATTGTCGCGTTCATTTCATGGATTGTAATGGAATTGGAATTCGGGTGGGAATTGTAATTTGATCCGGAACTTAGGTGTGTTCGTTTCAATATTGGAATGAAATCTGGATGGAATTGGAATGCGGATTCTCTTCCGTTCCGTATGTTGTTGTTCAATTACAAATTCTTCTTTTGTTGAAACGAAAAACATAAGA